>CM042262.1:25910762-26250762 GCA_023566225.1 Romanogobio albipinnatus | reverse complement strand
TCACCCATTTATACACTGACAGCGGTGTCAGCCATGCAAGGTGCCATCCAGCTCGTTGGGAGCAGCTGGGGTTAGGTGTCTTGCTCATGGACACCTCGACACTTGGTCAGGTGGAACCGTCAGATTGAACCACCAACCTTCCAGTTTGTAGACAACCTACATGAACCACTGAGCCACTGCCGCCCCATTGTGAAATTGTGATATGTAGCTCTCTAACAGAGTTGCATTGTCTATTGTGAAGGGTCCCATCTCCATTTTCAGCTCCTTCCAGACAAATTTGAACACACCTATGCTGCGTCCAAAATCGAATACTTCCTTACTATATAGCATGTGAAAAACAGTAAGCAAAATGTCCCTGGGTGACCTACTATTTCTGGCAAGAATATGAAGTGCACATTCGATGGACACTTTACTATCCCATGAAGCCACTGGACAGGATTTATGAATAGAGGTGAAGCGACACAACAGACGCTGTAAGATCAAGTGATAATGACAACATTGCAGATGTAGTACATCTGGATTACATTCATACTATTCAAATAGAACATACTTTTTTACCGGTCAGAAGGCAAGTTCAAATTCAAATGTAGTACATACTCAGTACACGATTTCAGACGTATCGTATACATTATAACCATAACCATATATATCATTTGCACAGTCAAGAAGAGACAAAGCACAACCAAAACAATGTTCTTCCGCTAAATGCATGCAGTTACATAGTGTCATAGTATACCTTTAAAATGAAGACAGAAATTAATACAAATTAATTCAAAATATTATTAAAAACATAGTCTCTCAATGATACAAGAATAACATTGCAAGAATCATAGATTATGAAACCAATTATAGGCCAGAAAGCAACACTACGTTGTATATGTAAATTATGGTCTCTATCGCCCAAGGGATCCTTGGCCTGAAGTAGTGTTTCAATGTGCATGTATTACACAAATATAGTTTAATGCATAAAAACAACACTATTACAAATTAAAATGATGCAATATGACCCATTTTAATGTAGTAGGCCACTAAGATAAATGGATGAATAGTACTATGAAATAGTGCTTTAGCTACAAATAACCACAGCTAAATGCAGGCATATCAGGCCTCACTTTGTTTTCCCCACAATTGCCAATGTGGTCATACGATAAATATTTGATGCTGAATCACTTATGCTTCATCCACTAGCTTACCCCAATTTGGCTGCATTCATGGTAGATGAGCAAACATTTAAAAGCCCTGGTTAAAACAGCAATGAAGCTTACTGGATGCAAGTTATCTTTTAATGCAGAAGCAATTCCCCTTCCTGTAGAAATAAACCATTTCTAATATACAGAAAACATGAGGGATATTCTCTTAAGAGATTCTGACCCACTAAACCGATTCCAACCGGTTATGTTTTTACTATAAGGTTAGTATTCTAAGAGGAACAAGTCAAATTAGGTTACCAAAGCAGTTTATTCTGATTTAAACTTTATTTATGTGGGCACTTTTTTGCTGTATATGCATCTTGAGTTGGCTTAATGGTTCTTTGGAGATTAAAAAGGTTCTTGATGTTACATTATAGATTCTTCAGATCAGCACATTGGTTCAAATATCATTCATTAGCAGAGGAAAAAAACATAATTTATTCTTTAAAGCAAAGATGCAACTAAAATTTGGTAAATCAAAATGGATGCACTTTAATATGCATTTCTTATTGCGCCGGATTAAAGAGTCTTTTTTCCACAATGATGATGATGATAATAAACTACTGTTCAAAAGTTTAGAAATTAATACTTTTATTCAGCAAGGATGCATTAAACTGATCAAAAGTGAGAGTTAATACTTTTACATTGTTCCGAAAGATTTCCATTTAAAATAAATGCTGTTCTTTTGAACTTTTTATTCATCAAAGAATAAAAAAAATTGATTATGATTTCCACAAAAAATTAAGCAGCACAACTGTTTGATATTGAACATCATAAGAAATTTAATAATACAAATTTGAATGATTTCTGAAGGATCATTTGACACTGAAGACAAAATTCAGCTTTGCCATCGAATAAAGTACATTTTATACTATATTAAAAAAGAAAAGTTATTTTAAATTGTAAAAATATTTCACAATATTATTATTTTCACTATATTTTTTAATCAAATAAATGCAGTCTTGAAAATATTTATTTCAAAAATATAAAAAAAATAATATTAAATTTAAACGATAGCGTACAGTATTTAAACATTGAATTTTTTTATTTGCAATAATATTTTGTGATTAATCATTCACAATTTAAGACCAGACAACAATCAGAAAGATATTTGAGGAACTTAAAAAGGTTATGCTCCTGGCATTAGATTATAAAACCCTGTTTGGTTCTTACTGAAACTTTATTTTTAAAAGTTCTTAAAGGGGCTATATGCGTTTTTCTGAAATTTAAACTCGCGACTGACACCTGTGGCCAAAAAACAGAACTGCTCTTCATTTCTGCTCGCTCTCGCAGCGCGCGCTCGTACGTGTACACTTCACAAGTCATCTGCTGCAAGGAGGTCAACATTATGTTTACAGAGGTAAGAACAGTCAAATACATATATTGTTTGAGATAAGTGTTCTCTTATCAAAACGTCAAACATGTAGCTGACAAACTACACAAAAAATGAATACATTAAATAAATAAATAAACCCATTTCGCCATTGGCATACACGCTGATGAAGGGCGCACAGACCGAAACTTTCGTAGAATATTAAAAACACAAATCTGAGCACTGTCCTTGACGACTGAGCACTGTCCTTGACCACTTATTATACACAAGTAGCTTACTATCACCAAGTATGAAAGACACATATACATAATACTATTTAGCAATATTTATTGACTAAGTTACATGTCTTATGTGAAATAAAATGCATCACACTTTACATCTTCATTTACCTCTTATTTTTTGTTAAGATATAGAAACAACAAACAATATAATGTAGCTTTACATGGCTATATAATAAATAATCCATCAGTTTTATATAGCGCTTTTCTAGACACCCAAAAAGACTTTACATTACTGATGCACTATTCATATTTATTTTTGTTTATATATATATATATATATATATATATATATATATATATATATATATATATATATATATATATATATATATATATGCGAAGTCAAATGCTAAGCCGATGTTCACTCTAGTCCTTGCAATGCGCCGGTCTCTCTCAATCTTCGACCTTTTTTGGCCACTTGTCAGGGGTTTAACTTTTTTAGTCTTCTGTGGAGTTACTGTTGGTGTCCGAGTTGTCCTGGGTCTCTTCTGTGTATTCGTTAAATCCATTGCACTGCTTGCGAGTGTAGGCTACTCGCTGACTAGCGGTGGTGCCAGAGTGATCTGAAACGTTTAACATGAACGCGCTTGACGTCACATCCGCAGACAGCGCGGGAAAAGACGACCCGTCAGAAAATATGAAAAATAGGATACAGGCTTATAGGTGCACCCACTGTGAGCGGACAAGGTGTCAGTATGCTCATCAGGAGATGTTTGAGTCATAAATGGTCAAATAAAAAGGCTATAGTTACGTTTATTTTGGGGAAAAAGTTGCATATAGCCCCTTTAAAGGTAGGTATGGCATTTTCAAAGCGACTAGCAATAGCAAGCTAGGTCTGAAAGCATAGAGGTCCCACCCTCCCTTCAGAGAGTCTCCAAAGCCAATAAAATTAAACTACGGCCTCATGTCTCGAAGCACATAACATTATCAATAATGAACATAAACAACTTTATGCACTGTCCTGTACCACCTGACTGTTGCAGATTCATTTCGGTGTTGATAGTGTTACATCTCTTACAAATGACAGGTCCAATTATGGCGTGAACACAGCATAATCTCGTTGTTTTGGTTCAATGCTGTTCTGCGTTTGTTTGAGGCACTCAGTGACTGACGTCTGTCTGACTGTGCGTTCACACCACCGCCAATGAAAGTGTCAAAGTGGCCGGAAGTCATTCATTTTCAATGGGAGATGGTGGCAAGCTCTGGCAAGAGCAGCGCGTCTTGGATTATTTGGGTGCCAGGAGAGTTAAAATTAGGTTAAAATTAGGAACTTTATGGTAATGAGCTATGATGTTGTTCAGCGGCAACCGGGTGGCAACCAATCGGAATATAGAAGTGCTCCGCTTGAGATGATTCCAGAGAACACTGTCCTGTAAACTTTGGCGGGTTTGATAAGAAGGTGCGCAACACTATTTATAGGCAACATTTTCGCTCTAGAACACTTATTTTTCAGCGGGAATTCAATTCATTTGCACAAAACAACACCGATTTGACCAGTTGCATTAATGCTGCACTACAACCAGGATAGTTATTGTAATGTAGGCTGCACACAAATGAATGTTAATGTTAATTAAAAGACCAAGGCTAGCAAACGTCTCTTATAAACTGCATGTCGAAATTAGACTTCATGAACACAAAAGCCACAACACACAAATGGTTTTTAACTTGTTTATTTCATTAGCAAACATGTAACTATAATTTTTGAGTTCTTTCCATCGATTGTTTTTTTTTAAATTTTACTTTCCTATTTAAAGGTCCCATGGCATGGATTTTTTTATTTATTTTATAATGTATTCTGAGGTGTACTTATATTGTTAGTATGATTTTTACATCATAAAATGTCATAATTTAGAAATAAAAGGCATTTTTTCTATACTGATGTTTGCCCTCTGGCTGAATGCCCTGTTTCAAGGGGCGTGTCTGCTGTGAGACTTCAGTAAAAAACGCCCACTGTTGTGATTGGCTGACATCTTTGCATTTGAAATGAGTATTAGATCTTGTAGCGGAGGGGGCGTGGTTTAACGAGGTCTACGAGGCACGAGCCTGCTGCCAGAGAGACGGATGGACCTGAGTTCACTTCTCATCAGTTCTCTCAGCACGTCTCAGTTCAGTGAACTGTTGTAGTTACTAGCATATGCTTCAGGTTATTTGTTTATTTCTAGACAGAGGGACTGTCACTCATGTCAGAAAGTTAGTAACTTTAGTAAATTATGTATCAGCGCTAACTGGAGACGCAAACCGTTTAGAACGATTCAGTCCGATTTGGTGAACTGGTTCAACCGGACATCACTAGTCGACCAGAGACGGAGCGATTGCTAACAAAGTTATATATTGTACCTACTGAGTTGTGAGAGCACTGTCAGTGTGGGTTTATTTTGTTTGTATCTGAGAGTTCTGAATAAACACGAGTCCCAGTCACGCCGAGCCCGTCATCCTCCTTATTCTACCAACTTTGTAACACATGTAATGTACCATTACAGCTGTTGAGATAGCCTGGAGACCCTCGCGCTTACCCCCTTTCTGCTTAATGTTTCGCCGCGTAAGGCGCCTCCGCTGTGGGCCAGATGCAGTACTGGGGGTCGGTGATGTTGAAGGCCGACCGGTCAGTGCAGCCCGAGCTTCAGCGTGCGTGAAGTTTATCTCTAAAGATGTGGCTCTGCCGATGTTGAGCAGAAACTCACGACTGTATGCACATTTTAGAACAGATAGACGCGACAAGGACGTTCAAAAACACTGACTCACAAGATAGAAAACACGAAAACACTGTTCTGTCGGGAGAGAGAGAAGCCGCAGTGTGTGCACGAATAATAAAGTTCTGTGTGAACTTGAATAATTAGCTACACATCAGAACTGAAAAAAGACTTCTGTTTGTACATCCAAACACTGAGAAACTGCCAGCATTCGCTCGTTCACAAGCCATGATCTCTCGAGGACAAATATAGCGCTTGCATGGGCTTGCGAGGTAACCATTCCTGTTATGACGTCATAACAGGAAAATTCAAGATCAGCTCGTCTGAGCTGTCATTTTCTCAAAGGCAGAGAAAGACAGCCAAAACTCGGTTTAAAAAACGATAAAAATGTATAGCTACTTGGGGACAATATTCAGGCTAGGGGAACTCATATTAATGTTGAAAAACCTCATAAAATGAAAATGTCATGCCATGGGATCTTTAAATGATTTCATGAGATTAACTTATTATACGGTTATACCGTACTTGTGGTCAGTCAGCACAAATGCAGATAAACATGATTGTTTGCTTTGTCCCCTTTAAATAAAGCTTAAAAAAAGACCAAGCATTCAATCTACATCAGAGCGTCAGCGTGTCCACAAATCTTTCTACAACATCGTTGTTAGAGCGAATTTTGACGCTCTCGCCGGTGTGAACGCACAGTAACTCTGCATAGCATTAAACATCGCTGATGACCTGTGATGTCCGCGCAAGCAGGTGTGTGGAGGTATGAAAATACTTATGTTGACAGGCAGGTAGGGCATCGAATGCAATGATTGGACACACATTTTATGTTCCTACACTGATAAAAATTATTCTGTGTATGTAAGTATGTACTTTCTAAAAGAGCCAGGACATTTTTTAATATAACTCTGATTGTATTCGACTGAAAGAAGAATGTCATATACACCTAGCATGGCTTGAGGGTGAATAAATCATGGGGTAATTTTCATTTTTGGGTGAACTATCCCTTTAACTCCGTGATTGCTATCAGAATGTGAAGAGACTTTCAACCAGCATAATAAAAACAATTCTGGAACAAATCGCCTACCCTGCCTTTAAAAGAACTGGATGGGTATTTAAAAAAAAAAAAAATTCTCTAAAAGCACCACTCCATTTCCACCCAGCTCAATAGTCTTTCTCTCATACATGCAAACAACACAGGCATGTGTCTGTTTCACATTGCTCCCTTCTGTCAAAGCGCTGACCTGCCCCATCTTTCCTCATCATGAGAGATACAGAGGAACGGAGCCACAGAGCCGTGGGGTTGAAGCCTGCTTGACAGAGCGGAGGAACAGAACCATCTGTCATTCTCACTTCCTACATGTTTCCAATGAAGGACCCCGTACATGAACCATGTGTGCACATACAACACTGTGAAAGGCAACAACAACGCCAGCTCTGTGTTGTACTACTGCAACATATGCATTCATGGGCCCTTTGATGTAATTTTAATTAATTTCCCCAAGATTCACCTGTGTGCTAAATGTGTTGTAGGGCTAATGCAATACACACACTTTCACAGGTGTGAAATATTACTTAACCTTTCTGAAATAAATACGCTATTTCTCTCAAGTCACTGTGTGGCATTCAATAAATTGCTTCCTTTTGTCAAAGGTCCAGCATCAGTTTTTGGCCCCATGGTGCTTTATATTGACAGGAAAAGTCACTTACTTACAAGCTCAAGTCTGACAAGACTATGATGAAAACCTTGACAGTACATTTGGCCAGACAGCCTCAGCTGTGTTCCTACTGTATCATAAATGAACATGTTGTTGGAAAAAAAAAACTCATCTTACATTAGCATACTTCATTTTGGCCAAATTAAATAAAAATTTTCAGACCTAATAATAATGATAATTATGATAATTTTAAAAACAATTATAAAAACAAAATTACAAACATTCTGAAGGAATTTTCTATAAATTATGGAATTTCGGTTAAATACAGACGTGTCTGAAATGTAATACTTCTCTACTGTATATGTGAACAACAATACAGATCAGTATGTCCGAGTACATAGTACTCAAAAAACAACCGACAAAAGTACATTGATGACCAGAATGTTGTGAATGGCAGTGAAGCGACGCAACTGATGCGTAGATCACATGACAACATGGGCGTCACTAGGCCCTTTTTAGGGGGCTTCAGCCCCCTAAACTTCTGCCCAGTCCCCCTAAAACATATGAGACTGGCGGGAGACTTCGGCTTTTAATCTGCATTTATTAGTGTTCTATCTGCAGCGACGTCGAGCAGAGCACACGTCAGAAGTAGAGGTGTGTGCGTTGATCTGAGCCTCATTGGTCTGTCACCGCGCTCGTCAATGTCAAAATATTTGAGAAAACCAATCAAATCAGAGTAGGCGGGCTTTATGTACGCACAGAAGTTGCTGAGGCTGAGCGTGAATTTTAGCAGCACGACTTGACGTCAAGTGCGAGAAATGTAGCTAAACTAAACATTTCATATTTGACAGCTGCTTCTTTAAGTCAGAAATGTTAAACAAATGACAAAAATATTCAGGCAAATTAATAAACTTTTGTCTAATTTAGCCATTTTCAATTTTCAATTGAAATAGGCCAATGTAATGTAATTTATAATATAGGCTTAATTAACAAACAAGTAATATTAACAAAGCCATTTTCTTCAGATTAGGCATAAGATTAATAGTAAAGAATGTGTGTAAATATTATTGTATATTAATATAATTCCATTTGTAGCATTCAGTAAATAAAAAAGCTCAGCTTTTTCAGCCTTTATTGGCCATGATTAGTAATGAATGTGTGCATTAATTTAATCAATTTAGTTACCTAACTTTTCTGGTAGCCTTCAGTAAATTAACTATGAAAATGATTCATAAAACATATAAATATCAGTTAAACATATGTTTTTCTTCACTGACGAAAATGGAAAAACTCATACACTCACCTAACGGATTATTAGGAACACCTGTTCAATTTCTCATTAATGCAATTATCTAATCAACCAATCACATGGCAGTTGCTTCAATGCATTTAGGGGTGTGGTCCTGGTCAAGACAATCTCCTGAACTCCAAACTGAATGTCTGAATGGGAAAGAAAGGTGATTTAAGCAATTTTGAGCGTGGCATGGTTGTTGGTGCCAGACGGGCCAGTCTGAGTATTTCACAATCTGCTCAGTTACTGGGACTTTCACGCACAACCTTTTTTAGGGTTTACAAAGAATGGTGTGAAAAGGGAAAAACATCCAGTATGCGGCAGTCCTGTGGGCGAAAATGCCTTGTTGATGCTAGAGGTCAGAGGAGAATGGGCTGAATGATTCAAGCTGATAGAAGAGCAACTTTGACTGAAATAACCACTCGTTACAACTGAGGAATGCAGCAAAGCATTTGTGAAGCCACAACATGCACAACCTTGAGGCGGATGGGCTACAACAGCAGAAGACCCCACTGGGTACCACTCATCTCCACTACAAATAGGAAAAAGAGGCTACAATTTGTACAAGCTCACCAAAATTGGACAGTTGAAGACTGGAAAAATGTAGCCTGGTCTGATGAGTCTCGATTTCTGTTGAGACATTCAGATGGTAGAGTCAGAATTTGGCGTAAACAGAATGAGAACATGGATCCATCATGCCTTGTTACCACTGTGCAGGCTGGTGGTGGTGGTGTAATGGTGTGGGGGATGTTTTATTGGCACACTTTAGGCCCCTTAGTGCCAATTGGGCATCATTTAAATGCCACGGCCTACCTGAGCACTGTTTCTGACCATGTCCATCCCTTTATGACCACCATATACCCATCCTCTGATGGCTACTTCCAGCAGGATAATGCACCATGTCACAAAGCTCGAATCATTTCAAATCTGTTTCTTGAACATGACAATGAGTTCACTGTACTAAAATGGCCCCCACAGTCACCAGATCTCAACCCAATAGAGCATCTTTGGGATGTGGTGGAACGGCAGCTTCGTGCCCTGGATGTGCATCCCACAAATCTCCATCAACTGCAAGATGCTATCCTATCAATATGGGCCAACATTTCTAAAGAATGCTTTCAGCACCTTGTTGAATCAATGCCACGTAGAATTAAAGCAGTTCTGAAGGCGAAAGGGGGGTCAAACACAGTATTAGTATGGTGTTCCTAATAATCCTTTAGGTGAGTGTATCTGCCCATTGACATGGTTTTCAAGCTATTGTTATATATTTTTTTGGCGTTCAGAACATCTTAGATCATGGAAATCCCCCATTCCATTCACACTACACACATTCATACTATATAGAATATACTTTTTCAATGGTCACGAACTCGAAGTACATTTTAAACCAAATGTCTGCGTTTCAAAGACAGCTGTTGTTTTGTTTTTTAACCCATGTAGAATGGGAAGTAGTCCTAGAGCAGACTATGACAATAGTATGAATAAAAATCTGGCCATGAAAGACTTTATAGAGGATGGAAGTGCTTTCTTACATACAGTACAATGAAAGTGGATGGGGACCAGGGGCTGTCAAGCTCCAAAAGGACAAAATGCACAATAAAAGCATCATAAAAGCCATTCATTCAACTTCTTCTGAACTTCACTTCCATTGTATGAAAAGCAGCTTATTAATCTACCAAACATCTCCTTTTGTGTTTCACAGAAGAACGTCTACATATACATGCAGGATCACACCAAGACAATAAAGGCTAATGATATAGTTCTAAAAATAATTCTAAATTTAAAAGAATGAGTCCCCACTACAACTATAACCATAATGACACAGAGAAACATTCAATATCATTGGCATCAATTTCAGAACATTTTTTTCCCCCCAGCTGATGATAAAAACATTGACAGCCAATCAGAATCCATCCTGCTTTAAGAGGCAGGCGGCAAAACTGCAAACGCGCACTCCAGAACAATGTTGTCTGCTGGTGTGGATGCTAATATATCGTTATAGTCATTGTTCTTGGTGTGAACAAGCCTTTAGACATGGGGGTAAGTAGTCTAAATGACAATTTCTGGTGAACTAGGAAGTCAATTGATAGCACACAAAACAAGTTAAAACATCACAAATACTAATAACTTCTTTGACTAAACATTTCACATTTAAGTGTAAAAATAAATTTGCTACTGACACATGGCTTTTAAGTGAGCTCATTCATTCCCAAAAAGCCTTTTCAAGCTTCCCTTTCCTCTCGAAAACAAAAATAACAGAGAACAGTCAATTAATCGCAGAGGATTTGATCTGCTTAACTGTCAGCTCCATTTGAACTCTGCACGCCAACGTAAATAAACGTGCTTGCGGCGAGAGAAAAGGCACCCCCCACACACACACCAAGCCCTCCAAAACGCAAGGGCCTTTTTAACTTGTCACAGCCACTGATGGTGAAAGCATAACCGTTAGTCTAACTGTCGGTTGGATGTCGAGGTTTTCAAAAACCCATTCTGTCACCTGCACATCAGTTTGCACCTGCCTCTTCACAGAGGGCGAAATAAGGCTAGACTCGTATTTATTGATTCCGTTCCTCCTTAATTGCCTCTTCACGTTGTCGTCGCATTTTGCTTGTCAGGAACGTTGTTCCTCCCTCTCATCGCTCTTGTCTGTTTGAAGTCGTCGAGATAACTGGCATCTCTTTTCTGCCGTAGTCTACTTAACGTCTCTCTTCAATGTGTGTGGCATTCAACGCCTTCGTTTCCACATCGTACAACAATTATACATACATTTCATCTTATTTACATTGATGAATGTTTTATTTCCTATCAGTGTAAAGACAGAAATAGTGATTTAGCTGTTCCAGAACTAAAACGCTTTAATATGATGGCCCACTTTAGGCATTCTTCTAACTATAAAGTTATTCTACTGACCTAGCTAACCTAACAGTGACAATGAGAGTTAACTGACATGTAGTTGCTTATAGTTAGTAGAATCTAGACTAAAGTGGACTATCGAAAGTGTAACCAAATTTTTTTAAATATTTTTTAAATATTTAGTTTAATGCAACAACAAAAATATCAATGTTGTAAATTCACATTGTTTCAATACTAGCCTACTTTCTATTTATTTGATAGAATATCTGACTGATTTTGTGAACTGGATCTATCGATTCATTGAAAAGACTCTTTTTTTTAATTAAACATTATCCATATCTTTTATACACTCTTATGAACACATCAAGGTTTGGAGGTCAAGAATTCAGTGAATAATAAATGTTTCAAAGTCAATTATACAGAAAATATATAGAATAATAAAAAATTAAATTATATATACACACAATGATCTGACAGGTGAAGTGAATGACACTGATTATCTCTTCATCACGGCACCTGTTAGTGGGATATATTAGGCAGCAAGTGAACATTTTGTTCTCAAAGTTGATGTGTTAGAAGCAGGAAAAATTGGCAAGCGTAAGGAGTGAGTTTGACAAGGGCCAAAATGTGATGGGTAGACGACTGGGTCAGAGCATCTCAAAAACTGCACATCTATCAAAAGTGGTCCAAGGAAGGAACAGTGGTGAACCGGCGACAGGGTCATGGGCGGCCACGGCTCATTGATGCACGTGGGGAGTGAAGGCTGGCCCGTGTGGTCCAATCAAACAGGCGAGCTTCTGTAGCTCAAATTGCTCAAGAACTTAATGCTGGTTCTGATAGAAAGGTGTCAGAATACACAGTGCATCACAGTTTGTTGCGTATGGGGCTGCATAGCCGCAGACCAGTCAGGGTGCCCATGCTGACCCCTGTCCATCGCCGAAATCACCAACAGTGGGCATGTGACCATCTGAACTGGACCACGGAGCAATGGAAGAAGGTGGCCTGGTCTGATGAATCACGTTTTCTTTTACGTCACATGAATTGTCGGGTGCATGGCAGTGTGATGCTTTAGTGTTCTGCTATAGGAAACCTTGGGTCCTGCCATCCATGTACTTTGATACGTACCACCTACCTAAGCATTGTTGCAGACCATGTACACCCTTTCATGGAAACGGTATTCCCTGGTGGCTGTGCCCTCTTTCAGCAGGATAATGCGTCCTGCCACAAAGCAAAAATGGTTCAGGAATGGTTTGAGAAGAACAACAAGGAGTTTGAGGTTGACTTGGCTTCCAAATTCCTCAGATCTCAATCGAATCGAGCATCTGTGGGATGTACTGAACAAACAAGTCCGATCCATGGAATCCCCATCTTGCAACTTACAGGACTTAAATGCTGCTAACGTCGTGGTGCCCGACACCACAGCTCACCTTCAGGGGTCTAATGGAGTTCATGCCTCGAACGGGTCAGGGCTGTTTTGGTACCAAAAGGGGGACCAACGCAATATTAAGAAGGTGATCATAATGATAGGTGTAACCTACAGTTCAAAAGTTTAGGCTCAGTATAAGCATTTGTTCAGCAGGGAAGCATAAAATTGATCAATGGTGACAGTAAATACTTTTACATTATTTCAAAAATGTATGCTGCTCCAGCATACATGAATATGTTTTTTTTCCATTAGCATAGTAATAACGCACAATGATTCTGTAAATGCGCACTTGCAGCGATATTTAATAGATTTATATCTCTTAAACGGATGTGTAAATAACATCCGACTCGTGACTGTAATGCATATCGTATACAGTTGGTTCATTTCACTTAGAAGAGGCCCTGTTACTAGCGGTATCTTAGTGTACTTAATTGCTTTCATGCCTGATTGATGAGACAAGCTCTTAGTTCTGAGGTTTTATATCATTAATAACCTTTTGTCTGGATCGGTTCTTCTTTTATTTATCATACAGAGTCTGAATCCTCACAATGCATTTATATAGGAAGAACCAATGCAATTCACATAAAGCATAAACATCTTAAATTTCATTTTGTTCCTCACACAAAGCTATCAGAAGACAGTACATGAATACTTCCATGGTAATTTGTTTCAAGGAGGAAAGAAAGAAAAGGATAAGAGTTTGGAATAACATGAGAGTGAGTAAATGACGACATATTTTTAATTTTAGCTTGAACTCCCTTTAAAATCCGTTGTGTGTGGCAGCGCCAGCCCTAAATAAGTCCTGACAGTGAACAATCAATATCTGTCACTCGCCAACCACCTCATGCAGCCTCTGTATCAGGATTAGAAGAAGAGAAGAAAAAAAAAGAGACAAAGAATGAACTGAATCTTAGTTTGTGGCTGTAGAATGAGTCCATAAATTAATCTGCACAGCATCAGTCTTAGATCTACGGAGCCCCTAAAGGGACCTTTGCAAAAGATAAAAATATACAGACTATCGCGTGCGCACGAGAAACTATCACATGCTCACAAGAAACTTATTGTGTGCTCACAAGAAACTAATGTACCTTATAATTTCCGGTTTGTGTACAATTTGACACAGGAGACCTACACCTGTGCAAGACAGAATGCACATTTCGATCGTGCACGTTGTGTCCGAGCCCGGTCCGGCATGACACATTAACTGTAATTATATAAACCCGATATAAACCCGACCATTTTTTAAAATATGGGCGTTCTGAGAACAAGCCTGTAATGAGCGAAGCAAACGGGTGTGACGCTCAGCTCAATAATTCGCTCTATGCAGGCGCGCGCTCATGAACCTTTCACTGGTAAAACAATCGCTCAAATCCCGCTCAGACATGACATGCATCTGTACTAAAGGCCTACTTGTTGTAGCCATTAAACAATGTATTTTGTTTAATATTTATGTTTGAATATTATAATGTTATTTTTAAATTTCATCTGATTATGAAAAGTGCAAAGATGCGAGTGGGTCAGAAATTATTTTGGTGGTTATTATATTTTGTTTAATATTAAGTTTCGCCCTTCTTTAAAATGAATTTCGTTTTGTATAAATTGTATCTTAATTTTAATCAAGGTTTCGTCAGCCAATTGCTTGGATTTAATAAATAACAAGCAAATAGAGTAATAGCAGATTATAAGAGTGAGATGAAGTCGCGGGAGCGATCACATGCATTGCACATAAGCTGGAGTGCATCTCATAAATAAAGAAACTCAGCAACTACTGCCTCACAGACATGAGAAATATGTGTATAGAAAGCTTGAATGTCTACTTTTCTTTAACTTATAGTTAAGAAAAGAAATAGACTAGTTAAGCAATGCGCAGTGTTAACGCAAGCAGCTCATGACTGGCGTCTTGGAGCGTTTCTGAATGCTGCGCTTCATCACTGCGTGTGCTGTGAGTTTAACATGCATTTTTAGACTAATCCTGACTTGTGCAACTTTGTACACATTAGTTTCTCAGTTGTAGTATTACTTTGCTAAAAAAATATATTATGGCACAGCTTTCTGCCCACCCAATTAGGCTAATAAAGTAATGATTAAAAAAAACACAAACGATCAAGGGACATCAGTGTCACATGGCATAGATGATCAAAATGTGCATTCTGTCTTGCACAGGTGTAGGTCTCCTGTGTCAAATTGTAAATTATACAAACCGGAAATTATAAGAAACGTATCTGCCTTGTGCGTTTTCCCGTGCGCACAGTTTCTCGTGCGCACGCGAAAGTCTGTATATTTTTATTTTTTGCAAAGGTCCCTTTAGGGGCTCCATATAGATCAATCACAGGTGCATAGAAAATTATTTCACAATATGAAAAAAAAAAATTCTTACCAAGAAGTTAGACAGAATGCTGCCTAGTGCACAGAAATTCCTTAAAAGGGATGTTGTTTCTACTCAAGATCAAGCGAATATCACTGCTAATAAACTGTCCTACATCCTAATTTGGTGGGCCATTTATACTTTGCTGCCTTTATTATAAAACTTACTTGTATTTGCTTGTAGACTTGTGTGTTACATTTAATATAGCGCTTTTCTGGGTACTCAAAGTGCTTTACATGGAATCTCCTCAACCATCACCAATGTGCAGCATCCACCTGGATGATACGACGGCAGCCATATTGCGCCAGAACACCCACCACACCCCAGCTTATTGGTGGAGAGGAGCCAATCAGTATATGGGGATATGTAGGAGGCCATGATGGACAGAGGCCAATGGGAGAATTTGGCCAGGATGCCGGGGTTACACCCCAACTCTTTTTCCGAAGGACATCGTTTTTGCTACTGTACTTTTAGACTAGTGTTGTTGTCGAAAGTACCGACTTCGTCAAGTCGTTTACTATACCATCGTTTCCCTCTAGCATTTTGAGCACCATTGAAGGGATTCATAAACACCTCTGATTGGCCATCGTGTTCACGAGCTCAACATACATGTCTCTGATTGGCTACAATGATCAACGTTTCAAAAACATGTTGTAAATAAATATTGTTGCCGCTGTAGTGAATTAGCTCAGAGGGGAAATATTAATAATTATTAATAATTATTCATTATGATTAATTATAAATATTTCAATCAGTTGATGAGATTAACTTGATGTGGCTACATTAACATTACAATCAATCAATCACTTCATCCTGTGAACGCTCAGTATTGATTATTAATTAATTCTAAGAAAAGGATATTTTTCATGGCCACAGAAAAATAGTTATTTCTTTGTATTTACATAAGCTCTTAGAGCGCATAACAAGATCGATCATTTAAGTGACAATTTGTTTGCAAGCAGGGAGTCAGGACCAAAAATTTTTTATATTTTATTAACTAAAGTGCGGACAAGACTAAAACTAACATAAAACCTACATACACAAATACATGGTGAGAAGCAAAGCTAAAGTGGTTAGAACCGGGTCAGTACAGGTGAATGAAGCAATGAAAAGAGTCTAAAACCTGGGAGGAACCATTATTGATAAACACCTTTGTCTGAACAAAGGGGTTTACCTTTTTAACTAACTACACAGTGATTTAGTACGTTACTTGCATTTGCCTTGAAGGGCGTCCAGCTATACAGTCGCAGGAGAAAGTCTTGATGGTTCTGTCTGATGGTTTTCCAGTTGCGATCGATTCCTTCCGTGTTGAGCAAAGGAATGATGGTGAACTTGCAGAGACTTTGATGGTCGAAGAAGGTCCACATGAGGTGTTGTGTAGGCCCACCATGCCTGGAGGGCCTGCCGGGCAGAGGCCTGAAGACACAGCATGTCAGTCATAGGTGTGAGAGAGCAGAGGGCCAGCAGATCTGTGTGTCTCTCTTTAAAAGGTCTGCAAGAGGTCACCGCCCCTTCAGTCAGAGAGCCAATCGTATTCAAGCTTTCGGAGGGAAAGTTTTACGATCCTTTGTCTCAAGCAGATCATTTGCAGATTGGTCGCTGATGAAGGAACTATTAAAGATTCTTATAATACTACTATGTTGCACAGGTATCGACATATCCTATACACAATCATTCAGATCTTTAGATTACAACTTCGTAGACACCAAACATGCCATACACATGATTTTCATTAACCAGAGTATGCAATTCTGAAACATAAATCCAACAGGCACAATTAATACATTGACCAAACCCTATAAAAGAAAAATCATGAGATGGATATATGTTTATATATTTCTCACATGGTTATATGGGTTTTAGATGGTTTATTTGTCCTTTTCGAAAAGACTGTGAGAGTCTCAGCCCTCTGCAAATTCCTTTTGGTCGAAAAACTGAGTCTTATCTGATGGTAGCTCTGGTAACAAAGACCTTTCCTGCGCTCTTGTGGGCCTTTTTGGTGGGATGGGTCCATAGACCTTCAGAGTGAGTTCTAACGATTATTTGTTAAATTGGACAAATAATTGTGTCTGATTTGTCTCAGTCGCTAACTGTCACTCACTGCTCTTCACCAAGCGCTTACACAGATGAACACAGGAACGTTGGAAAGCAGGCGTCTATCAGCGGATATACACTCACCTAAAGGATTATTAGGAACACCTGTTCAATTTCTCATTAATGCAATTATCTAATCAACCAATCACATGGCACATGCTTCAATGCATTTAGGGGTGTGGTCCTGGTCAAGACAATCTCCTGAACTCCAAACTGAATGTCTGAATGGGTAAGAAAGGTGATTTAAGCAATTTTGAGCGTGGCATGGTTGTTGGTGCCAGACAGGCCGGTCTGAGTATTTCACAATCTGCTCAGTTACTGGGATTTTCATGCACAACCATTTCTAGGGTTTACAAAGAATGGCGTGAAAAGGGAAAAACATCCAGTATGCGGCAGTCCCGTGGGCGAAAATGCCTTGTTGATGCTAGAGGTCAGAGGAGAATGGGCCGAATGATTCAAGCTGATAGAAGAGCAACTTTGACTGAAATAACCACTCGTTACAACCGAGGTATGCAGCAAAGCATTTGTGAAGCCACAACACGCACAACCTTGAGGCGGATGGGCTACAACAGCAGAAGACCCCACCGGGTACCACTCATCTCCACTACAAATAGGAAAAAGAGGCTACAATTTGCACGAGCTCAACAAAATTAGACAGTTGACTGGAAAAATGTTGCCTGGTCTGATGAGTCTCGATTTCTGTTGAGACATTCAGATGGTAGAGTCAGAATTTGGCGTAAACAGACTGAGAACATGGATCCATCATGCCTTGTTACCACTTTGCAGGCTGGTGGTGGTGGTGTAATAGTCCATCCCTTTATGACCACCATGTACCCATCCTCTGATGGCTACTTCTGTCAGGACTCGGGTTTGATCATTGCTCTTCCTGCTTTTTTTCTCATTTATGTTTCTGTGTATTTTTCCACTGCACCACAGCTGTGCTCGCTTCGTAATCAGCACCACTGCACACCACTCTCACCTGTCTCTCCATTTAAGTTTCCCGCACTTGATTTCTGTGGCATCTGCGCTGCATTATGATCAGGGCTCTTGCACACCTCTCACCTGTTTCTCCTCTCATTTAATTTCTCTCACTATTTAGCTTCCTTCCTTACCTGCCTTCTCTGCCAGAGTGTTTTGTCTGTTTTTCTGTCGTGCTCTAGCCTTTGATTTGAGATTCTATTTTTGCCTTACCAAGTTTTGATCATATTCTGTTTTTTCCTAGTTTGATCCATCCCTGCAGCTCAGTTTTCCCATCTCCTTTTTGATTTTGCATTTTGCTATTGACTCTGTGCCTGTGCCTTGATTGTTCTCTGCCCTGCACCTTGGACTGTCATTTTGCTGGTCCTGAGCCTGCCTGCCTGTTGCTGTCTTTTGACTTTTTCCTGCCCTTGGATCAGGTCTACGGATATTTCCCCTGGCTTGGCAGCTCGGCTGCCCCATTTAAATATTGTTTCCTTTTACTTTGCTTTTTGTCCTAATAAATATAGTGTGAACTGATCTGCTCTTGTGTTCTCTGTTTTCCCGTCCAGCCCTCACAACTTCCAGCAGGATAATGCACCATGTCACAAAGCTCGAATCATTTCAAATTGGTTTCTTGAACATGACAATGAGTTCACTGTACTAAAATGGCCCCCACAGTCACCAGATCTCAACCCAATAGAGCATCTTTGGGATGTGGTGGAACGGGAGCTTCGTGCCCTGGATGTGCATCCCACAAATCTCCATCAACTGCAAGATGCTATCCTATCAATATGGGCCAACATGCTTTAAGCACCTTGTTGAATTAATGCCACGTAGAATTAAGGCAGTTCTGAAGGCGAAAGGGGGTCAAACACAGTATTAGTATGGTGTTCCTAATAATCCTTTAGGTGAGTGTATTAGGGATTCACCGCTTTCAAAAGCTCCCGTGTGTTTCTGTGTAAGTGCTCGGTGAAGAGCGTTGATCATTGTAGTCAATCACAGACATATGTTGAACGTGTGAACACAATGGCCAATCAGAGGCGTTTAAGAATCCGTTCAACAATGCTCAAAATGCTAGAGGGAAATGCTGGTATCGTCACATTTTTTAAATATCAGTAGTGACTTGGTAACGAAGTCGTTACTTTTGACAACACTTCACAAACATCTTTGTCAATTATACTATTAATTTTAAGGACGTGCAAAGCTGCTAATACACAAATGAGGGCAGTCATATGTTAATGTGTATATGGTAGTGATGTCATGGCATACACATGACTCATGGCAGTTTAGTTTCAATATTGTCTGGGTGGATTGTGAAAGGATGCTTTAATCTGTGAACAAGACTATGTCTACATGGTACTTCGACTCCTATTTCAAGAGAACAAGAAAAATCCATTATGTGTACTTTAAGACATTCTACAAAAATGTTTTTCCATGTTCTTTGTCTGTTCCAGATTTTTGTCATGGCATATTACACCTCAAATGCCGCAAGGGAACAACCCAAACTCCAAATGAAGCTGGTCTGTTCCTCACAACAGAGAATGAGAAGAAAAAAAGTCTCGCATCAGTTCCAGTGTGAGGTCAGATGTGTGAAGGTGAGCTCATTAGTTCATAACTCGCCACATTCGTAGCTGAAGTGTGTTATCTGATTAGGTATTCCAGGAGAGTTTGCGCTGTGCATTATGGGAAACAAACAACAGAGCATCAAGCATCTCTCTCTCTTTCAATCTATCTTTTTTGCTACTGTATATTGCTGTTCTGCACCTTCTGAACATGCATCAAAAGCACTCCATTCATCAACACAGTCACACTTGTGCTTACCGTTATACTTGTACAAGAAGTTTGCAAGGCTTTTTTATTGCAGAATACAGTTACAGTGACTGGTGGGTGAATTAAAAAAAAAAGTGTAATAACCTAAGTTTGACATTTGTGCAGTAATAGTGATTAAAAGTCAACGTTTGAGTTGCATGTGCAACATGACACTCAAAATCCACTGCAATTTATACATGCCCAGTAAGTTAAGCTGAAAGCCAAATACATTGAAAGTCAATGGGGTCCGAAATAACACTTTCATTGTTCACCAAAAACATATCATAAAAGGTCATAACAGGTTTGGAACAATGTGAGGTTAAGTAAATTATGACATTATTTTATTTTAGGGGCCACTTGACTGTATATTAACTAGGGATTCTAACGATTAATCGGCGATCGATTAACTGTCGATAATTGAATCGATAAAATGTATCAATAGTCGATTGGGTCATGTGCGTGCGTGCTGCTCAACCGCTAAACACGTAAGAAACACGTAAAAGCAGACAAAAGGAAATTAAGCAAGCATGCCAGAGTTATGTTTGGGACCATTTTAAAAGGCTACAGTTACACCTTCATGACTATAAGAATGTGTGAGCATTCACAGCCTTTTGTTTTGTGCAAATGTAACTTGTAATATTGTGTTTATTTTGTGCAGGCCTATATACACAAATCAGGCATAACATTATGACCAGGTGAAGTGAATAACACTGATTATCTCTTCATCACGGCACCTGTTAGTGAGTGGGATATATTAGGCAGCAAGTGAACATTTTGTCCTCAAACTTGATGTGTAACGCTGCATTTACACGGGGGATTTGCGTCAACGCTTGATGGAGGGCGTGTCTGAAGCTTGGTGCTGACGCGACCGTCATAGTAACAACAGCCAATCATACTTCTTTTCCGGTGTTGCATGAGCGCAATTGGCTAGTGTCTGTGCTAGGGTATATTTACATAGGTGATCTGATTGGCTGATGCCTGCGTTGGCGCTTGAAAAGTTGAAAACTTTTCAACTTCTGCCACGAGCAACGCCAGTGATGCGACGCAACAGAACTCACAACTCAGTTCGGCAATGCATGACGTCACCCATTCAAAGTAAATGAGAACCGTGTGAATGCAGTGTTAGAAGCAGAAAAAATGGGCAAGCGTAAGGATTTGAGCGAGTTTGAAAAGGGCCAAATTGTGATGGCTAGATGACTGGGTCAGACAACTGGACCACAGAGCAATGGAAGAAGGTGGTCTGGTCTGATGAATCACGTTTTCTTTTACATCACGCGGATGGCCGGGTGAGTGTGCGTAGCTTACCTGGGGAACACATGGGAAGACCACATGGCAAGCCAGCGGAGGCAGTGTGATGCTTTGGGCAATGTTCTGCTGGGAAATCTTGAGTCCTGCCATCCATGTGGATGTTACTTTGACAAATACCACCATCTACCTAAGAATTGTTGCAGACCATGTACACCCTCTCATGGAAACGGTATTCCCTGGTGGATGTGGCCTCTTTCAGCAGGATAATGCGCCTGCCACAAAGCAAAAATGGTTCAGGAATGGTTTGAGGAGCACAACAACGAGTTTGAGGTGTTGACTTGGCCTCCAAATTCCCCAGATTTCAATCCAATCGAGCTTCTGTGGGATGTGCTAAACAAGCAAGTCCGATCCATGGAGGCCAAACCTCGCAACTTACAGGACTTAAAGGATCTGCTGCTAACATCTTGGTGCCAGATACCACAGCACACCTTCAGGGGGTCTAGTGGAGTCCATGCCTCAATGGATCAGGGCTGTTTTGGCAGCAAACGGGAGACCAACAGAATATTAGGATCAGTGATATATAACTGATTTATCTAATGTAGGATGCACTTGGTTAAGAATTAATGTGGCATAAAGCGTGGCTGTGATCATCTTCAGCGCATGCAGCTCAAACAGCAATGCACAACTAATAATAACTATAATTAGGACTGTCATATTACATAACATTATAAAGATAACAATATTGTAATAAAACACTCAATTAGTTGCTTTGTTTCAGCGGGATGTTACTGAAAGAGCGCATCCACAACAGGAGTTTCAGACTAGCACGTAACATAATATTATAATGAGAACACTATTGTAATACATCGTGATTCATTGGGTTTAGTTGCGGTGTTTCAGCGCGTTGTTGCGGGAAGATCGCATCCACAACAGGAGTTACACATTCTGACTAGCACGCATCTGAGGCGACGTTGTATTAGTCATTATATTTGGCTATTAAATAAGTAATTTAATTAAATGATCAATCACATCTACTCATTTTACCATCCTACTAGCCCTTTATTTAGACTGAAAACCCTTCTCATAAATTTGGTGAGGAACATGCTGTCAGCAATGCCATTGCAGTATTAAGGCAAATGATTAATCAATTAATCGATTGTTATTTTAAACAATGATTGATCATGGGAATGTGTAAATTGACATCCCTAATATTAACATGTCTTTTCAATACATAGCTATTCTGAACACTGCAGTACAGAGATGTTACATTATACAGAGTAAATCTCTCCAGAGAAGCTCAAACAACTCCACCAACCCACACTGGCCCATCTCCTAAAGCCTGGATCAAACTGCACTCTGATCCGAACTTGCATTAAACCAAAGAGCTTCATCTTGTTGCCACATCTCTACTTTTGAAGTGAAATACACATTAATGACCTCTGTCTGGCATCACTCGCTTGTCATTCTAAAGCATCATCCACTAGACACACGGGGGAGCCCCCTCCGCCTGCTAAAAGATACATCAAGGTTCATCCATCAGCATTGATTAGAAATTGATTAATCGAGAGTTGATTAGAGCCAGAAGAAGGGAGGTCATTCAATTCATCATCCTTGCCTGCTAGAAATTGGGTGTGATTAAGTAACAGAGGATTTAGTACTTTAAATCGCACACAAGGAAATTCAAATATGTCCAATTAGCGTGATCTAAAGATAACTGACCTTTCTAGTTCAGATTTTTCAAAATAATGTGTTCATAGTACGAATTTGAATTCTCATGCTATACTACCTAAACAGAATGTAAAGGACAAGTTTAATGGTTAAATCATGGACAAAAGTCTATTATTGTGATTGATGTACTACCCTGACAACTGGTGCATTTAACAGTGAATGTGATATTATAGCTATAATGTTATAATAACTTTCCTCCATAAGAAGCCATAAGAATGATGTATGTGTGTATTCATTATTATTAACTAGACCATTAGCATTTAGCAGTTAGCATTTATCCAATGTATTACTGAAGTATTCTGTGGAGTACAAAACAGTTGTTTACATTTACAATTTACAATATGTAAGTGCTGTGACAAGTCCCAGTTAGTCTAGCACAGTACATGTAGCTAGCAAGGTTTTTACAATAGAATAGTAAGTGATAGTTTTAATGTCAAGTGTTGACAAAAAAAGATGCGTCGAAACAGCTAAAACCAGCCTAAGCTGGTTGGCTGGTTTTAGTTGGTCTCCCAGGCTGGTTTTAGAGGAGTCTTGGACACTTTTTTTTTTTTAGCTGACCAGACTGAACTTAGCTGGTCAAGGGAGACCAGCTAAACCAGCTAAACACCAACTTGGCCAGGCTGGAAGACCAGCTTGAACAGCCTGGGAGACCAGTTTAAACCAGCTACTTCCAGCCTAAACTAACTAAGACCAGCCTAGGCTGGTTTTAGCATGTTTTTCAGCAGGGTCTTTAGCCATTTCTTGAAAATGGCTTAAGCTTGGCAGGTCATTCAACCAGAAGAAGATTGTCCCCCGGTTTCACAGACAAGGCTTAAAATAGTCCTAGACTAAAATGCATGTTTGAGAAGTTTTAACAGAAAGCAACTAGCACTGACATATCTTAAAATATGCCAGTGCCATTGTTTTGACTCAAGATGCACACACCAGGGCACGTTTAAAAAAAAAGAAAGAAAGCTAATTGAACTAAGGCCTAATACTGGCTTAGTCTAAACCCTGTTTGTGAAACTGGGCCAAAAAGTGTTTAAAACAATGACAAAAATAAAAGATTCACATCCAACCTACAACCTACTGACAATGTTCAAGAAATATGCATTTGAGAGAATTTTCAAAACTGAGCATTGCATTTTAACATCCCTGCACTAACTGAAGCAGCTCAGCAGTTCACCTTTGATACTGCATCGTCTTTGAACATGAAACGAACACACTTCAAGCTACAGAATACGCCAGCACCAAATGAATAATAATACGCAAAGAGGACAAATGACTTAGATTACAATTCACAGCAGGTTTATCACCTGCAACCACCATACTACTTTGAGTTTCAATTAAAAAAAGAACAGGGAGATCCAGAGAATCATTCTTAAGCATGTTAAATTTATGACTTGTAGATGCAGTGTATTTACAAGAAGTCATTCTAGTCAAAAACTCAAATCTCAAAATAGTGAAATGAAAGCAATCAAATGACTCAGCTCATCTTATCCGAGCTCATCTCATTTCATCAAATAAGCAGCCTTGACATTCCCCAGCTGCGGTACAGTTGCCAGATTATATTGTGATCTTGATGCCATGACGCAAACTATGATGGAGCATTATGCTCTTGTCCTAAAGCTTCTGCCAGCCTTCTAGAATGAGCCTGCCAATTCAGGAATACCCAGACTGGTGCTCCAAATACTAATTTCCCAGGGCATTGTGGGCTCAACTCAGAATCTGTTCAACCAACCGAACTCTCCCAGACCCGGCAACCTGGGTAGCTGCTGATGTAATTGATCCATTTGTTTAGCAAAGAAAGAAAAACTATTTAACCCCACTACTTCTGCCAAGCCGAGAGCTGTCAGTCAATTTCTTTGTGGAGTGGAAGAAGAGACAGTCTCTTCAGTTGACAAGTTAAAGTGGAAGCGCAAAAAAGTCCTTCACAGACAAATTGAAAGTGGAACACATTGAGTTTCGATTTAATAGCAATTTAATTGGAGTCAGTGGCTTGCGTCAATGGCTTTTGTTCATGGGGTGAAAAAAAAGGTGTTCAGATGGCCTCAGTCCCCATTCTTGAACTCCCACCATCACCAACTCATCTCCCCTCTTCTCTTCCCACTATTGGAGTACTTGCGCTACATCAGGAGCTCCATTAACCACATCCATTTGACTGCACAGCTAAACAACACAACAACTTTCAGAGGAATAAATAAATGTCTGGAGAACAGATCAATAGAGCAAACGCTTGGATCCAGTGGGAAACAGAAAGATGAGAAAGTCAGACACACGCATACACACCGAAGGTCAAAACTCTCAGTGGCAGAATAACTGTTAAAAAAAACACACAGCTGAAGAGGATTCTGGGAAGAACTCTGACTTGGTTTGTGACAGACTCTGTGGCCTCTGCAGGACTGACAAAGAACAATCCCATAATGGTCTCTCAGGACATATTGATTGAGTTGGATTCAAGAGGTCTCTTTTTTTCCTCCTACCCCGGCTTTGAGTTTGCTTTCTCCTCATCTGCCCCTTCTGGTTCTCCACAGCAGACAGAGAAAGTAACTAGCTTCAGGGAACTGCTGAGGGATAATATGTAGTTATGGTTGTTCCCTGCTTTTGTAGAAGTGTAGAGTAGTTGAACGAGTGATCATAAGTGTTGTCGTAGAGAGGACGACAGAAGACCTTGAGACCTTTTGAAGTCCAGTAGAAGCTTTGGCCTTCATTCTTGATAGTTGGTGACTAGATTGTAAGGTCCATCATTAACTGTGAAGTGGACCTCAAAACCTAAGGAACATTGGTGATTTGCTGATACAGGTTGCCCTTCCCTCTTATTGGATTAGTTTGGAAAGAAGTGGGGTGTTGCAAAAATCCTGTCTTATTAGACAAAGGGTTCAAGATAGCAATAGTTCTGTGTGAAAGCCTTGTTGTCTTGGATAGTGGAGGGAGTTGACTTCGGTTAGACTTTTATTAACCCTAGAGTTCAAAAATCATCTGAAATGTTGAAGGGTACTAGCTCATGACGTTCCCATTCTGTGAGTCCAAACTTACAAACATGTGAATAGAGATCAGGCCATCGCAAATCTATTTTCACAGCCAGACAAGCCAGAATCTATGAACAGCCAGGAGTTGCCAGAGGTTTTTGCAAGAGTGTTTTTCTTGTGTTTGAAAGGTGGAGAGGAAACCAAGAGAGTAAAAGACGAAAGGAAACTTGAGAGACAGTGACAGATAGAGAACCAGACAAGAAGTTGAAAGTGGGTGGAAGGTGGATGAGGATGCATTTTTGATTGTGTGCACGTGCTACAAGGAATAGTTAACTGGGGGGAAAAAGACAAACCTGTCACCATTTACTCCCTGTTAGTGATGCACTGAAATGAATTTTTAATGCAACCCGAAATTAAAGTTTTCACTGTGCTGGAAACCAATAAAAGTTTATTTGAAATGTTAGTTCGCCCAAAAATGAAAAGTCATAACTTACTCACTCTCATGTCATTCCAAACACGTAAAACTTTAGTTGATCTTCAGAACACAAATGAAGATATTTTAATAGAATCTGAGAGATTTCTGCCCCTCTATTGACAGTTCATACTGTCAAAAAGTTCATAAAGAGATCATAAAACTAACCCATAAAAATCGAGCGGTTTAGTCCAAATGTTCTGAAGAGACATGATCGCTTTACATGAACAGATTTCATTTAAGCTTTTATTCACATATAAACATTCATCAACTTACACATCAGTTGTGGTAAACGGAAGATCAAGCATGTTTGCTTTACATGCGAGAACCAATGAGGTTCATTCTTGTGTGTTATGCAGCACGTTTGAGCTTCTACAAGAACCAGTGAGGTTTGTTCTCGCACATCAAAGCAAGTACGGTTGAGCTTCTATGTTTGCTAATCAATATTTGTATGTGAATAAAAGCCTAAATTCAATCTGTTCAACATAAAATGATCAAGTCTCTTCAGAAAATTGGTACTAGACTGCTCAATTATTATGGATTAGTTTTACAATGTCTTTATGAACCTATTGAACAATTGCGTGAATGGTCAATGGAGGGACAGAAATATCAGATTTCATCAAAAATGTATTCATTTGTGTTCCGAAGATGAACGAAAGTCTTAAGGGTTTGGAACGACATGAGGGTGAGTAACAATAATATTCATAATTTAAATTTTTGGGTGAACTAACCCTTTAATTAGGGATGCAACGATATGAAAATTTTGGCCGATACCAATAACCGACAATTCTTTATATTTGAAAGTCGATAACCAATATTGGCCGATAAGTCGAAATCCAAATTTTTATATAATTTTTGAGAGCCTGATTACAAAAAAGTCTCACCATTAAAAGCCATGTCCCAAGCACACAATTATAATGGTTCTCATTATAATTTGATGTATCCTTTTATGTATGCACATGTTGCAAACTGTTTAAATAGTTTTTAAGTGATTCCAATCATATTTCAAGCAATTCAAAACATAACGCAAAACCGTTTGCATCTGAATTGTCTCAGCTGAAAGAAATAATCCATTATTTATCGGCTGTAATATATCGGCAAAATTTTCTTACCGGGCCGATAACACAAAAAAATTAACATATATTGCTCGATACCGATATGGTGGCCGAAATATCATGCATCCCTACCTTTAATAATCAATTAATTAATTAAATGTATTTAATAACCAATACTCAAATAAAAACATAAGGCAGTTTTAATAACAGAATGATGTTTATATTCATTGAAATATAAACATTTAAACAGTGGCTATAATAACTTTTTCGTGACAGATTTATTCAAACACTTATGAAGAACACGTTAAGTAAAAATATAAAGAATATGTAACAGTGCATATATTTAGCAAAATGCTTCTCTCTAGATATATTTTACAACCCAACTAGTAAGTTTATGGACATTGAATGGCTTTCCTCAGGAAAATGTTACATTTGCAAGCTGTTTTAGTGACACCTTTCAGTTTCAGGTAATGATTTCGTTCAATCCATTTAGTCCAAAATCGAAACTTTGCAGTTGTTAATTTCAGTGAATCACTACTCCCTGTTATATAACTGTATAACTCGGAATGACATGACAAAGCAAATGGCAATCAGTGTGCTTTCCAGTTCAGTCTTCCACCTGAATTCTTTGTTCCATCTCTGGCACTCCAGAAATAGACCTGTTACAGCCCTCGGATCTCTAGAGTATCACTGTCCCCTCTGGTCTACAGGTCTCCAAATCAAACAGCTGTTCAGATTGGTTCAGTTCTAAAGCCACAAGAGCGAGATGGCAGCTTGTCACAGTCATGTACACTCCATTTCCTTCCTTTTTCTTGAGCCCTAATTCACCCGTTGCCCATGCAAGGGCAGCTGTACAATATGTGGGGCCTCATCTTCGATGAGACTCAGCTATGCAGTTTAGCTTTAGCTGTGCAAGAAGTTGATGTCACAGGTGATGAGCAGTAGATGAAGGCTGCCGAGTGTAGTCCCTCAAATCTGACAACTTGGTGATATTTCATAAACACACACAAACTCAAGACATATTTCCTGTTCTCGACCAGCAGAATGGATGGGTTCAGATATTGCTTTTTTGCCATCATTGGGGGCGCATGGAAATAAATACATTGGTGCTTGACATCCACATGCCATCTGCTCAGCCATGGCCCCTGCCAGATAGGGAATAGGTGGCATTTCTCAAATTGACATGCATGCCAGTGTTTTGAAGAGGCAGGAAGGGACCTGGTGGAGGGTGTAAAAAGGAAGATAGATAGACAAAACAAAAAAAAATGCAACTCTGACATGTGTGATTAATTCCAACTTAAAGTGGACTCACGAGGAGTAAATATCATTACTCTTTGTGTGGCTTTTGGCTTTTCTGTCAAGCACTATTTGCAAAGCTGCTAATAAAAATGTATTAGGTATTATATAAATATTCTATATACACTACGGTTTAATGTTTGTGGCCAGTTGCCAAGGCTGCATTTATTTGACCCTGAAATACAGTAAAACTCTAGTATTGTGAAATATTATTACAAATTTAAATATTTTGATCATGTGATGGCAAAGCTGAATTTTCAGCATCAGTGCTCTAGTCTTCAGTGTCACATGATTCTTCAGAAATCTTTCTAATATGCTGATTTGATGCTCAAGAAACATTTCTTATTATCATCAATGCTGAAAACAGTTGTGCTGAATGTTTTTGTAGAAACTGTGATACATTTTCTTTTTCAAGACTATTTAATGGATTGAATGTTTGAAAAAAAAATTTTTTTATTTGAAATAGAAATATTTTGTAACAATGTATATGTTTTATCTTTACTGTTATTTTTGATCAACTTAATGCATCCTTGCTGAAAAAAAGAAAAAAAAGTTATTTCTTTCTAAATATACTGGCCCCAAATTTTTGAACAGTATTAAACATTGTGCATATAATATATTATATAATAATAATAATAATAATAATAATAATAATAATAATATATATTATATAAGTATATTTAATACACTCAGCCAAAAACCTCAAGAAGATGCAATTCGAGCGTCTGCAAGTCAAAACGGGATGATGTTTATTGGCTTCAGAACCGCTGCAGTATTCTTCCTGGAGCTATGCTTTGCTCAGCATTATGGGGAGTGGACAGGCAGGGGGGGGGCATAAACTTGATTCACATTGAGAGGATACGTTTCATAACCATTGTGAATACAGTGTTTGCCGTGGGCGAATGCTGTTATGAACACCTAGTGTGTGGCCTTTGGACTTAAATCAGCCTCATAGGTATGAAAAATCCCATCTCAGATGGTCTAAAGTGCTTTAAAGTCCAGAATTTGACAACTTTGGTTTTGAAATGGCTTTGATGAATCCGACAAGTTTAAAATTTGTGCTTTAACACAAGTATGGTGCCATATTTTTAAGGATGCATATTGGCTGCATGTCTATCTTGTGGTTTGCTGTCCTGCCACTTTGGCTTCATCTGCAGAATTGGCAGGTTAATCTCATTCTGTCCTACACAAACAAGTCAAACTTTGGAGAGAGATATCAAAGCCATTTGGAAATCTCCAGAGGGCAATGCCATAAAAGTGATGGCCCTGTTCCATTAAGAGCAGATCTAAAGATCTAAAGATGCTAAGACGTCTTGGCCTGAAGCTGACACTGGAATAAACTCAGCGCTATAGAGATGTTCAAGTTCTGTCACAAACACAACATGCCATTTTTAGCATGCTCCTTTATTCTACTTAGAACTCAACAGGCAATTAATGAACATCCTGATGAATGATTAAGCAAGTTTTTGTTGACAGCTCCAGCTTAAGAAACAAATAGAAAAGCGGTTCTAAACAGGCAACATTTGGGAAGGTTGATGGTTGGTTAACTCTGCTTAGAGCATGTTGAATTCAGAGGTTTGCGATTAAATATACTCTTCACAAACTGAGTTGCATCTTAAAGCAGGTGATCAAAATATGCCTCTTTTAATAAATATCTATCATTTTAATAAAAACAAATTTCAATTCATTCAGATATGAATTTCTCAAGGGAAGCCAGTAAGAATTAGTTTAAATAAATTCATGACATTTAACTTTTTTTTAGATGGACAATGAGTAAAAGGAGTAGCTAGTATTGCTGTAGCACTTGAAAAAACAAAAACAGGTGTCCAACTGAAGGCTATAGACAGCCCAGTTGGTAAAGTAACGAAATGTTGCAATTTAGTTTTGTTGCACTGCAAGGTGCTGTGTAGTTTTTAGTATTTAAATTATTTGAAAAATACTTCATTAATTCCAAAAAGGCTCAATTTATTTAGAAAAAATGTGGTACTTAGATGGTCTGCGGACCATCCGCATGGTCCAAAAGGGTTGTACCTAGTCTCTTAATGAGTAATGGGTGTCTGAACCCATTACAGCATTTATTAACTTTTATTAATGTTAAAGGCCCACTGAAATCAAAAAGGTTTTTAGCTTTTAGTATGATTATCTTAGCCTTAAGGTTAGGAATAAGCTGGTGTGCACCAATAACAATAACAACATTTTCATTTAGGAGATACAAGCATTCAAAACTTACAGTCTCTCACTTCCATTAAAGGGGTGGTAAAACACATTCTTTCGAATGCTTGATTGTGTTTGTGGGGTGCACTGTAACGTGTTCATGCTTCGTTTTTAAAAATGTGCATTTTTTTTCATATATTTTACCTTTATTCTACACTGCTCTGTCCCTCCTTGTAAAAAACGGTCTGATGGTTTCCGGGTTGTATGAAGCCAGTCCCTCAAAAATATGCAATGGGCACAGATTGGTTAGCTGGTCGAGTGTGTTGTGATTCGCTAACCGCCTAGTGCACGTTTGTCGGAAACGTCACGCCCCTTACCTTTACCGGTAGACTGTGCTTTGGGTAGTATTAGAAACAATGGCGTCAATAAAACCATACCAATTTGAGTCTGAATCAGACCCAGACAATTTTTGTGAAGATGATCGAGCAGAACCTGTTCAGTCCTCAAGAGTAAAGACTGTGGATCTATAGTGATCGCTACTGAATGGCACTGTTACTTTTGTATTTTTAGAACGATTATAGCCAAATATCTGTCGCAAGAACTATTAAGCCAAAACGAACACTAAACATTGGCTTTACTATAGTAGCCAAATCAAACATAGAACCATGTTTAGCTTGCCTGTAGATAAACAATACATAAAAGCTCTAATCAAAGAATAATTTACACTAATGCCAAGTTCGCTGTTGAGGTTTAAAAAAAAGTTTGTAACATTAGGTGTTTGTCGGATAACGTTAAGTATGAATGAGCATTTAACAAACTGGTTTGCAGAGCCAAACAGCGTTGTCATGTTTACTTCCTTGCTACAACGTACAATTAACAATACGAACTATTACAGGAAAACACATAGACGAAAAATAAATCATACTTACAGGTTGTGGCCCGTAAACAGCTTCTGTTTTTAAATCCATCTTTCAGGACAAGCCGTTGTGTGAATCCATAAAATGTGCAGCGGGAGCCGCGCGCACCTGTCGTGCATTCACACACTGGCAGCGTTTGTCCCGCGCAGCTGAACCGCAGCTTGTGTATTGCAAATACAGACGAATATTGTCCATTATGTCACATTTTCCGGTCTTCTCCTCCGACCCGTCTGTCTCGTGCTTTGATTTATGATGGGCAGCATATATCTGCTGCAAATCAGTCCCTCCAGAAAAACGTGATTATGCGATTGCATGATTTAATGCATAATCAGCCAAAGTGCGCATATTTATGCGGGGAACGCATTTTTTCAAATACATCACACTTTTTCAGCGTAAATTGCCTATTTCCGCGTGCAAAATATGCGGGGCTAGCATGATTTCATAATCCCTGCATTTTCGTTGCAAAAAAAGTCATATACATTAGCAGAAAGTTAAAAAATGTTCATTTACTTCACACGAGAGCCGCATTTCCCCCTATTGCCATGGGAACGTTTTGAAGTGACGTAATTACCCGACGTGAACGTCATCGAAAAGCTGCAAAACCCGTGGTGAAACCATAGATATCGGTGAAACCATGATGAAGCACGCAAATTCCCATTTGCCAACAAAAAAAACAGCAAAAGACCGCGCAAAGCAGTTTCCCGGTGTGTTGAACGATTTCAAAAAACAGCATCATGAAGCTTCGAAGCGTTATGAATCAGTGAGTCGATTCAGCGGTTTGGATCGCCAAAGACACGTATTTCAGCAGTTTGACACACAATCCGAATCATGAATCGACTAACTGATTCATAACGTTTCGAAGCTTCATGATGCATTGTTTTGAAATCGGTCCAAATTGAGCCATGTGTTTATTAAGGTCTTCAATAAAACAAGATGAGAACTTAAATATTCAATTAAAAATATTCGCTTTTTTTCTCTTTTTCATCAAACCGCAGTTTTTGCAAGTTTTATCGCTAAAATTGCATAAATATCCTGCATTTTCCATTGCATTTTTTAAGAAAACGTGCCGCATAATCAAGGATTTTTGCCCGCAACAATCACAAAAAAAAGCCGCATTTTTCTGGAAGGACTGGCAAATGCGATCTGTTCCCCTCTGTCTCATACACACATGCATATAACATGTTGTATGTTAACCGCACTGCAACGCACCCCCGTCCCTAGGAAGGATGAACAAAGTGGACCTTCAATCCGGATGAAAATAACGTTTCGTCGGCATTGCGGCAACAACACTCCAGCCTAACTATACCACAACAACGCTTCCCCGCAGCGATACAAAATGGCTCGCCACCCCTTTAAAACGAATCACAGATTTTGATGACATCATCGCAGACTTCACCTTCTCATCAAATCTTCGGTCCAATCAAATGCTCTCTAGAATCTGAAGCTTCCCGCCCACTACACTATAAATAGACCCTGAAGCTGCGTCTGAAGTCGGTCAGCTGTTCACACATTTACTAATTTCTACATGGTGAAAGGCACATAGCGCACTATACATGCGATAGGAAACGATTCAGACAGTGTAAATATGCTTTCAGTTGAGGCGAATTAAGTCTGGTTTCACATTAGTTTCACGCGCACTGCAGCAGTGCACATACATAATCTAGACCAGAGCCACTGACTAGAGACACAAGAGCGAGCGGATCATGTGCGCAAGTTGGCGCAAAACATATCAGACCCATTTAAATTCTGCACAGAAAGCTGTATTTCAAAGCGATATGGAGGAGATTATGATGATAAACGATTAAAGATTAGGAGGAAACTCTGGCTTTACCAAACAGAAAGGCTCTAGTCAAACTGTGGTATTAACGAAACTCTATTGGCTGTTTCAAAAAAGGGGAGGAGCTGCTAAAAGCTGGAGCCGTTACAGGGGAAATTGTATGTGACTTAGCAGTAGCAAGTGGAACGGTTTTGCACGTCAGACTAGTCAAGTCAAGGCAACTTCATTTATATAACGCTTTTAACAATGGAGATTGTTTCAAAGCAGCTTCACAGTGTTAAACAGGAAAATAATGCAACAGAATTGTATTCAGCCGTATAGCTGTTCCGGAGAAAACGGTGATGTCATAAGTTCATTTCAATTATCATACAGTGACAGTGTAGGCTTTAGATCAGTAATTAGATCAGTAATTTAGTTTATATGGTTAATTTAGTTTAATTATTAGATTTATTTGGATGTTTAGTTGAAAAATTGAGTGTCCCCAACTGAGCAAGCCAAGCCAGAGGCAACAGTGGCAAGGAAACCAAAACCCCATCAGGTGACCTAATGGAGAAAAATAAACTTGGGAGAAACCAGGCTCAGTCGGGGTGCCAGTTCTCCTCTGGCCAATTAACAAACAGCGTATGATTATTATTCTGGCAACTTTACAGGTCAGAGGTCATAATAGATCGGAATATTCGAAATATCGGAGTCATCACGCCAAAGACGGGTTTATTGAGGATGACGTATTGATTAAATAATAATTAAATAAGAATATTCTAAAGATCGGAGTCATCACGCCAAGACGGGTTTATTGAGGATGACGTATTGATTAAATAATTATTAAATAAGAATATTCTAAAGATCGGAGTCATCACGCCAAAGACGGGTTTATTGAGGATGACGTATTGATTAAATAATTATTAAATAATAATATTCTAAAGATCGGAGTCATCACGCCGGAGACGGGTTTATTGAGGATGCCATGTCAATGAGGCAATTTCAGGGGGAGAAATTGTGCACAAAAAACAAAAAGTGCGTGTTTACATAGAAATACAATGGAAAGGTAGTGCATTTGAATGAAGAAGTGCGCTTTGTGTGAATGGTCCCTAGGTTTAATATGAAATAATTCATTTAGTTCAACATATTTCCCCACTCTTTGTGTATTGCTGTTTGGAGTGGTTTTACAATAAACAGACACCTATAGTGGTCAGCTAAACAAATGTATTTAAACACACACCATAAATCGCATGTTCCATTGATAAATTAACAATACGTTCAAGATGTTTACTTGATGTGCACTTACGAGCCGATAGCCAACAACACAGACATTTGAAGCAGTTTTTCTCACCACCGACGGTTTTGACCGTGAATCTTTATCGTTGCTCCATCTTTCAGCATTAGACGATCTGCAAATCCGAAGTTGAACTTGGTCTTGTTTATAAAACAATCATCGCCGAAATGCAGGGAACAAATAAAAACACTTGCACAACTCCGTTGCTGCTCCGGAAAAACAAACTCCATCCACTGTCCCCTTAACGCTGGGTTCTTTGGGAAGCTGAACAGGATTGTCTTGCTCTGACAACCAAAAACACACTTCTTTGGTGACATTGTTGATTTTGCAGCCGACGACATCCCTAAAGCCGAGCAAAGCGTGTTGATGGGCGTGCTTTTGCTCTCTCACTCTGTCTGTACAAGGAAATTGCACCCTTGTTGACGTCACATAGGCCCTCGAAAAAAACTTCTGAAACTTGTGAGAAACGGAAGGAGTATTTTTGGCACAGAAATTTTGAAACTTTGGCCATGTTTAGCAGGGGAATCCAAAACTTTAACATAGCATTATACCCCCCTTTAATTAATAAAAACATTAATGTGTTCACTGTTTGTTCATGTTGTCAGCACATTAACTAAATGTCAAAACATACACATTTTGAAGTATGGATTATTGTTAGTTTATGTTAACGAAAGTAGTTACCTAAACCTCATTGTAAAGTGTTACCAGTAAAATTAAAATGACATTTGAGTTACAGTTAATAACAAGACTGTGATTATTTAGGTTGAATTCAGGATTGGGAACGCTGTTCTCAGAAGAACTGAAGCCCAATGAAGGAAACTTAACTTATTAAAGTCTAAATCCATAATGAAGTTGCACCAGGTGGTCCAAAAACGTCAAAATAAAGTAATTAATAATGTACCCCAACAACAGATATTCCCATCCGAATGGTATTAGATTTATCTGCGGACCCCTGAGTAAGCCAAAAAACATTTGTTTCATTCAAATGGAAAAAACACAAAGTTCTTCTATAAAACAAATATGTATGTGACCTCCTCAGGGAAAAATAGTCCAGCCTGAACAGGGCTTAAGGGCCCACACCAGGAAGAAATTTAATCAAAAACATAAATAAATAAAAAATAATAATCTCCCATGACTTGTAAAACACATCACGGATCTACATGAAAATGCATACATATATACATACTCACAAACACACAATTTTCCACTGCTCTCTATTGGTTTCATCAATAAGGATCAAAAACCAAGATGGATACATTTATAATCCAAACTGATACCCCTGTGAGGAGTGATTCTATAAGATTTAAAAGCACTTTTAAATCAAACAGAACCTTAAACTACGATTTGAATAGGGGTGTGCTCTCAGATAATAAGATCATGGCACCATATGCAGATTTCCGTATTATGCCACCTCAGCAAAGAGAAGTGCAGATAAGAGAATGGAGGGTCATTCAAGCTTTACCTTTCTTATTGGCTCTAAGTGACCTTTAAAGCCAAATTAGCAGCATATTTCGGCAAAAATTACATGCATAATTGACTTTCTTCATGTGAATTCATTTATCTAATGCAACACAGACTACCTACAAACAGTGTTGGGGAAAGGACAGGAGAGGTGTCAGTCAATAAATTAGAAAACCAAGTAACCTGCGTTACTTGTTTGAAAAAGTAACCCAGTTATTTTGTCAATTTAAAAGTAACTTTACTTTAATAGTTACTTGAAAAAATATATCTGATCATGTAACCGCAGTGATGTATAGGTTTAGGGGCATAGTTTGAGGTTAGGTCATTCATCGCAAAAATCGTACAAATTCGTACGAGTGAGGTCGTACAGTCGTAAAAATTAGCCACCTCGTAAAATACGTATGAATTGCTGTGAGATCGGGTTGCCGTTACTCATAATGCGTTACCCCCCAACACTGCCTACAAATATAGTTAGAATGATCATCTCAAAACGTTGAGCCCCGTTTACACCTGAATTTAGTGCTGAGCACTTTTGATGAAACCAGGCAAGACAGATGCGAGCGGGCTCCCAGAGTGACGTCTTTCCTCATCACTTAGTCTTTCTCGCTAAAGTAGGGAAAGCAACAGTTGGAGCAACAGATGGCTCAAGGAGTGAAAACTAAAGACAGCTCTGCTGGTGACGTAATGGGGAAAATCGAGAGAGAAAAACATCCATGTGTTCTGTACAGTCATTCATCCTTATGATGGCTTCTAGTTTACTTTAAGCCCAATACACACTGAACTTCGATAGCTTAGGTGTTTAAAAGTTAATTTCCGCATAAGCAAGCCTTGAATGCAAACAGCTATTAAATATCATTCCTCAATTATTTCCTAGGGAAAAAAGATGCAGTTCATTGAATATATACATTACAAAATGCAATAAGACAGCATGTCGTCACACTATAGGGTTTGTCACATGGAACATATCATTAAACAATCTATTATGGCTTTTCATCAAGTTCACGCACAAATTAAAAATGTATTTAATGAAACTACAAAATGTAAAAATATCCATTGGTTTTGGCCTATGAATGTTATTTATATATATATAATTGAAATGTAATGTAAATGTAAAATGTTTTGTAAAAATGTGCTCCAACCTGACATTTATGAAAAAAAAAAAAAACTATAATTTAAGACAATAATCATTATATAATTTACCCTGAATATTTGCCAGTGTGGATTTAAAGGGTTAGTTCACCCAAAAATGAAAATTCTGTCATCATTTACTCACCCTCAAGTTGTTCCAAACCTGTATACATTTCTTTGTTCTTCTGAACAGAAAAGAAGATATTTGGAAGAATGTTTGTAACAAAGCAGAGAGAGCAACCATTGACTACCATAGTATGGGAAAAAAATACTATGGTAGTCAATGGTTGCTCTCTCTGCTTTGTTACAAACATTCTTCCAAATATCTTCTTTTGTGTTCAGCAGAAGAAAAAAACTCATGCAGGTTTGGAACATCATGAGGGTGAGTAAATGATGACAGAATTTTCATTTTTAGGTGAACTATACCTTTAATTTGTTCACTTATTTATCCAAGAAGTACTGTAAAATATGATATTGGAATTTTGGGGAGAGAAGAGAATTTACAAAATTACTCTAATTTAAGTTTAAAACCATTGCTAGAAAAAAAAAAAAAAAAAAACTAGATGTCTAATTATTTACATAAAGACTGTGTGACAACTAGCACAAATATCATCCATTTTCTTGCCATTAAGTACCACCTAACTAAAAGGCCATATACACAAATCACCAGGACAGTAAATAAACATTAAATAAGCTAAAATCACTATTAAAAATCAACAACAACATTCCATTCCATTCCATAGTGACACAAATACTTTGTTAAAGACAACTCAAAAGCTCATCTGGCCCAGAGACAAGACAAGCCCATCAGCAAATCAATCCTAGTAAACATTCAATTCAACAAACAAACAAACAAATATGGCAATAGTTTCAAATGATAAGATTCAAGATGCCTAATACTGTCTCTATATTAGAGGATACAAGCAACTATGCACAATGCATTGACAGCCAGAAATTTGGCTTCATCATAAATCCAGCACAAGTAAAGGCCTTCCACAAATCCCAAGAGCACCCAGGTGGACAAAAAAAATCAATCAAACCCATTCCCGAAGAGATGTGGTTTGGGGGTGTTTCTTGTACTGTATAAAATCCATTTGAGAGTTTTTTTGCTTGTAATCCAAACTGTTTGATTGGCAGGCCCTCTTGAAGGGAAAGTGACAAAATGGCTGTCTTAAAGGGCCAGTGCATATTTATTGTAATACATATTTATGTTTACATGTAAACACTAGGATGGTCTTGATCAACACCTGGGTTTGTCAATCTTTTAGATTCCATGGCATGCCATGGACCTCAAAATATGATCATCCTGGTGTGAGGGCTCCCCATCCTAAAATTTAAAAGGCAGCTATATATTTTCATGTATAAAATATATGCTGTGAATATTATTAATATGCATAAAATAGTATTTGAAAATTATTTAGTTTTCTATTACATTATTACATTGTCCCCCTACTGACTGTATTATGCTGTACTGTAGCAATAAATGTATTTATATGTATTTATATATTTTATTTTATTTTATTATTTATTTATCTTTATATTTCTACACGTTTTTCTTTTCTTTAGACTTTTCCATGGACCCCGTCAAAAAAACCTGATCTATACGCAAAACTCATCAGTAACTTAGATGATATTGCATTTATCTTAAATATCCTCTTATGCTGCGTTCACACCGGACGCGATTCGCGCGAATAATTCGCGCTAATCGCGCGAAGGTGGACGCTTGAACATTTTGAGTTCACTCGCTTCATTCGCGCGTGTAATTCGCGCGAATCGCGCGTGAAAAACGTGTGTGACAACTACACACCAGACGCGAATTCGCGTCATGGGCGGGGCTTCCGCTCTATATGAGCCTATATGAGCTTTTTTGTAAAAAATACTACTATTAATGTGCGACAAAACGTAGTTTAAAGACTTTTTCAGGCGATAATATAGTTGTTTAAAGCTCAAATCTGTGGTTAATTTATAAAAAGAGTGCCTATTTGAGCATTTTATCTGGCGTTTTCGGAGTTGTGAGATCCAGGGGATCGGCGGCGCTCAGCGCTCGTGTACCCGGCGAGACCCGCCTTCCCTCGGCTAGTCCTTCTCACATTTGCCGCTGGCTCTGGCTCTTTTTTTCTGCTCCTGTTTCGTTGTGAAATGGCTCACTTGGCTCACAATAACTCACAATAACTCACTTTCTTCCAAGCAAGATCCTTTTTATTCCTTTTATTCCTGTTCCTGTAGTGATAGGATGATGTATTGTACAGCTCCGGGTCTCCACATACGGCCACCATTATCTTGTCCTCCATTGTTGTTGGGATTTCTGCCTCCGCTTGTAAATGCGTCACTACTAGAGCAAGCTCGTGATTGGTTAACGCGGCGCGAAATATCCGCCAAAGTTCAGATTTTTCAACTTGAGCGATTTGCGCGAAACACGCAATTCGCGCGAATCACGCGTTCAAAACGCTCAATTCGCGTCATTCGCGCCGCCTCAATCACGCGAATTGCGCGAATCTCGCCGCCTCATTCGCGTGAAACGCGCCGCAGAATGCCATTTCGAGTCTCTGCATTGACTTAACATGTAAATCGCTTGCGCGAATCGCGTCCGGTGTGAACGCAGCATTACAGTTACATTATACTATTAAAAGAGAATAAATATATATTTTTATTTGTTAATATGCATTAAAATCAAAGCATTTCAATGTGTAGTTTTTCCCTTTTTTACATAATTTCCTTTAAAATTAACTACCAGAATATAAGCATATTTATTATTTTTATAATAATAATATTCACTCACCTAAAGGATTATTAGGAACACCTGTTCAATTTCTCATTAATGCAATTATCTAATCAACAAATCACATGGCAGTTGCTTCAATGCATTTAGGGGTGTGGTCCTGGTCAAGACAATCTCCTGAACTCCAAACTGAATGTCAGAATGGGAAAGAAAGGTGATTTAAGCAATTTTGAGCGTGGCATGGTTGTTGGTGCCAGACGGGCCGGTCTGAGTATTTCACAATCTGCTCAGTTACTGGGATTTACACGCACAACCATTTCTAGGGTTTACAAAGAATGGTGTGAAAAGCGAAAACATCCAGTATGCGGCAGTCCTGTGGGCGAAAATGCCTTGTTGATGCTAGAGGTCAGAGGAGAATGGGAGAACAATTTAGGCCCCTTAGTGCCAATTGGGCATCGTTTAAATGCCACAGCCTACCTGAGAATTGTTTCTGACCATGTCCATCCCTTTATGACCACCATGTACCCATCCTCTGATGACTACTTCCAGCAGGATAATGCACCATGTCACAAAGCTCGAATCATTTCAAATTGGTTTCTTGAACATGACAATGAGTTCACTGTACTAAAATGACCCCCACAGTCACCAGATCTCAACCCAATAGAGCATCTTTGGGATGTGGTGGAACGGGAGCTTCGTGCCCTGGATGTGCATCCCACAAATCTCCATCAACTGCAAGATGCTATCCTATCAATATGGGCCAACATTTCTAAAGAATGCTTTCAGCACCTTATTGAATTAATGCCACGTAGAATTAAGACAGTTCTGAAGGCGAAAGGGGGTCAAACACAGTATTAGTATGGTGTTCCTAATAATCCTTTAGGTGAGTGTATATAGGCATTATTATTATTAATATATTATATTTATTATTATTATGTGTGCGTGCGTGCGTGCGTGCGTGCGTGCGTGCGTGCGAAGAACAATTGCATAAGTTTATGCTACTGAGTCAGATAGTGAAGCGTGTCTGTTTCTCGCCCTCTCTGAGTAACAACATAGGCCTGTGGGCGAAAGGAGATACTCCCTCTTCATTACATTTTTCCCTGTTCCTTGCACTCACCGAATGGAAGGATACAGTCTAAAGCAGAAACAAGTCACACAGCCACAAACCTGTATGTCTGCACTGTTACAGAAAGAGCAACATGTGAATAAATGCCATCTGAGACTCAGAGGGAACGCTGTTCTAGATTTAGCTTTTGAAACAAAGGGACTCAATTAAATTATACAAGGGTGTGATTAAACTGGTGGTCACGGTCTAAGTTGTGGGACGCTAACACAAGAGCTGTTGGCTTTTTCCAAAAGAACTGAATTGATTTTTGCTCACCGTTCTAGCTTTGAGTTACACATATTCTGTAGTCAATAGTGATAATGTACTGTAAATTGATTTGGCTGAGGAGTGTTTGCTACAAGCCAATTAACAACAATTAACTACACAAGCCATTCTTTTAATAATTCTAATAATTAATATTTAAATAAATTGTGTATTCAATGTGTTCATACATTCCAGTGTTTCCTTCATGTGTGATATAGGACATAATTATGTCTGGAAAAGTTGGCGAGGCTAACATGGTTGATAGTTTTACAGTTAAATTTGACGTGCAGAAAATTAATTGTGCTTCTTAAGAATGTAATGCAGCTATTTCTACAAATACCCAAAGTTCAATTAATAATTTTTTTATATAACATAGTCATGGTAACAGGGATGACATTTTAAGTCCCCCCCCCCCGATGACCAATATAACAGGATGATAATTTATTATTTATAATATTTGATTTCTATATATGAAATATACAAACTTATAATATAAATGTATTAAATACATTTAAATATAAAATAATATAATAATAATTATGATCATAAAAAAATATTTTTCTGTTTCTATGAAAATATTAAGTAGCACAACTGTTTTCAACATTAATAATAACACAAGCAAAATATTTATGGCAAATTATAATCATATTTGAATGATTACTGAAGTGACACTGAAGACTGGCATAATGATGCTGAAAATTCAGCTTTGCATGACATGAATAAATTACATTTTTACATTTTTAAAATATAAATATTAAATATTTCACAATTTTACTGTATTTTTTATCAATTAAATGCAGCTTTGCTGAGCATAACATACTTAAAAATAATACTGAACCCAAACATTTGAACGGTAGTATGGAACCCATGTAGCCTACACAGAATTTCGTTTTTGACTCAAACTCATATAATAATTATTTATGTTTTGACTATAAACCTTACTATGAATCTGACCCTATTGTCTCTTTAATATTATTATTAAACATTAAAGTTAATATTAAAGCGATTTTCATTTTGAAATGCCACATCATTTTCATCAAATTGCAAAAAATAATAGGGCTAAAACAATCTATGTAAAATTGTCCTTCTTAGTGCATATAATATACAGCAGGGATCTTTCACAGGGATCTGCATTCATAAAGCACCAGTGTGTCAACCGATGGGGAGACTCATTTCCTGTGTGGAAAATGTCACAGTACGCCTCATATGGCATGTTTAGGTATTTTTTGCTTCCGTTTTTGTGTTCCAAAGGCCATTGACTTGCACTATGTCTAATGTTAAGGGTGAAATATCATCATGTCCCTCATTCAGGCCAATTCATCAATGTCAGGAATCCATTTTAGGGCACCCATAGGGACAGTTTTGCTTTCTACTAGCAGAGCTCATGTCTTTTAACCAACCAGTGGAACCTTTTTTAAAACCCCACTGTCATTCTCAGGAGGTTGATGGGTGTGTCCGGGATGACTCCAGCAAGGCTGGGAGAACATCTGCTGGTAATGGAGAAGATGGACCTCCACAAATTGGGGTCAAAGGATGAAGATTTCAAGCCGGGAGAAAACAGCTCTCTGTTGGGCTGTCACAGTGGGATCCTCAGCTTCTTTTCCTGTCATACTGCAGATCGAAGAGGATGGTGAAGGTCTTGTTTCAGGTGACCTGCAATCAGAACATATGCATTTATATGGCTTGAGTTTCAGTTCACACACACGCATATCTGGTTTGCGTAATGGTTTTTATACTGTACAAACTGTATATTCTATCCCCTTACACTAACAATTCTACCCATCACAGAAAACTTTTTTTCAGCATTTTTACATTTTCAAAAAAACTCATTCTGTATGATTTAAAAACGTATAAACTCCTCCTCACGGGGACCTCAATTTAGGTCCCGACGGTGACACGGGTCCCCATGAGTCTGTGTGCATTCAGGTAGAAAGTCCCCACCAGGATAGAAAACATGAACAAACACACACACGCACACACACATACACTATATTGCCAAAAGTTTTGGGACGCCTGCCTTTGGGGTTTAATATGGAGTTGGCCCACCCTTTGCAGCTATAACAGCTTCTGTGAAAGCTTTCCACAAGGTTTAGAAAATTTTAGACCATCCTTCTGAAGCGCATTTGTGAGGTCAGGCACTGATGTTGGACGAGAAGGCCTGGCTCGCAGTCTCCGCTCTAATTCATCCCAAAGGTGTTCTGTCGGCTTGAGGTCAGGACTCTGTGCCAGTCAAGTTCCTCCACACCAAACTCGCTCATCCATGTCTTTCTGGTCCTTGCTTTGTGCACTGGTGCGCAGTCATGTTGGAACAGGAAGGGGCCATCCCCAAACTGTTCCCACAAAGTTGGGAGCATGAAATTGTCCAAAATGTCTTGGTATGCTGAAGCATTACGAGTTCCTTTGACTGGAACTAAGGGGTCAAGCCCAACCCCTGAAAAACAACCCCAAACCATAAGCCCCTCTCCATCAAACTTTACACTTGGCACAATGCAGTCAGGCAAGTACCGCTCTCCCGACAACTGCCAAACCCAGACTCCTCCGTCAGAGAACAGGTCTCCACTGCTTTAGAGTCCAGTGGCGGCGTGCTTTACACCACTGCATCCGACACTTTTCATTGCACTTGGTGATGTAAGGCTTGGATGCAGCTGCTCGGCCATGGAAACCCATTCCATGAAGCTCTCGACCCCCTCCGTAGATTCTAATGGACTCGAGAAAAACTAAACAATTAAATTACACTTCAAATAATTGTTTCCTAAAGATGGTTTCTGTCATTTTAGGCAGTTTTTATCACGATGATTTAATTTCAAGTGTTTTTTAAATAAGTTTAGGAGAGATTGGAGCTTTAGCTTTAATTTCTACATTTCCATAACTTTTATCACTCGGTCCCAAATCTGCGCAAGATGTCAGCGCCGTGTGCGGTCCTCCGGAGGCTTCAACTCTCATCAGCGGAAGCCAATGAATTTGCATCGTCCATATTTTTTTACGGTCTATGCTCTCAACGCACTGTTCTTGAGCTAATCTGAAGGCCACATGAAGTTTGGAGATCTGTAGCTATTGAAAGTTGGTTGACTTGTGCGCCTTAGCATGCACTGAACCTGCTCTGTGATTTTACGTGGCCTACCACTTTGTTATAATACCACTAACAGTTCACGTAGAATATTTAGTAGTGAGGAAATTCCACGAATGGACTTATTGCACAGGTGGCAACCTATCACGGTACCACGCTTGAATTCATTGAGCTCCTGAAAGCGACCCATTCTGTCACTAATGTTTGTAGAAGCGTCTGCATGCCTAGGTGCTTGATTTTATTCACCTTTGGCCATGGAAGTGATTGGAACTAGCCTGACGTTGTCATACTCAATTCTAGTCTGAATATGAGTCTGATACTGCTCCGTTGGGCTGTGAATATGGGGCGTGTTTCAATCGAACCAGGAAAGACCTCAATTGGATAGACCTACAACCAATCAGAGCAATGGAGCGACGCATAACGTTAGTTGTCAAATGTCAACAGAACTCAACTGCACACAGTGTTGCCGCTGTTTTTCTATGTCCGCGGGTTGAAGCGACCCCAATTATGTGATATTTAGACCCAGGAACCCAGCCAACCCTGCCAAAAAAAAAACATATTTTACCCCTCAAACCTTGTAAAAAAGAATTTAAGGATACACAGAGTACTTACCAACACGATCATCATTTCTGAGAGAAATAGTGAAGGTGAATGCATATACGAACAAGTTCTCCATTTAGGATTAGAACAAATTCAACCCAAACGCTCTTTGGTGACGTGGATGCTTATGTTACTGTTTATCATCTGTCCATCATCCATCAAAGCCCGCCATGACAATTTGATTGGTCCGAACAGCTTCTGTTAGTTGCATAGTTGCTCCACAACGGACCAAGTCCAGACCAAACTTCCCGAACTCAAATGTTGTGGGTGGGGCTAAGTTCAGCTGGCATCCAGGCTAGATTGGAACACCTGAATTCAATGATTTGGAGGGGTGTCCCAATACTTTTTTGGCAATATAGTGTATATACATATATTTGCATTCAAAATGAATTTTAGGTCTAGTGTGTATTATACACTCACCTAAAGGATTATTAGGAACACCTGTTCAATTTCTCATTAATGCAATTATCTAATCAACCAATCACATGGCAGTTGCTTCAATGCATTTAGGGGTGTGGTCCTGGTCAAGGCAATCTCCTGAACTCCAAACTGAATGTCAGAATGGGAAAGAAATGTGATTTAAGCAATTTTGAGCGTGGCATGGTTGTTGGTGCCAGACGGGCCGGTCTGAATATTTCACAATCTGCTCAGTTACTGGGATTTTCATGCACAACCATTTCTAGGGTTTACAAAGAATGGTGTGAAAAGGGAAAAACATCCAGTATGCGGCAGTCCTATGTGCGAAAATACCTTGTTGATGCTAGAGGTCAGAGGAGAATTGGCCGACTGATTCAAGCTGATAGAAGAGCAACTTTGACTGAAATAACCACTCGTTACAACTGAGGTATGCAGCAAAGCATTTGTGAAGCCACAACACGCACAACCTTGAGGTGGATGGGCTACAACAGCAGAAGACCCCACCGGGTACCACTCATCTCCACTACAAATAGGAAAAAGAGGCTACAATTTGCACAAGCTCACCAAAATTGGACAGTTGAAGACTGGAAAAATGTTGCCTGGTCTGATGAGTCTCGATTTCTGTTGAGACATTCAGATGGTAGAGTCAGAATTTGGCGTAAACAGCACGAGAACATGGATCCATCATGCCTTGTTACCACTGTGCAGGCTGGTGGTGGTGGTGTAATGGTGTGGGGGATGTTTTCTTGGCACACTTTAGGCCCCTTAGTGCCAATTGGGCATTGTTTAAATGCCATGGCCTACCTGAGCATTGTTTCTGACCATGTCCATCCCTTTATGACCGCCATGTACCCATCCTCTGATGGCTACTTCCAGCAGGATAATGCACCATGTCACAAAGCTCGAATCATTTCAAATTGGTTTCTTGAACATGACAATGAGTTCACTGTACTAAAATGGCCCCCACAGTCACCAGATCTCAACCCAATAGAGCATCTTTGGGATGTGGTGGAACGGGAGCTTCGTGCCCTGGATGTGCATCCCACAAATCTCCATCAACTGCAAGATGCTATCCTATCAATATGGGCCAACATTTCTAAAGAATGCTTTCAGCACCTTGTTGAATTAATGCCATGTAGAATTAAGACAGTTCTGAAGGCGAAAGGGGGTCAAACACAGTATTAGTATAGTGTTCCTAATAATCCTTTAGGTGAGTGTATAAATGCATGCATGATTATGAGTAGAAAACTTAGAGTGAAAAACTGCATCCAAAGCATTTTAAGAATAGCATAAAGGTCATTTTATTGCTTTTATTATTACTTGCTTTTATTACGTACTTATCAAAACAACACAAATAATTCCCAATGGCAGTCTCATGCTTATTTTATTCTCTCCAGAAGACCATAAGAGCAAAAAACGACCTTAAAACACAACAAAGAAATGAGACTCTGTATTTTCATGATTTTATGTAAAAAAATATGACTAAAACAAATGATGAAATAAAGTTAAAGCCATTTCAAGGTGCCTTCAACTTCTTTGTTTTTGATAAGAAACAATAATCACCTCCTACTGAAAAACACCCTCCAAACATTAGATCCCCTTTTATCATTGTTTACCTTGTCTATTCACATACAGTACACTCACACTTTTTTAATAGATATGCCTTTTCTTTTGCGTGCCAAGCACTTTGAAGTAAGCTCACATTCAGATCTACTATGTGCCTGAGTGGGAGGACAATATTTTCATTAAACACAGCACAAATGGCCTTCTTTCAAACCTATTTTAAGAAAAAAAAACTTCTAAAATGCCGCCAGTGTTTCAAAACTTTGCCGATTATTAATACATCTACAGCATTATTTAGCATTATTATTAATGTGTGTGTTCTTTTGTTCATTAAATAAAGGGTTCTAGTTCAGGGAATTACATTAATCAAAATATGCCAACCTGATGTTATAGTCTCTTATACAGTAATGTAAAAGATCCTTTAAACATGGGTTATTGAATTGCAGTGCCTTGATACTGTGGCAGTTACTGAATCAAATATGAAAATTGGGGGAGATCATCTGAGAAAATTAAAATCATAAATATAGCCAGCATTCTATATTTCAATTGCGGTCTCCAAACATAATGTATCTATTTTTATTTTGCACAAATAATAAGTACATGACAAGCTCTCCTATGCTGTAGGAAGGAAAGAGTTTTAAAATAATTTACTTTTTTTAATTTAATGACAGAAATGGGGTTTATCGTTAAATAAATAATGAAATTATAAATCCTAAAGACAACTTCTTTTGGTAATTGCATGCTGGGGATTGTCTTAAGGGAAGCTTAAAATACGATTAATTTAAAGTGTAACCTATAATCCTGTTTAAGCCACAAAAACATTACAAATTGGCAAGTGGGGCCCATTGCTCAGTGGGCTATGACAAACCTAAACCATGTTGAAGCATTGAAAAATGATAAAGAAAACATTAGACATTCAGTGTGGTCCAAAGACCACTAGTGAAAATCCTATTCTGCATTTTTTATTTAATACAATTTATTTCATTATATTATCAGAATAACAATGGGAGTGAACATTGAAGAAAAAATATATATTTAATTTCAGATTGTCCCCCGTTTTGCTTTAAAGATGCCATATTATGCTTTTTAGTTCCTGGGTCTCACTTATAAAATGTTGTGTAGAAACGTCCTGAATTAGATTTTATGATAATTTCTCAAATATGTGTATGTGTGATTCATAGAATGAACGCACGCACAGAAAAAGCACGAAAACTCATCCAGATGTGAAATCTATAAATCGCAAATGATCTTGAACTTGCACACAGCTAAAGGATTTCAGTTCTCTCCCTTCACTCTAAAAAATGTTGGGTTGAAAATGGACTAACACAGTAATTGGGTTGTTTTAACCCAGTGGTTGGGTTAAATGTTTGCTTAAAACAACCCAATAGCTGGGTTAAAACAACCCATTCACTGGGTTAAAGCAACCCAATTGCTGGGTTAGTCCATTTTCAACCCAACTTGGGTTATTTTTAACCCAGCATTATTTAGAGAGTTGTAAACAATGCCCAATTAATGTCATTTACATATAAAGGAGCACCAGTCATCGTCCAATTTTTTGATTTTAGAATTTAGAGCTGCAAGAATAGCTTAGATTTCTGAAAACCCTGCACACCCCGACAAGGAAAAGTGCGTACGTCTGCTCAAACCCTGACGTGGTGCTAAGCACTGTTCCACATCAAAGACTGTTTTTATAAATATAGGATTTTAGTCTATGCATGCTCTAAGATCAAATCTGTACGTACGCATGCTTAATAAATGAGGCCTTTTGTCTCTATAAAGTCCCTCCTTTTGAAAAGTCAAGTCAAGTCAACTTTATTTATATAGCACTTTTAACAATGCAGATTGTTTCAAAGCAGCTTTACAGTGTTAAACAGGAAAATAATGCAACAGAATTTTATTCAGCCGTCTAGCCATTCTGGAGAAAACGGTTATGTCATCAGTTAATTTCAATTATCATACAGTGACAGTGTGGGCTTTAGATCAGTAATTTAGTTTAAATGGTTAATTTAGTTTAATAATTAGATTTATTTGGATATTTAGTTGAAAATTTTGAAAAATATAGTGTCCCCAACTGAGCAAGCCAAGCCAGAGGCAACAGTGGAAAGGAAACCAAAACCCCATCAGGTGACCTAATGGAGAAAAATAAACTTGGGAGAAACTCAGTCGGGGTGCCAGTTCTCCTCTGGCCAATTAACAAACAGCGTATGATTATTATTCTGGAAACTTTACAGGTCAGAGGTCATAATAGATCTGAATATTCGAAGGATCGGAGGCAACACGCCGTAGACGGGTTTATTGAGGATGATGTTGATTAAATAATTATTAAAGTGCAATATTCGAATGATCGGAAGCAACACACTGGAGACGGGTTTATTGAGGATGACATATCGATTTAAGTATTATTAAATTGTAATATTCAAACAATCGGAATCATCACGCCAGAGACGGGTTTATTGAGGATGCCGTGTCGATGAGGCAATTTCAGGGGAGTCTAATTGACACGGTCTCTGCAGACACTTCAGGGTCCTGCGTTGGTCTTCTCTGGATATGGCCCGGATCCGGCTGACTGCAGTAAACCTCGGGATAAAACAGAGAGACTATCATTAGCGTAGATGCCATTCTTCTGATGATGTATCGAGAACATCAGGTGTTATGGGAAGTGTTCCCGGTTTCGGCTGACCTAGTTAATGCAGCCTAACAATCATTTCATTGAAAAAGTGTTTTATGTGTATGCCACAGTAAAGAGATGTGTTTTTAGTCTAGATTTAAACTGACAGAGTGTGTCTGCTTCCCGTACATTGTTAGGAAGACTGTTCCAGAGTTTAGGAGCTAAATAGGAAAATGATCGACCGCCAGAAGTTGATTTCGATATTCTCGGTATGATCAACTGGCCAGAATTTTGAGACCGCAGTAGACGTGATGGAGTATAATATGTTAAGAGCTCGCTCAAGTATTGGGCAGCTAAACCATTTAGTGCTTTGTAAGTAATAAGCAAGATTTTAAAATGTATGCAATGTTTAATAGGCAGCCAGTGCAGTGTTGACAGAACTGGGCTAATATGGTCATACTTCCTGGTTCTAGTAAGAACTCGAACTGCTGCGTTTTGGACCAGCTGGAGTATATTTATTAAGCGAGCAGGGCAAACACCCAGTAGAGCATTACAATAATCTAACCTTGAGGTCATGAACGCATGAACTAACTGTTCAGCATTTTGCATTGAGAGCATGTGCCGTAATTTAGATATATTTTTAAGATGGTAGAATGCAGTTTTACAGATGCTAGAAACGTGGCTTTCAAACGAAAGATTGGTATCAAAGAGCACACCAGGTTCCTCACTGACGACGAAGACTTGACAGAGCAGCCATCAAGTGTTAGACAGTATTCTAGGTTACTACTTGTGGAGCTTTTTTGTCCAATAATTTAAAAATCTTTTTTCTGAATTGAGTTGCAGGAAATTACCGGTCATCCAATGTTTTATATCAGCTATGCATTCCATTAATCTTGTGAATTGGTAAGTTTCTTCAGGGTGTGAAGAAATATAGAGCTGAGTATCATTAGCATAACAATGAAAACTAACCATGCTTCCTAATAATATCTCCCAGTGGTAGCATGTACAGGGTGAAGTGCAGCGGTCCTAGCACTGAGCCTTGCGGTACACCATACTGAACTTGTGATCGGTGTGACATCTCTTCATTTACTGCTACACACTGATAACGGTCACATAGGTATGATTTAAACCATGACAAAGCAATTCCACTAATACCTACATAATTTTCGAGTCTAAAAGCACATTATGTGTGCTTTTAGACACAAAAGCACATTATGTTCTGATATGTTCTGACCGGTGTGTTGGGCCGCTTTAAGCGTGTTTGGGAAATGTCACGGTGAACGTGATTTCACCAAGTACAACATGTTCCTGGATCACCAAGTACAACATGTTCCGGGATCACCAAGTACAACATGTTCCTGGATCAATGTCTGTGTTAACCCTGGAACAACATTCCAATCAACCAATGAGATGTGAGGAACCAAATTTATAGTTTGTCAAGTTTAGGCTTACAACCAAGGTTAGGGGCTTCTACATCAGTGTTAAACCTCAAGAATACATTTGAGGCATTTCAGGGAGTTCGGAAACAGTGCTGATATAGAGTATAACTCCCTTTGGAGTGACTTTTTGCTTTTTAACTTTGCAGACCTTTTTCATGTTCAAACGGCAACACGCTAAAGAAAGTTGAAAATGTAAAACACATAATATATTTCTTTAATAGCAGAACTCAAGCTGCATGAACTCCATAAGTTTGCCAAAATCAACCCCTTTTTTTAAGCTTTCCAGGTTTAACTTAGATTTTTAATCACAGGCTTGAACCAAACCAAATGCACTTTTCCTATGGAGAAACACATACTTCTCTTGACCTCTAAGATCGCATTCCACCCTTTTGCCTGAAGCATCACCAACCATAAACCAATGACAACCAGAAACTCCCGGCACAGTGTTGCCTGACCTTATATATTGAACATTAAGTATCTGCCGTTGCCCAAACCAAAGCCATTTATCCGAGCCCTATTCAATTATTTCTTTCTATCTTGAATCATAGCGGAGACCAAAATGGGCAAAGATGTCCATTAAAGGGCTCGCAGGGTCCCACATTTGGCCTCTGAGTTGCTTCGTACTCCCTGCAATGAATAGCAATAAAACAGAAAGGCACAGCAATTATGGGGCTTTATGACCTAGCCGAAGTGAATCATCTCAGGCCACAACAGATACCACATCCTCTGCCACGTCCCCCAGCTAAAACATTCCCCCCTGCAACTAATGGCAACAAATGGAGATGCACTGACAGTTAGTATGTGGTCTGATCTAATAACCGCCTTACTCGGGCTGTAATGTTTCTGTTAGAGAAACATTTGCACCAAAATACAACAAGAAAACACTGTGTTTGAAATAAATATAAGCAAAATGCACTCCCAATTCGAATAATAATAATTGTTTCTCAGGGTGACATCTGTAAAGGAACATTTGCATTCATATAGGCAACGACACGTACCGTACATGCTAAAACGTGTCTGACTTTTGGACTAATTCTTCCATGTAAATGCTTAAAACCTGAATGGGAATTCATTTACAAAATGACGTTAAAAAACAGTACATGTTTGGCAACGAATATGGGGATAAAACACTGAAATTTACAATTTGGATGGCTAAGACCACAGACTAAAAGTGCAGGCATATTAACAAGATTTCAGCAAAATTTCACATGAAAAAAGGTCATTTGTCCATTGTCAATATTGAGATATATGAACCCAGCTAACAAAAATATGTTCCAAGAATGGTTTTCAAATGTTCCCATTGAATAAAGGAAACATTATTTTGAATGTTCTCTAAACATTCTGAAACAAGTAGTAACATTTAAAAATAAATTTGAAGAACGTCTATAAACTATGTATAAATACCATTTTTGTGCTAACATTTTGAGAACATTATTAAAGACCAGAAAACTTTGAATGAAAGTTCTATGAACGTTACCTGAACAATTTTGCTCATAACTTTGAGAGAACCTTGCTGGAACGTTAGCCAAAGTTCTATGAATGTTCCTTAGCTGGGAATTGAAAATGAGCGAAATCTGCATAGGGAAGTGTTTCAAGTGGTGCTCACTGCAGAGCCAAATGACATCTAGCTCCCCCTCTCTAGATTTAATGGTAGAGATTGACCTCGTCCAGCTCCACCTCTGTGGACTTAATGGGTAGAGCTTAACCTAGTTATGTTTGGGGATAGGGTTATGGGTAGGGTTAGGCTGTGGTTAGTCTGCCATCAGTCTGAAGGTCTGGACTCCGTAGCAGCTTTCATTGGCCAAGGACCACCCAGAGGCCATCTGACCGACATGTAAAGCAACCAATCACAGTTTGCTTTGTTCAGCATCATGTTTAGGGGGGTGAAAATGTAACGGTGATGTCTGGTGTGTAAAACTCTTGGACGTATATTAAAGAGTCTACGATTCGAACTTCACATACTTCTGAAACATACTTTCTTCACATACTACTCCAGCGTTTAGTTGATCATGATTAGTGCTCCTTGTCACAGTTGAAAACACAATGGATTGCTTTTTCAGTAAGGGGGTTTGGCTTCACGGCATCCTTGTTTCCAGGAAAATCTTGTAGAATTCAATCAGATGACGACTTTGAAACTCCTGAAGTGTTTCCAATTTTGTGTGCCATATGCATCAGATGTTCAGCCAATGGTCTGTGACGCTTGAGGCTGAGATTAGGGTATGGTTGGACCTTCAAGCTCAACCCATTATATCAGAGAGGGAGAGATGGACATCTAGCTCCACCCATTGCCTCTTAAGTTTTCCACTTTTCAAATCTCCCAATTGCCCGGAATGACTGAATGACTGAAACTCATGAATTTCACAGAGCAACGGTAAATGTGACCACACCTTAACATCGGTAAATGCTGAAATGTACCTATAAAACAATCATCCGAATCAGGATATGCCGCAATTGATTACATTGTGCATACACGGCGTCTTTGGCACACGCACACTTCCTTCTAGCAGAGATACAACTGCTGGGAATAATGTGCTGCAGGCATTGTATTAAAAGGTCACACACTCTCTCACACACAAACACCAGCACAGGACTCAATTAGTGTAATGCACTGGCTGGAGCAGAGGTGTTCATTCAGGTAAAAATGAGGTAAATGTCTTACTCTCTCTGAAGTATTTACAGGCTCTCTGAGCCTCGAGAATGAAGGATGGACTTTGGATAGAGGAGATGCTACGCTGGCTATAGTCCAACTCAATCGCGCTCTTACATTTCCTTCCCCTCCTTCCTCTTCACTTCAATGATTAGTTCTCCTAAAAAGGAAAACTCTGCCATCATTTACTCACCCCGGTGTCATTACAAACCCATATAACTATTTCTTGTGTGGAAAAGAAGAGGTGACATTCAGTGGAGTAAAGAAGCAGTATTGGTTCTTTTGGCATAAATTGCAATGAATGGCAGTGCAAGATTTTTTTTTTATGCGAACGCATCATAATAGTATAAAATAACAATCTCCTGAAGCCATTAGATACCTTTGTGAGAGGAACAGAAATGTCATTATTCACTGATGATCTGCTCCTCCACTGAGCTGATTGGTCTTAATGATTCATAATCAGGACTGAACTGGTTCGCAAGTTCAATTCGATGACATCATTCAGTAGGTTGAAAGCAAGAACTGAATAAGACATGAACAAATCATTCAGATCTGTTTCGGGAACCGAATCAACTGAAAGGTTCAAAAGAACGATTCATTTACTAACAAAACTAAAGTCCGATTCACAACACGAACGATAGCTATAGCTATATTATCGCCCACACCAGCGAATCAGACATCTTGTTCTGTTTACTCTGTTTGCTGTCGTCTGTCGCTTTAAATGCTTGAGCTCTTCAAATCAGATTCTGATTGGCTGTCAATGTTCTTATCAATCATCAGCAGGAAAAAAATCATTCTGAAAGTGATTCCGACAATAAAATTTCCCTGTGCTGTTATCATTATAGTGGTGGTTTGGACTCTGCTATTCTTTTATATTTATTTTAACGTTGTAGTTATTTTTTTGGTGTGAATGGGCCTAATTTCTGTTAAGAAACTACCAGTTTTTGTCATTTTGGAAGTTGGTATCCCTCTTCGTCATTCACTTTCTTTATTGAAAATTAATTTAGTAAGAAAGTAAGTCATATACAGTATGTATTTGAAATGATGACATTGTTTTCTTGGATTAGCAAGTCCTTTAAAGGGATAGTTCATCCAAAAATAACCCGCAAGTTGTTCCAATTTCTTTCTTCTTCTTCTTCTGAACACAAATAATATTGTTGAAGAATGCTGGTAACCAAACTGGGCCCCATTGACTTCCATTGTGGTTTTTTTATTATTATTTTTTATTTAATTTTTTTACATACAGTGGTCCCCATCAACTGTTTGGTTACCCATATTCTTCAAAATATCTTCCTTTGTGTTCAGCAGAAGAAAGAAATGCACACAGGTTTGGAACAACTTGAGGGTGAGTAAATGGCTCCAAAATACATGAGGGATTCACTAACAAGCCTTCAAGTTTGATCACAATGCCAGTGATGGGCCTGCAAATGTCAACTGTTTTGTGTTGTGTTGCATTACCGTTCAAAAGTGGCGACAGTCCCCAGTGTCTACCGTGGTTTTTAAGTGTGGCGGTCCTGAGGGAGCTGCGATGTCTGATCTGAGATGGGTTGATTTAGCACTAAGCTGATAAAGAATGATAAAGCCTATAGGGAATGATAAGTACACTTGCTTCTTGTTGACGTAAGACTGAGGTCATTTTTAATCTCATTTTACACTATTATCAGCTTTGATAGTGAGAGCTGAAATGACAAAGAGAGGAGCAAAAACAGATGTAGGCGATTTAATGCAGTGTTCATTTTTATTTAAACATTTATTTGACTATTTCCCCTCTTATTAGCAGTTTGTTTTAACTGAGCTGCAAAAACAAAAGCAATTATAATATAATTTTTAAAAAAAATAGCTAAATAAATACTTAATCAACAAGAACTATTTAACAATGACATTTTCAATATTTAATGTAATTTTTATGACTGCTACATATTCATTTATTTTAATATATTTAGGCGATATCACAAAAGCATAAGCTAACTATAACAGCCCATTTGCAAATGTGATGTTGCTTTTATACAAGAATTCAATAAATAAGCAACTTACATTTTAGACACAAAATTTACTTTATCTATTTTTGCTTTGCCAATAAAAATAGTTATTTAATTTAATATATATATATATATATATATATATATATATATATATATATATATATATATATATATATATATATATATTTAAAAGCATTAAATGAAAATTAGCCCATGATTTACTCATCCTAGGTGTATATGGCATTCTTCTTTCAGACGAATAAAATCTGAGTTATATTAAAAAAGTCCTGGCTAATCCAATTGTTGTCTCGTTTTTGAAGTCCATAAAAGTGCATCTATCCATCATATAACTGCTCCACACGGCTCCGGGGCGTTAATAAAGGCCTTCTGAAGCGAAGTGGCGTGTTTGTGTAAGAAAAATATCCATATTTAAAACTTTATAGACTTAATAACTAAGCTGTACGCAATTCAACTTACGGCAAAAGAGTAACCCCTGACGTGATGTACAGAAGCATCGCAAGCTTTGACACCTTTTGCGGATAGTGCTGGGCAACAAACTCAAGCCCTTCTTCTCTTATATAGAAATCCTCCGCCATTTCTCTGTAATGGTGCGTTCACACCAGACGCGAATGAAGCGAATAAATCTCGTTATTCACGCGTAGTTGGACGCTTGAACATTTTGAGTTTACTCGCTTCATTTGCGCATTAAATTTGCTTCATTCGTGTGTGACATTCACTACACAACAGACGAGAATTTGCGTCATGAGAGGGGCTTCTGCCAGCCAGCTTGTCTCGTTGCGAAATGGCTGACATGGATTGTTTTTTTTTTAAAAAACGGAACCTTTTTTAGTGCTATATAGCACCAATTTTGGTGCTTCAGTGGTTCTTCAGTGGTTTTTCAGAGGTTCTTCACCGGTTCTTTGACTAAGGTGCTATATAGCACCGCTAACTAAGGTGCTATATAGCACCAAAAGTGGTTCCTCTATGATTTCGACAAAGAACCATTTTTTGTGCCATATACCCCTTTTCCACCAAGGCAGTGCTAGAGCTAGTTCAGAGCCAGAGCTAGTCCCAGTTCATAATTGGTTTGACTGAGGAGCCTTCTAAGAACCGTTTGCTTTTCCACATGCTCAGAGCCACAACAGAGCCATGTCTTACGTCACTGTATACGTCTCATCTTTCTCAGCAACGCTAGTGAGGCAGTGTTGCCAAGTCCTGTTGCCACGGGCTGTTTTTCATGTCCGCGGGTTGAAGCGACCCCAATTATGTGATATTTAGCCCCGGGAATGCGAATTTTAGTAGGCAACCATGCCAAAAAAACACATATTTTACCCCCAAATGTGATTTTTACTGGGGAAGCCCCCCTGAAACGCGATTGGGCTTGTTTTGAGAAGCAATTGGGCGGGTTTTGTTGTGAAAACCTGGCAACCCTGGGCAGCGGGAAACACAAAACACACCAGACTTGTTCGAGATGCATCGGCGCTGCACAGATCGATCCACATATGATATAAAAAAAATGCACGAGTGAATCAAAAGCAGGAGTCGTGTGCTCTCGCTGGACTCGTTATCATACGGCGATCGGTCTCCGCACAGCACCGCTTCCATCAACAATGCAAACTTTGCGTTACTGTTGAATCAAATGGCTTTGCGATCCTACATCGGCATCAAAACGAATCCAACACATTCATGCAGTTCGCCGTAATTTGTATAGACGGAGATTACAAACGAGCAGCAGCTGTTAGCTCCATTAGCTGCTATTTCAACAATGGCGGATCTCAAATTTTTGTTGGTCTTGTTGACCCCGCCCCCAGTGCCTGACGTAATCGGTTCTTACTTCTAGCCCTGTTCTAGCCCAGCAATGTTTTGGTGCTACTTAAGAACCACTTTTCCTGGCTTGGAGCTGGGGCTTTGGGTGTGGAAACACAAAGAACCGATTTGAAACTAGTCTCTGGCTCCGTTCTAGCTCTAGCACTGCTTTGGTGGAAAAGGGGTAATATACACTCTAAAAAAAAAAGGTTCTATATGGCACCAAAAATGGTTCTTCGTCGTAATCATAGGGGAACCACTTTTGGTGCTATATAGCACCATATCTTAACATGTTCTGTATATGGTAGTGGTGCTATATAGCACCTTAGTTAGCGGTGCTATATAGCACTTTAGTCAAAGAACCGGTGAAGAACCTCTGCAGAACCGCTGAAGAACCACTGAAGCACCAAAATTGGTGCTATATAGCACTTAAAAAGGTTCCCCTATATGATTACGAGCCAAGAACCATTTTTGGTGCCATATAGAACCTTTTTTTTTAGAGTGTAGACCCTTTTTTGTTTTTAGAGTGCACTTTACTTCAGAAGGCCTTTAGTAACCCCCCTGAGCCGTGTGGAGCAGTTATATGATGGATAGATGCACTTTTATGGACTTCATAAACAAGACAACAATTCACTGCCATTATAATGCTTGGATTAGACAGGACTTTTTTAATATAACTCAGATTTTATTCGTCTGAAAGAAGACTTGAGGGTGAATAAATTATGGGCTAATTTTCATTTTTGGGTGAACTAACCCTTTAAATGCACACACACACACACACACGCGCGCGCGCGCGCGTGTGTGTGTGTGTGTGTGTGTGTGTGTGTATTTATTGCTTTTATCGAAAACACCTTACAAATAAAAATAAAAAAACATTTGTACATACTACTAGATTGAATAATAGCCTACTTCACATTCTAGGCCAACACACAGCCATGTCATATGGTCTGACATGAATCGCCCCACTGGAGTCAGCCATTCATGCCAGATAAACAATTTTTGCAGCAGACAGACATTAAGGAACAAAACACACTCCACAGTGTCCAATCCTAGGATCTGGCCCTCCACATCCAAATGCAGAACTCAGAATAAATAAAAAATAATACACACTACACCAGTATAGCTCCCACTGTTTATATGTTCAGCATAGTGAGAGAGCAGGAGAGCCGTAGGGTTAAAAACGCCAGCATGTTGGCAGTACGGACACAGTTGACAGGCCACAGCACTACAGAAGGAAGAGATACGGAGCATGTCCGCAGGCATGGGTCAGCCTGATGGAGGAAGCTCGAATGATATCTTCTCTCTGTTCATCAGCTGTGTTCACTCCAGCAGAGCACGCTGGACCGTGTCCCGTGATAGCTACGCCTTTCGCACCCACTGCGTGCTGATGGTGCCGATAGAGGGGTTTTGAAAGAAATGTACTGCAAAAACCCTTCTGCTTAAAGGAACAGTTCACCTAAAATGTGTGTGAAATAAAAAATACGATATTTTTAATCAATAATTTGTTCTGTTTGGACTATATCACAAGTCATATGGGCCACTTTGGTGTTTTTTGTGTAAAATATTATATATTTTTTTATTTTAAAAACCAAGAAAAAAACACTTCATTATCATTTATCAACTTTTTGTAGACAAAATTGAAGTTTTGTTTACTTTTAGTATGAATATAGCCTTAAGATTATTTATAAGCTAGTGTGCTCCAAAACAATGACAAAAATCGCTTTTGGAAGATATAAGCATTCAAAACTTACAGTCTCTCGCTTCTGCCAAAATGGATCAACAATGTTGATGACATCACTTCTCATCACATTTTCTGTTTAATCAAATGCTCTCTAGAAGTCTGAGGCGTCCCGCCCTCTAAATAGACTCAGGAACGATTCAGACAGTGTAAATATGTTTTCCATTGGGGTGAACGAAGCTGGTTTTGCGTTAGTGTCATGCGAACTGCCGCAGCTCCGGTCCAGAAACACGATAACAGAGAGCGGAGCATATGCACAAGTCGGCGCAGCCGCAGAACGCAAAATGTATCAGACACATTTGAATTCTACATAGAATTAAAGTCCCTTTAAAGGGATAGTTCCCCCAAAAATGAAAATTCTGTCATCATTTACTCACCCTCAAGTTGTTCCAAACCTGTATGAGTTTCTTTGTTCTGAACACAAAAGAAGATATTTTGAAGAACGTTTGTATCAAAGTAGATAGAGTAACCAGTGACTACCATAGTATTTTCCCCCCTACTATGGTAGTCAAGGGTTGCTCTATCTGCTTGGTTACAAACATTCTTCAAAATATCTTCATTTGTGTTCAGACCACAGAAACTTGTGGGTGAGTAAATTATGACAGAATTTTCATTTTTGGGTGAACTATCCCTTTAAGTCATTTAATTTGGCAGCCATCTTTGAAACGCCTCTCGGGCAGTTATTTCAGTCATATTCTCCAAAGCTGTTCACCAAGCTTACGGTTCAATTTCATAAAGACTTGGTCGGCATTACTGGGAACGCCCACAAAACGTCATATCCGCCATATGCGGTGGGGGAAAACAAGCCATTAGAATGAATGCACGTATACCTTCTTAGACGCTTTATCTTTACTCTTTGTAATGGTTATGATTTATGTTTGCTTGGTGCAGTCCCGAAAAGTTGTCATGTGGCGTTCTGCACCTCTAGTAAATTAAAAAACCCTGATCTGAAGTTTTATACTGCTAAATACAGGTGCTGGTCATATAATTAGAATATCATCAAAAAGTTGATTTATTTCACTAATTCCATTCAAAAAGTGAAACTTGTATATTATATTCATTCATTACACACAGACTGATATATTTCAAACGTTTATTTATTTTTTATTTTTTATTATTATTATAACAGACAACTAAGGAAAATCCCAAATTCAGTATCTCAGAAAATTGGAATATTGTGAAAAGGTTCAATATTGAAGACACCTGGTGCCACACTCTAATCAGCTAATTAACTCAAAACCCCTGCAAAGGCCTTTAATGGTCTCTCAGTCTAGTTCTGTAGGCTACACAATCATGGGGAAGACTGCTGACTTGACAGTTGTCCAAAAGACGACAATTGACACCTTGCACAAGGAGGGTAAGACACAAAAGGTCATTGCAAAAAAGGATGGCTGTTCACAGAGCTCTGTGTCCAAACACATTAATAGAGAGGCGAAGGGAAGGAAAAGATTTTGTACAAGCAATAGGGATAACCGCACCCTGGAGAGGATTGTGAAACAAAACCCATTCAAAAATGTGGGGGAGATTCACAACGAGTGGACTGGAGCTGGAGTCAGTGCTTCAAGAACCACTACACACAGACGTATGGAAGACATGGATGTCAGCTGCCGCATTCCTTGTGTCAAGCCACTCTTGAACAACAGACAGCGTCAGAAGCGTCTCGCATGGGCTAAAGACAAAAAGGAAAAGAAGTGGTCCAAAGTTATGTTCTCTGATGAAAGTAAATTTTTAATTTCCTTTGGAAATCAGGGTCCCAAAGTCTGTAGGAAGAGAGGAGAGGCACACAATCCACGTTGCTTGAGGTCTAGTGTAAAGTTTCCACAGTCAGTGATGGTTTGGGGTGCCATGTCATCTGCTGGTGTTGGTCCGCTGTGTTTTCTGAGGTCCAAGGTCAACGCAGCCGTATACCAGGAAGTTTTAGAACACTTAATGCTTCCTGCTGCTGACCAACTTTATGGAGATGCAGATTTCATTTTCCAACAGGACATTTTTGCCAAAGCAACCAGTACCTGGTTTAAGAACCATGGTATCCCTGTTCTTAATTGGCCAGCAAACTCACCTGACCTTAACTCCATAGAAAATCTATGGGGTATTGTGAAGAGGAAGATGCGATATGCCAGACCCAACAATGCAGAAGAGCTGAAAGCCACTATCAGAGCAACCTGGGCTCTCATAACACCTGAGCAGTGCCACAGACTGATCGACTCCATGCCACGCCCCATTGCTGCAGTAATTCAGGCAAAAGGAGCCCCAATTAAGTATTGAGTGCTGTACATGCTCATACTGTTCATGTTCATACTTTTCAGTTGGCCAAGATTTCTAAAAATCCTTTCTTTGTATTGGTCTTAAGTAATATTCTAATTTTCTGAGATACTGAATTTGGGATTTTCCTTAGTTGTCAGTTATAATCATCAAAATTAAAAGAAATAAACATTTAAAATATATCAGTATGTGTGTAATGAATGAATATAATATACAAGTTTCACTTTTTGAATGGAATTAGTGAAATAAATCAACTTTTTGATGATATTCTAATTATATGACCAGCACCTGTAAACAGACGGAGCCGTTCGTCAATTCCGAAAGCCTGCAATACGTCCATTACAATTAAACATTTTCACTACATGATGCTGCCTGGTATTATTGTAAAGATTAAAAAAAGGGATTTCATTAATTGCAATGGCAAAAGTTTGTTGAACAAAACGCCATTAAAGTCATACTTGTCACGGGACTCGTTAAAGCAGTTTTTCACGATAAGGGATCACATACCCACATTCAAAAGTCTTCATTATTTCATGATGGGAAGGGCTCTGGGCTCATTGTGCTTGTACATTTTGTACATTTTCTCGTCAAAATGCATGCTGCTCCCACAAATATTACACGCCATAATAGCTATGCTACTTCATAAATCACCCAGTCTTTTGATGAAAACAGTTGCTTTAAAAAGTAAATACGCACAAACTTCGCTATTGTCAGTAATTCTAATAATATTGTGACACTGACATGTCAACTCCAAATATCAATTTCATAGCACAAGACACGTTTTATGATAATTTTAAAACATTAAATGTATGTAATACATACTTTTAATCCGTTAAATTCAGGAACACTGAATTAACGTCTTCATCGAAAGACGTTGATTTATAAAGTTGGCATGTCATACCTATTATGGGGGTCGGCAGAGCAGCATTTATTTTGATGAGAAAATGACACCTCTGGCCATTGATTCCATTGGGTGGTTTATCAGTCACAGATACTGTACAGACAATCTGACCCAATATGGCTCAGTTTTTCTATATATCTTGCTCTATGGAGCGGCAAAAGTGATACTACACAGGCTACACTGGGTTAACCCCATGCATTTCCATTGTGGGGAATGGACCCCACGTCGACTCCTCCCCCACGCCGCGCCCCAGCTATGACACGACGCCGACCAAGTCTATTTTAAATCAATTTGAAATCTGACTGTAACTGTCCTATAAATGTGGTTCCCTTTCGTTCAGTCACTACGACGTAACGTTAGTGACTAACGAATGGGGGTTTCGCTTAGAAGCCAATCATCTTCGAGATTTTAGAAAACGCCCAATGGCGTGCCAATGCCATGGGCATGCGGAATTTGCATACGTAACTCCGCCTCACCGCGTGAGAATAAAAGGAAGTAAGTGGCAATATCGCATTATGTTTCTGCATCGGAGCCAAAAGCATCTCTTCACTCCTGCAAGCCTGAATTCTGAAGTCCTCTCTTCAGTCTTCGAGACGAGCGGTTCTCCAGAGTGTTGGTGTGACGGCGCATTCCAGCGATCTCACATTGCCTGTCTGCTGATCTGTGCAGTGATCTCCAACAGCTGTGTGTGTTTTCCCTAGGCGCTTCGGCACTCTGCAGAGCTTTCCTCTCACAAAAAGAGCTTGCGTGTGGCACGTCTTTTTCAAGACGGTTCGCCCATGCACTTCCGGGTGCGATCGATCTCCGTTGCTGTATATGGGCACATTCACTGCTCGACGTGTCTGGGCTTCAGCACGTTCGGGCAGTGATTGTGGATGTGTCATGTTCCCACTGCGGGAACGTGACCGTCGCAGTCGAGACTCAGTGATCTCCGTGAGGAGAGAGAGTCCCCTCCCAATTGCCACACCCCAATCTACCGTCTCTGAGAGAGGTGGCACTTTAGCACTTTAGGGCGGTGCTGTGGTATTAAGAACCCCGACGATAGATCTCTGACGCCTCGTTCGTTTCGTTCACACTCCAGATAGCACTGAGATGTCGATCGCCGCATACCAAGGTGGGCTAGAGTCCTTTGGGGATGACGATTAGGTTGTGCTCCGCCTTCGGGTGTGCCAGTGCTGCCTGATCCGACCTAGAGTTGACATCCATGTTATCTCAGGCAGCCGCGAGCCTCGCGCTGGTGTGGAACTCCGCCCTGTCGCGAGTGCTCGTGGTTGTGCGATCAGTTTTTGGGAGCGGCACCCGACAGCTGTTGGGCCCCGCCCCCAATGCATTTCGCTCCCGAGGTACATGAGGAGATCACGCGGTCCCAGAAGTCCCCGTGCTTCCCGCGACCGTTTGGTGGCCTCCTCTGCCTTCTCTGCCCTTGATGGGGCCGCGGCCTCCCCCCCCCCACTGTTGAACACTCTGTTGCGCACTACGGTGTCCACAGAGGGCTTTGACTTGCCGTGGCTGTCCTAAGCACCCTCCCTAAGCCTGTGAGCTTGTCTACTTTGGTGGCGTGGTCCTGCAGAGCTACGGGACAGGCTGCTGCCCCTTTGCACATGCACAAGGGTGGAGCTGACCCAGGGCTCTTCTATGAGCTGCGTGCCGCCACTGATCCCATCCTCTGGGTGGTGAAGGTGGCCACACGCTCCCTCTGTCGGGCGATGTCCACAGCTGTGGTCCGGGAGAAACACCTGGCCTTACCTGGTGATGTGGGGGGGTTGAGTGAGCCCGCCTCCTCAACTCGCCCATATCCCAGGCTGGCCTCTTCGGCGGTAGAGGCAGTAGCAGCCTTCACCCGGGCCGTGTCATGGAGGTGGTTGCAGGATGACGCCCAGTCCTCTCCCCAGCCTGGTTAAAAGCCAGGCTGCAGGCGGACAACCCAGAGATGGGTCCCAGTTCTTTACAGGGGATGGTAGCAGGGCCTCTCCTTCCCCCGGTGGAGGGCCGGGGGAAAATCCTTCTGCTGCTGGCCCCTGGGCTGGCGGCACTTAGAAAGAACTGGTGTCCCCATCTCTGAGGTCCCACAGACCGGTGATGGCAGTGTGTGCCGCCCCCCCGGGCCACGCCACTCTCATCCCTCTCTGTCGCCAGCCTCCTCTCAGAGCTCCTGGTCTCCTCTGTCAGGACGCAGCTGCTGACTGTGCCCCCACACCGGGACGCTATGCCTCCCACGTCCGGGCCAGTCACGCTGCCTTGCTGCCCCACCCGGGGTACGTCTGTGGTTCGAGCGACCCCGTTGGTCAGTTCCTGGAGCCTGGCTACAGCTTCAGGGGCTGTCCACTGGGTCGCGAAGGCCATCAGGCTCGGCTATGCGATTCAGTTTGCGCAGGCTCCTCCCCACTTCCGGGGAGTCCGCGCTCCATGCTGGGGCCCAATAGAAGGCCCCAGTCATGCGTGCGGAGGTTGCCACCCTACTGGCGAAGGGTGCGATCGAGCCTGTCCCTCCTGCCAAAATGAAGTCCGGCTTCCTCAGCCCTTACTTCATTGTACCCTAGGAAACCGGTGATTACGGCCAATCCTGGACCTGCAGGTCCTGAACCGATCCCTTCACAGGCTTCCGTTCAGGATGTCGGTAGCGAACGCCTCCTCGGACGCGCTCGTCCGGTAGATTGGTTGCAGCGATCGACCTGAAGGACGCTTACTTCCATGTCTCCTTCCTCGACGCGGACCGTTCCTACGGTTTGGACATTCAGCACGCAGTCCTCCCATTCAGGCAGCTCTGTCCCCTCGTGACTCTACGTAGTCTATCAAGGCAGCCCTTGCGCCACTCAGACAGCACGGGGTTCGCATCCTGAACTACTTTGATGACTGGCTCATACTGGGTCACTCTCGTGAGCAGGTGTGCGGACACAGAGTCCAAGTGCTCTGGCACTTAGCCCGTCTGGGCCTTCGGGTCAACTGGGAGAAGAGCGACTCTTTTCTCAGTATGGTTTCCGACTCGGTCGTCATGTGCGCGCTGCTTACCAGCAAGCGAGCGCAGTCACTGCTGACTTGCCTTCGTTAATTTGAGAGCAAGAGTGCGGTCCCACTTAAGTTTTTTCAGAGGCTCCTGGGGCATTGGCATCTGCAGCCGCGTTAATGCTGCTCGGATTGCTTCATATGAGACCGCTTAAGCTTTGGCTTCACGATCGAGTCCCGAGATGGGCATGGCATTCAGGCACGCTCCGGGTCCCAGTGACTCGGGCCTGCCTGCAGACCCTCACCCCGTGGCCGAACCTCATTTCTACGGGCCGGTGGCCCTTAGGACGAGTTTCCAGGCATATTGTTGTGTCAACAGATTCCTCCTCCACGGGCTGGGATGCCATGTGCAATGGACGTGCTGCTGCGGGCTCCTGGATAGGACCCCTGCGCCTCCTGCATATCAATTGCCTCGAGTTGCTGGCACTACGGTTCGCCCTGCACCGCTTCCTAGCGTTGCTAAGGGTCAACATGTCCGGTCAGACTACACGGTTGGTAGCGTACATCTACCACCAGGCTGATCTATGCTCCCACCATATGTCTCAACTCGCCCGCCATCTCGTTCTATGGAGTCAGAAGCATCTGAGGTTCCTTCGTGCTGTCCATATTCCGGGAGTACTGAACCGTGCAGCCGACGAGCTCTCACGCGTTCAGCCGCTCCCGGGAGAATGGAGACTCCATCCCCAGACGGTCCAGCTGATTTGGGAACAGTTCGGCGACACGCAGATAGATCTGTTTGCCTCCCACAACTCTTCCCATTGCAGCCTGTTTTATTCTCTGACCGAGGGCACGCTCAGCACGGATGCACTGGCGCACAGCTGGCCGCGGGGCCTGCGCAAATATGCGTTCCCCCCAGTGAGCCTTCTCGCACAGCTCTTGCGCAAGATCAGGGAGGACAAGGAGCAGGTCCTTTTGGTCGCCCCGTACTGGCATGGCCGGACCTGGTTCCCCGAACTCTTACTCCTTGCGTCAGCCCCTCCCTTATCTTTTAGCCCTGATAGGTTGGACAAACTGTCCTTGTTGCACAATTGCTTAGCCTCCATTAAAAACTGGATGGTAGACAACTTTTTGCAACTAAATCCAGACAAAACTGAGGGGCTGATTTTTGCACCAGACAACATTATTCCTAGGATTAGGCAGGCAAATGGGGCTATATCATCCTCTGACTGTAATGTTGTGTGAAATTTGTTTTAGCAGTCATGTTAAATCTGTTGTTCGTTCCTGTTTTTTCCATCTCAGGAACATCGCTAAGATTAGATCTATGGTTTCTAAAAAAGAGATGGAGATGCTTATTCACGGTTTTATTTTTTCTCGCCTCGACTTTTGCAATGTATTGTACACTTGTTTAAACAAATCCTCCATGGACAAATTGCAAGTGGTACAGAATGCAGCTGCAAGACTTTTGAATAAGACCAACAGGAGAACACATATTACACCTATACTTATGGCTCTACATTGGCTTCCAATTAGTTTTAGAGTACAGTTTAAAATTTTAACCATACTGGAATATGCTTCCCAGTGTACCTTGGTATTCCTGTGATAAGTGGGAGTCCTTTGTCCGTACTAGTCTTATGAAAGGGTACTCACACTTACACAGGGCACTGGAAGACATCTGAGTGGCGTGATTATATTGGGACCCCCATTCGTTAGTCACTAATGTTACATCGTAGTGACTGAACGAAAGGGAACGTCTCGGTTACAGATGTAACCCTCGTTCCCTGAGGAGGAAACAGAGACGTAATGTCCCTTTGCCACATCCGCTGTACTGCTGGAATGGCCGGGAGTTCAGTCTTGGCTCCTCAGCAGGTAACATAATGCAATATTGCCACGTACTTACTTTTATACTCACGCGGTGAGGCAGAGTTACTTATGCAAATTCCGAATGCCCATGGCATTGGCATGCCATTGGGCGTTTTCTAAAATCTCAAAGATGATTGGCTTCTAAGCGAAACCCCCATTCGTTAGTCACTAATGTTACGTCTCCGTTCCCTCCTCAGGGAACGAGGGTTTCATCCGTAACCGAGACGTTTCTTATGTTAAAATATATTAGTGGTCAAGGAACGGCATCTCTGGCTCAACCTGGCCGACATGAGGGAGACCGATAAGTACCTTATGTTAAAAAAGGGGGAATCTATCAGACTGTGGCTGTCATAAGCTGTCAAATGTGGCTTTACTAAACTCAACAGCTCTGGCCGTGCAGTGATATGAATTAAACACTATTGGGTGTTTTTAAAAAGGGGAGGGGCTCGATATGGTCCGCCCTCTCTTTCAGTTTCAGTGAAAATTACGTCAACACGTTGATTGAATAACGCTTTACTCTGCACAGTTTGAGGCATTTTTTCTAATTTTAATAATAGGACATTAGCCAAGATTAATGTATTTGTTAAATAAAGTCTCAGGCTTGCAAGCGTTGCTTGGCAGCACTCGCGTTGACCTTGTCTGCATGTTTGGTAATTTGCATAGGAGCAGCAGAGTCCTTTAAACTCATCTCCAGTGAGTCTTGGCAAGGAGGCATTTCCATAATAGTGTCATTGACAGTCTTGGATGGGCCACTACAGCTTTGAACTAAGACTAGTCAGCTCTAAGTGATTAACATCTTTGAGGCATGACACACTTGTAAGACAAACAAACCTCTTTTGGCTTGGCAAGATTATTTTTGTGTGAGCTCCTGACTTCTGATTCAGGTTTACATTGCAGTGGAACAGTTCAATAAACAAGAAGTTATGATACTGGTTACTTTTTGCGAGATACAAATGAGGCCACAGCCGAATTAACTGTCACACACCTCAGATAATTTTTCCAGAATGAATCAGTATTTTTGAAGAACTTAGATGAGTGAATGATTCAATGTTTCATTCATATGAACAGTCTCTTGTTTCGTTTCTGAATAAATCAGTGTTCAATGAATCGGTTGAGGAAATGCTTCAAGGACACGTATAGCCACATGTTTAGTTCCTGAATGAGTTTTGAACGAATCATGTAAATTAATCAATGACTCACTCATAAAGACCTTCACACTTGTCACCATCTTCTGGTGTATTTATGTAACCTGAAGAAACTGATAATGAAAATCCCCACCATTAAGGTGGATTCTTTCAAAATAATTTTAGCTAAATCCACTTTTAAAGTTTCCTTTCAGTCGGTCACGTTCGACGTACGTCGGACGTCACAGATGAATTGGGATCACTTCAGAGAGCCCCTATCAGCTTCGAGATATAGAGAATGGGCCAATATGTCATTGGCGTGCGAGATTTGCATCTGCTTCAGCACATCTTAAAAGAGCGTTTCCTCACAAAAAGAGCAACACGGGTGTGACACTGCGTCTTTTTCAAGATGTAATTCCACCCGTGCATTTCTGGATGCGGTTGTTCCCTCTCACTCATTGACGGTCACAATCGCTGTCTCACGTGTTTAGGAGTTCAGCATGCTTAGGCGGCGTTTGTGGATAGTTCATGTTCCCACTGCGGGAACATGACTATCGCGGAGCTTAGATCGAGACTCGCTTACCTTTGGGAAGGTGGAGTCCCCCTCCGCATACTTTGATCTAGTGCTATCCCTGCCCAACAGCAGGATAGACCTACTTCAACGAATGCCCGGGGTGATATGAGGATTACGTTCAGGGCAAACCCGCCGAGCGAGCCTCCACGGGCCCCTGATCCCTCACAAGCTCCGCAGCCAGTGGTGTTTTCAGAAGAAGCTGCTGGACCCTGCCATGGGCATCCAGCAGTGACTTTCGGGGTAACTGTGGATGAGCAGATGTCGATCGCTGCATCGGAGGGGGAGTTCCAGTCCTCGGAAGATTCAGCTGTACTGCCTCCCTCTGGGAGAGTGGCAACGCTCGAGTTGGACCCCGAGTTGACGGCTATGCTTTCTCTGGCCGCCGGTAAGGTCGGGCTTGAGTGGAACCCTCCACCACGTCCCGAACCTTCCAGGTTGGATGATTGGTTTCTCGGGGCGGGTCGAGCTGGTTCTCAGCGTCCCGCCCTGGTGCCATTGTTCCCGGAGGTGCATGAGGAGCTGACTAGGTCGTGGACGGCGCCTTTCAGTGCCAGAAACAGACCTAGTGGCTCCTCCCTCCTCACTACCCTCGACGGCGGGCAGGCCAAGGGTTACGTGGGGATCCCACCAGTTGAGCGGGCCGTCGCGATGCAGCTGTGTCCGGCGACCGCTTCCAATTGGTCAGGCGATGTCCACCCTAGTGGTCAAGGAACGGCATCTCTGGCTCAAACTGGCCGACATGAGGGAGACCGATAAGTACCGGTTCCTGGACTCCCCCATCTCGCCGGCCGGGTTGTTTGGCGACGCGATCGAGAGCTTCGCCCAACAGTTCTCGGCCGCCCAGAAGCAGACGGAGGCCATCAAGCACATCCTGCCCCGGCGGCCAGCTGCTGCTCCTGCTCCGGCGCCGGCCACAGCACCTCCACCTACCCGTCGCTGAGGACGTCCACCTGCCACCGCCCCCGCTCACGCCCCAGCCCATAAGCAGCTTACAACTCGCCGTGGGTGTGGAGCCGGCCGCGGGAAGGACGTCCAGCCAAGCTAGGTGGCAAGCGCCGTCGTAAGAAACCCTGAGACGGGCCACCCAGAGATGGAGGAAACTGCTCTTCAGGACATGGCTGCAGCACCACTCCTTCCCCCGGAGGAGGGCCAGGGGAGAATCCTTTGTTCTGTTTTTACTGTTCCCCAAATTATAAATAAAAGAGCAGTTTCCAATATCTCTGGGTGCCAAGAGAATGCGCCTGTCAGTGTTCAACGCTCCCATGCCTTCTCATCACTCTCAGACGCCTCTCTGTTCGCCAGCAGGCGGTGCCGGCTGTGGGGGCGCACTCAAGCGGACTTCCCACACTCGCACACCCCCTAAGCGGAAGCAGATAAGTGTTGCGCAGCACACGCAGACCCCACTTCGGGCCGCCACCATGCCGTCTGAGTCGGGTCCCTGCATGCCGCCTTGATGCATCGCTGCGGGTACGTCTGTGGTGCCGTTGGTCCTGCTTGCACGGTCCCTGGGAGCCTGGCTAGCGCTTCCCAGGCCATCTCACTGGCTCATCCGTACCATCAGGCTCGGCTATGCGATTCAGTTCTCCCGCCGTCCCCCCAAGTTCAGGGGCATTCACTTCACCTCCGTGTTGAAGGAGAACGCTCCTGTGCTCCAGGTGGAGATCGCGGTCCTACTGGCGAAGGACGCGATAGAGCCGGTCCCTCTAGCCGATATGAAGACCGGCTTCTACAGCCCGTACTTTATTGTACCCAAGAAAGGCGGCGGGTTACGGCCGATCTTGGATCTGTGGTTCTTGAACTGGTTCCTTCACAGGCTGCCGTTCAAGATGCTCACGCAGAAACGCATCTTCAGATGCATCCGTCCCCAAGATTGGTTTGCAGCTATCGACCTGAAGGATGCGTACTTTCATGTCTCGATTTTCCGTCGACCCAGACCGTTTCTTCCGTCCACGCAGCGGATCTCTTTTCTCGGTATGGAGCATGATTCGGTCACCCAGACAGCGTGCCTCACCGAGGAGCGCGTCCAGTAGGTGTTGAACTGCTTGAATTCCTTCAAATACAGAACAGCGGTTCCACTGAAACATTTTCAGAGTCTCCTGGGGCATATGGCATCCGCAGCCACAGTAACGTCGCTGGGATTGCTTTATATGAGACCGCTTCAACGCTGGCTACACGACCGAGTCCTGCGATGGGCGTGGCACAGTGGATTCCTCTGCGTCCAAGTGACGCCAAGTTGCCGCCAAACCTTCAGCCCGTGTTTGGACCCTTCATTTGTACTGGCAGGAGTGCCTCTAGAACAAGTGTCCAGGCATGCTGTTGTCTCCACGGATGCCTCATCCACCGGCTGGGGTGCCACGTACAACGGGCTTGCAGTTTCGGGTCTGTGGACGGGGTCTCAACTGCAATGGCATATCAATTGCCTGGAGTTGTTAGGAGTTTGTCTTGCACTCAGCTGCTTAAAGGAGCCGCTCAGAGGCAAGCACGTTCCATACTGACAGCACTGCAGCCACTGCGTACATCAACAAACAGGGTGGTCTACGTTCCCGTCGCATGTCACAACTCGCCCGCCATCTCCTCCTACGGACTCAGAAGCATCTGAGGCTGCTTCATGCCACTCACATTCTGGGCCTGCTCAATCGTGCAGCCGACGAGCTCTCACGTCAGCAGGTGCTCCCGGGAGAGTGGAGACTCCATCCCCAGGTGGTCCAGTTGATCTGGAGTCGCTTCAGGACCGCACAGGTAGACCTGTTAGCCGCCCCGGACACGGCCCCCTTGCTAGTTGTTTTATTCCCTGACCGAGGGAACCCTCGGTTCAGATGCTCTGGCACACAGCTGGCCCCCGGGGCCTACGCAAATATGCGTTTCCCCCAGTGAGCCTTCTTGCACAGACCCTGTGCAAGGTCAGGGAGGATGAGGAGCAGGTCCTGTTGGTCGCTCCGTACTGGCCCAACCGGACTTGGTTCCCGGAACTAGTGCTCCTCGCGACAGTACCTCCTTGGCCCATTCCTCTGAGGAAGGACCTCCTAACTCAGAGACGGGTCACCCTCTGGCACCCGCGTCCGGACCTCTGGAGACTCCATGCCTGGTCCCTGGACGGGACGCGGAGGTTCTAGGTGGCCTGCCACATGCAGTGGTAGACACCATCACTTCCGCTAGAGCTCCCTTTACGAGACCGCTCTATGCATTGAAGTGGAACCTGTTCGTCGACTGGTGCTCGTCTCGCCGAGAAGACCCCCGAAGGTGTATGGTCAGTTCGGTGCTTTCCTTCTTACAAGACGGGTTGGAGCGAAGGCTGTCACCCTCCACCCTCAAGGTTTATGTCGCTGCTATTGCCGCTAATCATGACATGGTAGATGGAAAGTCCTTAGGTAAGCTCGATCTGATCGTCAGGTAAGCTCGATCTGATCGTCAGGTTCCTGAGGGGGGCAAGGAGACTGAATCCGGCTCGCCCTCCCTCTATACCCTCTTGGAAATTTAACTTTGGTGCTTACCGCACTGCAGAGAGCACCCTTTGAGCCTCTTGGTGTATGAAACCCAAGACGTGCCCTGCCCGCTCGGGTTAAGAGCCCACTCCACCAGGGGTGTAGCTTCTTCCTGGGCGTTGGCTTGTGGTGCCTCGCTGACAGATATTTGTAGAGCTGCGGGCTGGGTGACACCAAACACATACGCTAGATTTTATAGCCTCCATGTAGAGCCGGTAGCTTCCCGTGTGCTCGCTTCCCATAGTCAGTAACACCAGAGTGCCCGTTCTAGTGTCGTCTTGTGTCGCCATTCCCTTCCCCATGGAATGGATACGTGCGCTTATCTGCTCCAGTCGAGTTCCCCTAAAAAAGGCGAACCCTGTTGAGTCATCCGCAACCCGCGGCAGTCGGATGTGGTGGAGCATTCAACGCCAGGTCTAACACTCGTATGCATTGGTGGAACTTGTGTTAGGCTGGGTTCCATATGTTGTGACCCCCACGGTGGTCCCATATGTGTATTCTTCCACAGTACAGCTCCCTACGGCGAGCTCATGTCTTTCCCTTGACAGAGCTTCCTCTGCCATCTCAGTATGGTGTTGTCTCCCGCCCATAAGTGGCCGGGGCCACCCCTGAGACCTCCGTATGTTGCACTGCCCAAGGCCAGTCCATACGTGTATTCTCCACATGGTAACTCCCTCCGGGCATGATGTGGCTTCCGCAGCAGCCCTCCGGGCACGCTTTCCCAGCATTATCCGATAGTCTGCTGAGTGGGTCTTGCGGAACAGCAGTGTGACTCTATGTGCGTGAGTTTCCCGCCCGGAACAGACAGGGTCTGAGGGGCTTTCGCTGGGCGCTGGAAGTGGTAGTAACTGTGGCGTTTTCCAAAGGGATCCCAATTCGTCTGTGACGTCTGACGTACGTCGAATGTGACCGACTGAAAGGGAACGTCTCGGTTACGTATGGTAACCCTCGTTCCCTGAGGGAGGGAACGGAGATGTACGTCCCGTCGCCACAGTTGCTGTACCATCACTGCATGGCCGAGTCACTAGTTCGGCTCCTCAGTGAAAAACAATAGTGCGCTGTTTATACCTGCGGTGTGGGGCAGAGCGCAAGATGCAAATCTTGCACGCTAATGGCCCATTGGCCCGTTCTCTATATCTCGAAGTTGATAGGGGCTCCCTGAAGTGATCCCAATTCGTTGTGACGTCCGACGTATGTCTCCGTTCCCTCCTTCAGGGAACGAGGGTTACCATACGTAACCGAAAACTTCGGAAGAAAAACGTCTTTTCAATGCAATTTCAATGCACAGGAACTAAAGCTTCCAATCTTGAACATTGACAGAAAAACACCATAAAAGTGGTTTATAAAACTTGTCATATTTGAAGCCTTTTGAAATTTAAGTGAATTTAATTTCTTATCATGTATTTTCCTCTCCGGTGAGCAGTGAACAAAGCATTGAGTGTGTGAGTGAGTGAGTGACTGGATCGATTTGATTGATTCATGAACAAATCATTCAGACTAGACTGATGATTGTTTGAAAATGACAATTCGTTCACATTTCAGACACCTGCCATGAACTGTCATTTACCCACATAACACTCATCCAGGCCATTTAAATGGTGGGCTTGTGTTTTTCAAACATTCTGAACCCATCTGAGGTGCTTCATATCCATTATAGATAATACATATACCAGAATCTTTAAAAAGCACTTATGATAAATACTGTGCTTTTCAGTAAATTATTTTAAAGATAATCCACCGTCCATTTAGCAGGTACCTCAGTACACCGACATGGCACTTTAAAGCAGTTTACTGAAGAAGAAAAAAAATGACTTTTTGCCGGCTTTGCAAACTTGGTAGACTTTAGAGAACTTGATACATTATGAATTGAGCTCACTAGCATTATTTTTGAGTGGGAAGCTCCATTAGAGGCATATGGTTCTTGTTTGTCTGAAGTTAATGCTTGTTGGATTTCCACAGCATATTTTCCCTTTCGCTGTAAGTTTTCTAAATCCAACTGTGTGACAGAGGTGATTAATGAGATGATTATTATGGGATGAATTGAACTCTTTCTTGCATTCAGAACATAAATCAAAAACAAATGGCCCAGACTTTAAGGAGACACATACATTCAAACACTCAAACAGTTTATTAAAGGTCTGGATCATTTTATCTTGAACTTTGTGGAGGGTTAATGGTTAAGATTCTAGACTTGAATCATTGTGTTTCTTTTTTTGTGAATAAACATCATGGAAGAACATTCCTGTCAAATAAATAATACTAGCATTGTTCTGTAACCCCAACGGAATCCACTGAAGTCAACATTAAATCAAATCACTTTATTGTCACACAGCTATATACACAAGTGCAACAGCAGGTGAAATTCTTGGTGCAGTTCCGAGCAACATAGCAGTCACGACATGACATGTACAACATTTAAGCAACAACAGATTACACATCTGATGCGCCCACAATTACTCACAGCACAGTAAACTCTACAATAAACAATAAATAATTTACACAATGTGAGTGTAGTTCTCACAGCTTTAGCCAATATACACATACTTACAATATACATATACTTTAAACAATATACACTAAACATACATTAAACAGTATACATTAAGCTATAATAATAATTATAATATACAATGTACAGTATACATTATTATTCACAGTAGAGATCCAATTATGTACAATAGGTGCTATATGATAAATGATAAATAATAAATGATACATAAATGTGTATATAATGTGTGTGTATCTACAGTGGGTTGTGCGGAGTTCCATTTACAATCCATTTAACTTTTGTAACATGGCGTATTTCCAAGTGAAACTGGACGCTCATCAAGAAAAAATGTAGGATGAGAGTTGATTTTTTTCTTTCAGAAATTTTTAATAATGAAAACTAAGGGTTACATACCAGTTGGTTGGAGTGGTGTCAGACAAACAGGATTATGTTTGTCATTATTATATTTGGATAAAAAATACTTTTTGATATATTATGCATTGTATTATGTCATGATTATTTTAAATGATTTCTTTAACATACAATGTTATTAACTAAATAACATACAATAAGACAAAAAGCATGCACTAAGAAAATGAATTGGGTCCATTTTGATAAGAAGCACATTTTAAATGACGAACCCAAACCGCACTACGGAATTCAGAGCGAATCACTAATCACTTCTCATGAAAATCATAAGTTAAAAGTTCTCAGTCCCATTTATGCAAGCAATTATAGTCAACACGTGACCTTAACCACTGAAATTAAACATTAGCATTCACACTCTTACCGTCCCCAACGCCTTGACTTTGAATGCAGTATTTATTTCCAACTTTAATAACAGCATTCACATAAAACGGAGCCAAAACGGCGTTACACATCACATTAAATCAGCGACACATAAATGTATGAGTTTATCGTTAATAATCCTGCGGCCCGCCCGTGTAAACGCCGTCTCCCTTGTCCCACCTATTAGAGTCAATTAGATCCCACAATGCAGAAGGGCCCCTGATCATTGCTCATTAATAATGCACACAGCAAAAAAAGAGAAAAGAATGTACCTATCACATCAACGGGCTGCTGCCTGTGTGTTTAATTAATAGGACTTGCTAAGAGCCATTAACTACCCCTGTAATGGGTATTATGAGTTTCCTCTGGCCCCCCAGATAGGTCACTAAACAGAAAGCACCTTCCATTTAGGAGTGTGTTATGACCCGGTGGTGTTCACGCTCGATATATTGTGTCAGAACTACTCCCTCGGGTTGTTTAACGTTAAAACTGCAGGGTTACCGGGAGAAAGCACAGCAACATGTCTACAAAGAGCCTATAAAGGGCAGTTTTTATAAAGGCAATATCAGGAAGAAGTAAGAGAAAGATATGCTACAGTATATACATATAAAATTAATTATATTTTTATTTAATTTTAATTTTTTTTATTTTTTTATTTTTTAAACAACCAAATGTGTTATTTGCAAACAGTACAAGTCATTTGTAAAACCTTTAGGAAGTGTAAAACTGAGGTGAAAATTCACTTTGTAATCTGTGTTTCCCACCCACTTGTCTTGGCCTCCATCTAAACCAACAGCGTACGAGGCGAGCAGCAGTTGGGCCTTTTCCTGCACTAAAAACAGGTATTAAACACTCCAACTGCTGTTTTCTGCAAGTGGCTCTATTTACTTTAACTGTTGACTTGACGACTTACCTCCCCACTGAGTGACAGCGCAGCATGGCTCCTACAAAGATGGGGAACTCTGGTTGAATACTTTTCCAGCATGCCCAGGTGCTGGTTGTCAATCTTTTAGACAATTATGCATATAAGTTTCACTTTAGGAAAATAGTTATTTACTCTTCTGAAAAGACCAGCTTAAAATGGAAATGCATCGTGGTCAAGGCTTTTACAGGTTTTGTGAAAGTATGTGCTTTTCATATCAGGGTTGTGTGTCAATCACATTCGAATTGAGTTCCTACATTTGAATAAAATTATTGAATACAATACATACACCGATCAGGCATTACATTATGAAGTGAATGACAGTGATTATCTCTTCATCACGGCACCTGTTAGTGGGTGGGATATAAGTGAACATTTTGTCCTCAAAGTTGATGTGTTAGAAGCAGGAAAAATGGGCAAGCGTAAGGATTTGAGCGAGTTTGACAAGGGCCAAATTGTGATGGCTAGACGATTGGGTCAGAGCATCTCCAAAACTGCAGCTCTTGTGGGGTGTACCCAGTCTGCAGTGGTCAGTATCTATCAAAAGTGCTCCAAGGAAGGAACAGTGGTGACTTTAAGACTTAAGTCACTTTAAGACCTCTTTTAGGTGAGCGCATATTGGGTGTGAGCTCGAAATCCGAGGGAAGATTTTTGACAACACTACATTGCCCTTTAGTTTATTATATCAGATGCCTATTTAAAGGCTACAACTGAAAAACGTATATATTATATATAAGATTCAAGCAGCCAAAGTATAGATAGATCAAGTAATCAAGTATTCAGTGAAGACCACCATCACTTTACGCAGTGATATAGGGGGTCATCTTAGAGAACTACCACTGGTCAGCAGGTTGCCTGAAGCTCTGCATGGGTCGACTTCATGGGCAGCAAAGCCTGCTGACTTACCATTCAGACACATCACAATCACTTTCTTACAGGCCAAGTGCTAGAGACGATCACCCACTGCTCCTGGTAGGTGGTACCCAGCGGGAAAATGCTGTTGTTGTTTCAATCTTTACTAACAAATTCCCTCTATCCTCTTTTTTCTTATCACTGCATAAGGGGATTTCTGTAAGTCTCTAGCCTCCATAGCACTCACCAAGAAATTCATTGAAATACCAGCATTTTTTTTTTTTCCGGACTGTTCTTTTCTCTTGGTCTTCTTATCGTCATAGATACTTCTATCCAAAGTGGCTTTAAGGTACACAATGTAACTTTTTTTTTTTTTTCCAAAATGAACTATCATCAATCCTTTTTCCAAAAAGTGTTTTTGTCTTACCCTGATTCACTAAGCCTATTAGAAGTGTTGATATTTTAGACCTGAAGGGATGGTTTTCACAGGAAATTGCATACGTCACTCGCCCATGTGTGCGTATTTCCTTGTATCTGTAAATAGAGAAATGTTTACATTTGTATGGTGTGGCATAGGTTAGTTGCGAGCGAGAACAGTTGACATGGATCATGCTAAATCTTGAACCTCCAAGGAATCACCTGTTTTTTTTGTTTTTGTTTTTTAAAGGTGAACAGAGGAGAGTCTGCTGGCAAACAGAGGATGTGACATCTTATAATAAAACAAGAATCAACATTAGCGTGGCTTTTTGGAGATGGTGAAAAGGGATTTTAAATGTAAAAGCGACACAGAGATGGCATTTTTATTATATGCCAGCTACTAAGTTCACCAACCTTCTGACAAATTCAGCTGCCAGTTATTGGAAGTAACCATTACAAAGACGTGTTTTCATTGGTTTATCGGAGAAGGTTTGACCAGGACAATGACAGAGTGATTAGTTCCTTCCATTTATGGAATGGCTGGTTAGTTTCAACAGTTAGCTATTTAATATCTGAAACTACACCATAAGAATGGCAAAAGTACAGAATTAAGGCTTTATTTTTACAGCACCAAGTGGCACACACTGACATTCAAAAGTGTTGGGTACACTCTAAAAAACTCTGGGTTAAAAACAACCCAAGTTGGGTTGAAAATGGACTAACCCAGCTATTGGGCTGTTTTATCTCAGCAATTGGGTTGTTTTATGCAAACATTTAACCCAACCGCTGGGTTAAAACAACCCATTTACTGGGTTAGTCCATTTTCAACCCAGCTTGGGTTGTTTTTAACCCAGCATTTTTAGAGTGTAGTTTAGATTTTTGTAATGTTTTTGACAGAAGTCTCTTATGCTCATCAATGCTAATACTACTACTACTAATATTGTGAAATATTATTATATTTTAAAATACAATTTTAATACACATTAAAATGTCATTTAAAGCTACATTTCCAACAGCCATTACTCCAGTCTTCTTTCACATTATCCTTCAGAAATCATTCCAAGAAACATGAAACCAGGTATGCAGCTTAATCTTTTTGTAAATACATTTTTTTTTATTCTTTCTATTTTTACAACAATATAAAGTTCTTACTGTCATTTTTTTTTGTGGTTGACTGAAATTAAATGAGTGTCCGCATGAAGCAAAGATGATCTTGGTCATGTGTACCTCCAGGGCTGCTGTGCCAGTGGAGGTAAATGGGAATGCTAATGGAAAGCACCAGTCTCCAGGTATATTTGACATCCCCGGGGTGATTTGTTCCTTCATTGCCCACAGCATACGCCCAACAGTCTGTCCAAACCCACTAAAAGAAATAAAATAAAACAACAGACTTGAGACAAATATAATATTAAAACAGTGTTGACAACATAAACCCTAATGGCCAAGGGCTGTGCATTAGTCTTCCCTTTAGAAATCTAAAGTTGGGCTTTAAAATCCCAATAATGGAGGCAGAATAAATAAAACCATTGAAACACCCAAAGACAGAGACAGTCTGCACAAAGAACACATCAATTATCTATTACATGTGTGCTAAAGACTCGCCACAATTGCCTCCCTGCACTATAGATTTCTCCAAAATGCAATGGGATGGGCAACCTTAGGAGCCAAACAGTATTTTATCTGCTGACCCATCAGTAACACATTTTTAATGGAATTATGCCGCATCCTTTGCTATTAATTCCTACTCGGGCTGAGTTATCCTACTCGGCTAATGTCTTTTTACCACTAAATTCCCTGAGCATCAGCACCTTGGGCCTAATCAGCCCATTATCTTGTTCTTCTGATGACTTCACTGGATACTTTGAGGGCCCTCGGGTTGCTTTTCCAGGGTGCTGGTGGTTTCAAATGTTCCTGGGTTTAGCATTCCATGCATTTGTGGTTGTTTTATGGCTTTTTTTCTGAGACTGAGGCTCCATGGGAGATGTTTTGGGAGGTGGCTTCTTAACGCTACTGTCTGGGTGCTAATGTTCCTGTGTGGGCAGTTACAAAATGGCCATGTTTCCCCTGTCACAGAAACAATTAGGGCCGTATTTATGGCGGGTGAATGGGGTGGGTTTTTAATGGACCGCTCCTGTAGAGGAAGCTCTGTATAAATCACCCGGTTGTCCTGGAGTCGCTCTGTGCTCTTCAATAAACCAAGCTCAAAGCCGCTACACCAAATGCTGAAATGGTTATTGTAAATTAGAGTTATGAGATTTTGATAGCCATCATGCACTTGCATTAAAATTAACTGTAACGTGGCTGACGAGGTCAAAGAAATGTATTAACGCATGATCCTGAAGACAGTATTCACAGGAAAGCTTCCTTAATGCTTTCAAACTGCCCTGCGGGTTTGTATTTCATACACACTTTAAAGTTTAATTTGTTAGGTTAGAGCTTTGTTGAAATAACTGCATGATATTCTGAATAATTAATATTGCATGCATTCTTTTATTTTTTTCCCCCTAATTGAACATTAGATTATTATTGGCAGTGTCCTCGTCAACATAATGACATAATTTTTTTGACGAGAAGTTTGGGGTCTTTAAGATAAGTTATGTTTTTGAAAGAAGTCTCATATGCTCACCGAGGCTATATTTATTCGATCAAAAATACAGAATAAACAGTAATAGCTTTGGTTGCAAATAAAGAGGAATGAATGGATCTAAATGCAGCTGTTAAAATTTTATTTACAAAGAATTCAGGAACTAGAAACAGGAACAGAACAACCAAATGTAGACAGACAAATCAATCAAGGAAATGAATAACAGATGAGCAAGAATATCAAAATATGAAAAGCAAACTAACTAAAACACAGGAACTCAACACGTGCAAAACTCACCCAAACAGACACAAAACCCAGATAATCCCTTACAGTGATATTGCAGTTTAAATAACTAATTTAAATAGTGCAATTTTCTTTTTGAATATATTTTAAAATGTAATTTATTCCTGTGATGGCAAAGCTGAATTTTCAGCATCATTACTCCAGTCTTCAGTGCCACATGATTCTTCATAAATCATTATTCTTATTCATTTTTTATTATTAGCAATATCAAAAGCAGTTGTGCTGCTTAACATTATTGTGGAAACCATACTGTCACTTTTGAGCAATTTAATGCATCCTTGTCTAAGTATTTTAATATTAATATTTCTGACCCAAAACCTTTGAATTGGTGTGTCTAAAGAAAAATTGGGTTTAATTTTGCACTTTAAATAATTGCAACTATTTTAATTTTACCAATTAAATATAGATGCCATTTTATAATGACTGAATTAAAGGAATGTTTTACTGTAATCAAAATACAAAATCTATGGCTAACACAAATATAATTAATGTATTATTACTACAGTTCAAAGCTAATTTATATTGCAATTGATTTTTAAATGATTTGGTAACACTTTACAATAAGGTTCATTAGCTAACACTACATTAGATAACATTAACTAATAATGAACTGCACTTATAAAGCATTTATTTATCTTTTATGTTCATTTCAACATTTACTAATGCATTATTAAAATCTTGCTAACATTAGTTAATGCACTGTGAACTAACATGAACAAACCATGAACAGCTGTATTTTTATTAACTAACGTTAACAAGATGAACTAATGCTGAACAGAGGTGTTGTTCATGGTTAATTCATGTTAACTAATGCATTAACTAGTGTTAACTAATACAACCTTATTGTAAAGTGTTACCAAAAGTCCCATTAGTTAACATTTGTTACAGTATTTATTCATCTTTATTGACGTTGGTTAATGCAAATAGGTCCATTATATAAAAACAGATACACACTCAAAAAAAGAGATTTATGCATTTCAATTAATAGTAAAAAAAAATTATCAAATTGAATTGAATAATCCATACATATTTGAATTTAATAGTTGATTAAGGATTATTCAAATACTATTAGCGTACATCTTTAAAAAAAGGCTTAAACATTTTTTTGAGTGCACAATGTATTAAATGCTGAAATTAAGGTTACATGCTTTGGAAGTATCTTTCTTTGTTACTTTATGTTAACTAATTTAATTAACTAATGCAACAACTTATTGTAAAAAGTCTATTTTGTCACAATATCAGCCTTTTTACTGCGAGAGGTTGGCAGGATTCATGGCCTTTAGAGGAAACTCTTCTGTTTTACAAGATTGATAGGAGAGGGGAGAAATTGGATTTGATCAAATATACTCTTCTTAAAAACAAGAATTTAAATGAGTTCCCAAAATGAAGGCATTTTTGTGCATGCTGCTGATGAAGAGCGACTTCTCATGCTATTTTGATGTGCATTTGATAAATAACACCTTGATCTTTGCCTTTGTCATAAAGATGACACTGGCCGGCGTGTTGCCAGGTAACACAGCTTCCAGAGTTCATTTAATAACTGTGACGGTGAGCATGCATGTTCATTGGAGGAAATAAACCCAAAAAATAGCAGACTGCTTTCTGCAAAGTTACTTAGTGTTGATTGAAATGTCATGCGATAACTATTCGTAACTATTACATAAATAAAAACAAGATTAAAAATGCCTAATTATTTATTTATTTTCCTCAAATAACATGATGTAGACTATATGGCAAGCAATCGGAAATTAATTTTCCCCTCCTACAAATTATAATTAGCAGATTGGAATGAGAATATTTAATGCAAATTATGAACAAAAGCGTCAACCGATGTCAAACAAGCATAAGCTGATCCTAGTTCCCTCGACGCAATGCCTGTTAAATAATTCTCACAAATATTTAGCTTGTTTATTTGTTAATTCTGCTTTGCCTAATGATTTTTGCTGTCTGCGTATATGCATCCAGCTGCATTGGAAATCATTCTGTTCCATATTAATAGGGTGAAGAGGAGAGCAGAGAGCAACTCTTATCTTATGGTGCCCCCCTTAAACATTATCACCACAAGCACACACACACACACACACACACACACACACACACACACACACACACACACACGTATTTCATCAGCTATGTAATCTACTTTCAATTTCACCAGCACACTTGCTTACAGCCTGACATGACACACACACACACACACACACACACACAACAAGTGCATGCTGTTTTCCAGTCATGTACTACAGCCGCAATATCATCTCCTTAGCAAACCCGATCTCTCCATCCAGGTGAAAAGAGAAGGAAAAATAAACCGTGCATCTTTTCCCCCATCTCAATGCAGGTTATTACTGACTGCTTCAGACCAGTAATGAGATCACATCTGTCTGTGCTGTAGATCAACTGGACCATATTTTAGGTCGTTCCTAGGATGCATTTTGCAAGCTGGTGTCAGAGCTGCTGTTTCTTTTCCGATCCATCTTGCTCGTTTGCACAGCGTGTCAGAAAGGAAAGAGAAACAGGCCTGCAGTTTGTCAATCCCAACAACCTGTACCTTGAGCTAAATGTACATCTACACCGCATTTTTTGGGAACAATTAACAATTAAAAATCATTATGAATTAGATATGAACATTTTTTACAGCATTTGTTATTCAAGTTTTTTATTCATACATTTACAATCTACATGTTTGTATACTGTATATTTACATTTAGAATGCATATACAATTAGTGCAATTTCACTGAATATGTACAAATTAACAATTAATAAATGCTGTAAAAGTATTGTTCATTTACATTAATGCATTTGGCAGACGCTTTTATCCAAAGCGACCTACATTGCATTCAAGGTACACATTTTACATATTTGTCAGTTCTTGCTTTCCCTGGGAATCGAACCCATGACCTTGGTGTTGCTAGCATCATGCTCTACTGTTTGAGCTACATGAAAGTTAGGTCATTGTGAGGTTATGATTTTTTTATTGTACAGCATTACAATTGTTTTATAATAAAATGTATTTATATATAAATTATTAGATATAATGATATACATATAATTAAAAAATATGATAATATGTACAAATTAACATAATACATTCTATAAAGTAGTTGATTATTAGTTGATTGTTCTTAATGCATTAAATAATGCAACTACAAATTATATAATTAGATCATTTATATACAGTGAGGAAAATAAGTATTTGAACACCCTGCTATTTTGCAAGTTCTCCCACTTGGAAATCATGGAGGGGTCTGAAATTGTCATCATAGGTGCATGTCCACTGTGAGAGACATAATCTAAATCCAGAACTCACAATATATGATTTTTTTTAACTATTTATTTGTATGATACAGCTGCAAATAAGTATTTGAACACCTGTCTATCAGCTAGAATTCTGACCCTCAAAGACCTGTTAGTCTGCCTTTAAAATGTCCACCTCCACTCCATTTATTATCCTAAATTAGATGCAGTTCGTTAGCTGCATAAAGACACCTGTCCACCCCATACAATCAGTAAGAATCCAACTACTAACATGGCCAAGACCAAAGAGCTGTCCAAAGACACCAGAGACAAAATTGTACACCTCCACAAGGCTGGAAAGGGCTACGGGGAAATTGCCAAGCATCTTGGTGAAAAAAGGTCCACTGTTGGAGCAATCATTAGAAAATGGAAGAAGCTAAACATGACTGTCAATCTCCCTCGGACTGGGGCTCCATGCAAGATCTCACCTTGTGGGGTCTCAATGATCCTAAGAAAGGTGAGAAATCAGCCCAGAACTACACGGGAGGAGCTGGTCAATGACCTGAAAAGAGCTGGGACCACCGTTTCCAAGGTTACTGTTGGTAATACACTAAGACGTCATGGTTTGAAATCATGCATGGCACAGAAGTTTCCCCTGCTTGAACCAGCACATGTCAAGGCCCGTCTTAAGCTTGCCAATGACCATTTGGATGATCCAGAGGAGTCATTGGAGAAAGTCATGTGGTCAGATGAGACCAAAATAGAACTTTTTGGTCATAATTCCACTAAACGTGTTTGGAGGAAGAAGAATGATGAGTACCGTCCCAAGAACACCATCCCTACTGTGAAGCATGGGGGTGGTAGCATCATGCTTTTGGGGTGTTTTTCTGCACATGGGACAGGGTGACTGCACTGTATTAAGGAGAGGATGACCGGGGCCATGTATTGCGAGATTTTTGGGAACAACCTCCTTCCCTCAGTTAGAGCATTGAAGATGGGTCGAGGCTGGGTCTTCCAACATGACAATGACCCGAAGCACGCAGCCAGGATAACCAAGGAGTGGCTCTGTAAGAAGCATATCAAGGTTCTGGCTTCTGGCGTGGCCTAGCCAATCTCCAGACCTAAATCCAATAGAGAATCTTTGGAGGGAGCTCAAACCTGACTGATCTAGAGAAGATCTGTGTGGAGAAGTGGGCCAAAATCCCTCCTGCAGTGTGTGCAAACCTGGTGAAAAACTACAGGAAACGTTTGACCTCTGTAATTGCAAACAAAGGCTACTGTACCAAATATTAACATTGATTTTCTGAGGTATATATATATATATATATATATATATATATATATATATATATATATATATATATATATGAGAGAGAGAGAGAGAGAGAGAGAGTGTATGTATATATTTATATTTAGTAATTATTACAATTACATAAATAATTCGATGTAACTATATACACTCAATAGTTCATGATACTTAATACATTAAATTATTGAGTTACAATGTTTTGTTTCATACAGATTTTTCCAATACAGTCTATTGATGTGTTTATAACAAACGTTATCATCCACACTACATTGTTTGTAGAACTATAACTACAAATCAAACCCTATTGCAAAGTGCAAAAACCATAATCTTTCTGAACTGTTCTTATCAAGTCCAAGCTATCACAGATTTGCTGTAGAAAAATAACTGTAATTTTTGCAGAAACAAGTTTGGCTGTAAGGAACACCTCAAAAGCCAGCAATACAATGATATAAAGGGTTGTTTGCCAGGGTCACTCGTCACAAATAGGAGCATATTGAGGGTCTGTACAGTAAGGTTTGTCGAAAGCTGGTCTTAAGAGGCATACAAAAGCCTGCGCACATATATCATGTTGCGTGGAGCTGCAAGAGGTAAATAATTTATCTGGAGATTTATATGGAAAGGTGAAGAAATGTCCCTCTAATGGGTTTAATATAGCTGGCTCCAGGCTTCATCCATCACTATGGGGCTGTGCTGATGCCGCGCTGATTTCTCTTTCTTTCCACTTTCTCTCTCTCCTCCTTCTTCTTTCATGGCCTCCATGATAGCCACTGTTTAACCCTGATCCAGGCAGTGTACCGCACATCCTTTGTCTTAATTACTGTCTCCAGGGGCCTATTTTTCTCCTTTCCTACTCTTCCATCCGTAACCTGTTCCATCGCATGTGTATTTGTTGGTTTTTTTTTTTTTGCGTTGTTTTTCTCATTCTTCAAGCCTAGATTTCATCCGTGGTCTGCATGTGATTAATCTACTATTGGAGGTGGAGGAGGTCAGGATGGTTTGTTGCCTCACTAATCAACACGCTTTCATTGGAGACACGCTCAGAATTACTCAAAAGTCCACAAAAAATGTGTGTGTGTATACACTGTAAACCTGTATAAGTTGGCAAAACTTTAAAAATTTGAGGTAATCAGTTACATAATTGTTTTAAGTTAAGAAATTTCAAGTTTAAGTAAGCAGAAGTTCCAGATTTAATTGCTCTTAAAGGGGTGGTAAAACACATTCTTTCGAAGGCTTGATTGTGTTTGTGAGGTACACTGTAACGTGTTCATGCTTCGTTTTTAAGAAATTGCATTATTTTTCATATATTTTACCTTTATTCTACACTGCTCTGTCCCTCCTTGTAAAAACGGTCTGATGGTTTCCGGGTTCTATGAAGCCAGTCCCTCAAAAATACGCAATGGGCACAGATTGGTTAGCTGGCCCAGTGTGTTGTGATTCGCTAACCGCCTAGTGCACGTTTGTCTGAAACGTCACACCCCTTACCTTTACCGGTAGACTGTGCTTTGGGTAGTATTAGAAACAATGGCATCAATAAAACCATACCAATTTGAGCCCGAATCAGACCCAGACAATTTTAGTGAAGATGATCGAGCAGAACCTGTTCAGTCCTCAAGAGTAAAGACTGTGGATCTATAGTGATCGCTACAGAATGGCACTGTTACTTTTGTATTTTTAGAATTATTATAGCCAAATATCTGTCGCAAGAACTATTAAGCCAAAACGAACACTAAACATTGGCTTTACTAGTATCCAAATCAAACACAGAACCATGTTTAGCATGCCTGTAGATAAACAATAATAAAAGCTCTAATCAAATAATAATTTACACTAATGCCAAGTTCGCTGTTGAGATTTAAAAAAAAGTTTGTAACATTAGGTGTTTGTCGGATAACGTTAAGTATGAATGAGCATTTAACAAACTGGTTTGCAGAGCCAAACAGCGTTGTCATCTGTGTACTTCCTTGCTACAACGTACAATTAACAATATGAACTATTACAGGAAAACACACCGATGAAAAATAAATCATACTTACAGGTTGTGGCCCGTAAGCAGCTTCTTTTTTTAAATCCATCTTTCAGGACAAGCAGTTAACTCGCGAAGATTGTGGAAGCTTTCCTCCATGAAATGTGCAGCGGGAGCAGTGCGCGCTCGTCGTGCATTCACACACTTGCAGCGTTTGTCCCGCGCAGCTGAACCGCGTAAAATGAGCTCTGGAGAACGCGATAACTGCTGATCGTACTGAAGGAGCTTATATATGTATGCTGTGATAGACGTGATCAGCTGACAGTCAGCTAATGCGAGCTAACGTGACCTGCCAGATCTGACGCTATGCATGATTTATCATGTAATCTCAATTTAAATAGTTTTATTAGTGGAAACTTAGCTAGCTTTAACTAGCTAATTCAATAAAGGCTACCTTGTTAATTGGTAACACAATGCTTTGATAGCATTAGCATAGCATAGCACTTGCTGAATGAGGACAGCAATATAAAACATTTAACATATATCTGTTCTCAAACTAAGCTCATGCTCCACTTTTCACCACAATGGTAACTCCCAAAAAAAAAAAAAACATAACAGACACTCTTAAACTAACATATCTAAACATTAAACAGTACTAAATATCCCACTTAACATTAATCCTGCACAAAAAAATAAATATATATATATATATATTTACAAATAATTTTAAAATATATTAAAATAAAATAAAAATAAAAAACAGTTATTTAAAATTGTAATACTGTTTCACAACTTTGTTGTTTTTACTATATTTTTTATCAAATAAACGCCTTGGTGAGAATAAGAGATTTCTTTCAAAATTCAAGTCTTACCAACCCCAAATTATTCTACCATAGAATATATATGCATGGCCAATTTTGGTTTCATGTTGACTTTTAAACAGGTAAAACAGGCCAAAATAAGCAATGACCCATCATGGCGGGACGAAACTTGTGGCAAAAAACTATGACGCAGTCAGGCTTCACACCACCTTTATAGTGCACTTCACTCTCGTGGAGATGAAACTGTCAATGTACCTCTCTGTAATTGCTGTGATTATGCCGTTACTGCCTCATGTAAAATTATATATCTGCAACAGCGTACATCTAGAATTTGCTGACAATTTTCAGGTGACTGAACGACTGAAGTCATTATGCACTCACTCAAGCTGAAAGAATATATTGCACACATTTAGTTATTCCTGCACTGTTCTGAATGACAATTGAAATGGATTCGGGGCAATAGATCGTCTAAGCGAAATTAAACATTTGACATTGAATGTCATACAGTAATTCAGTGTTTTCATCTTTCCCTCCGAACCGACGATGACAGCTGTAACTGCAGAAACCGACCGCTTGACGTGCCTCAAAAAGTGAAATGTGAAAACTGCATCTGCACATTTGGCTTTATCAAATCAAAAGACATTTACGGAGCGAGTTAAATAAAACGAGGCATGAGGGAACATGAATCATTGCCCAAGCTCAGTTTACTCTCAGCAGATAACATATCGCCATCTGGGGCATCAACTGTGATTCGCCATCTGCGAAGATACAACAGGTCATGACCAAGGAGTCATCGAGCGACCAGGAGGACGGATAGTTTACGATGGGAGACCGGTCAGTCTTTTATTACAGTGCATCGATACTGTCGGGACTGAGTGAGATTTCAACCCAAAGCTGATATCATTTTGCTATAATTACATTGGGAAATTTATAGCATTACTCGTTGTTTTCATGACGCATTTTCGAATTTGCAAAAGTGTTAAGAGTCCTTCTGGAGAGGGATTAATGTATGTAATGGAACATAATAAATATATATATGTGTGTGTGTGTGTGTGTGTGTGTGTGTGTGTGTGTGTGTGTGTGTGTGTGTGTGTGTGTGTGTGTGTGTGTGTGTGTGTGTGTGTGTGTGTGTGTGTGTGTGTGTGTGTGTGTGTGTGTGTGTGTGTGTGTGTGTGTGTGTGTGTGTGTGTGTGTGTGTGTGTGTGTGTGTGTGTGTGTGTGTGTGTGTGTGTGTGTGTGTGTGTGTGTGTGTGTGTGTGTGTGTGTGTGTGTGTGTGTGTGTGTGTTTGTGTGTGTGTGCTAAACTCTATGAGAACACTTTAGTTTAGGGTCCAATTCTGACTAGTTGCTTATTATCATGCATATTACTAGGATATTGGCTGATTATTAGTAGTTATAAAGCACATATTAATGCCTTATTCTGCATGACCATATTCTACATCCATTAATCCGACCCAATGCCTATGCAAAACCTAAACTTAACAACTACCTTACTTACCTTAACTATTAATAAGGGTCCAATTATATATATATATATATATACACACAGACACCAGTATTATTTTAGTCATTATACTATATAGAGAAACTTTTATAGTTTATATTATTATTTTGAATTTGTTTTTATTTTTAGTCATTTTATTGGGTTTGTCAGTTTTATCCGGGGGGTTTTAAAAAGTCCTATGTAATTTTTTTGTTGTAGTTATTTTAATACATCAAGTTAAACTAAACAAATATAAGAATTACTTATTATAATGAGTTTATGTTTTTTTCAAGTGATGAATGTTTTTTTGTTATATTTTGAAATTATAACTATATAGAAAGACAAAAACATTTTGTGTGTGTAAACATGTAAACCCAAGGGCAAAATGTCTCCACAAAGATGGCAATGTCCGAAATCCTTGTCCTTGTAATTTTTTGGTTCCCACAAGGAAAACAGCTTATAAATTATACTAAGTGATGTTTTTAGAACATTCTGTGATGGGTAGTGGTGTAACGGTACACAAAACTGACGGTTCAGTACGTCATTTACTGGGACTTTCTGTCCTTAAATAAATCAATTATAACTAAACGTTTATTGAAGATATTGCTGTAAACTATATAGGGAGCCCTTACTTTATATTAAATGTTAACAACAGAGCCCAAATTATTGCTATTTATTTTTAGGTAGCGTATAATAATCAACACTCAAATAACATAGTACGCAAACATGTAAACTTCACATAAGGCAGTTTTTGCAATAAATTCGAAATCTAATTATAAAATAGTTTTTTCTCCAATTCGTTGTTGAAATATAATCATTTATACACAGTGTCTGTCATTTTTATGACAGGTTTATTTAAACATACATGAAATAATCAAGATATCATTAACAGGTTAATTAGAATATAATGATAGGCTAGGTCATATATTTAGTGAAAAGGTTGATTTCTCTAGTGAATAAAATTCTGTGGGCACTGAATGACTTCTGAGGTAAATGTGATGCTACATGACATTGTTTACAAGCAGTTACATTGAGGTCTTTGCGCCGTTGAAACACTGATTGAGCGATTACACCACATAAGATACGTGACAGTAAGTTGTAATGTATCCTCAACATACCTTCAGATTTTCAATTATGTTTATTCTTTATGAAGAGATGATCGATCGCGTTCACAAATGATCGTTGCGTGGCCGCTTTAACTGTGATCAGTGATCAGTCACGCCACATTAAAGAGCGTCAAAACGGCATTTATTATTTGAATTTCGTGATAAAATGGACTGTAATATGTTCGTGTGGGAACTCAGATTGAAGTGTGTTCCGCACTTAAAACAAGCCGACTGTTAACTATTAAAGATTGCATTCGGAAAAGCGTTCACCGAACCGTGTGCACCGAACCGAAAGCCCTGTACCGAAACAGTCGGTACGAATACGTGTACCATTACACCCCTAGTGATGGGTAGGTTTAGTGTAGGGGGATATAATATACAGTTTGTACAGTATTAAATGCATTACGTCTATGGAAAGTCCCCATAAAACATGAAAATGTGTGCGTGCGTGCATTACTAATCACAGAGAAACAAAACAGATTCTATAAAAAGGAAGAATTTGCCAGATGAAATACAAAATCTTATCAAAGACTCTTGAGCAACTGTGTAAACAGTTTATTTAACCATTAATCAGAAGAAGTACAGACCACTGAGCCAAGAGGCAGCAAGATTGTCCCTTTTCTTTTCGGTGTGTGTATTATTAATTCTGCTTTGCCACTGTGTTCCTAATGAGATGTCAGCAGGTCTTCAGAAAGTGATTCTGTGATTCAAAATTAAAATGACTAGTTTGAAAGGCAGATTCCAACCGTAAGTCTCTGCCCTCCCGCACGGCCACACTGGTTCATCCGCCTTCAAAGACACCACTGAAATCAAGGAACCATACTTTGCCCCCAAAGCTTGAGGAACAGTGTGGAGCTATTAAATTTTAAGACATCCACGCACAGATGGTATAGCTTTTCACCTCATTATATGAAGCACTGTGACAAATGCAGACTGCATTTTGCCAATTACATGAAGTCAAGTCAAATAAATGAATGAATGCATGTGTTCATTTATTTTTAAACATTCAACATAGATTATCATCAAGCTGATAAAAGCAGCTTTTCTCAAACGGTTATATTTAAATAATCGTCAAATCCGAGTTCCCACACGAACATATTAAGTATTCAGTCCATTTTATCAGGAAATTCAAACGATAAATGCCGTTTTAACGCTCTTTAATGTGACGTGAGTGATAGCAGGTATCAGTTCAACTTAAAGCGGCAGCGAGCGAGTCAATGTGATCATCTCTTCCTAAAGAATAAACATAAATGAATATATCTTAAGGTATGTTGAGGATACATTACAACTTACTGACATGTATCATATGTCGTGTAATCGCTCCATCTGTGTTTACTAGGGGTGACGTGACTGATAGACGCGTATCAGTTCAACTTAAAGCGCGCGGCGCGCGAGTCAATGCGATCATCTCTTCCTAAAGAATAAACATAAATGAATATATCTTAAGGTATGTTGAGGATACATTACAACTTACTGAAATGTATCATATGTCGTGTAATCGCTCCATCTGTGTTTCAACCGCAGAAAGACAATAAAACTGCTTGTAAACAATGTCATGCAGAATCACGTTTACTCAGATGTCATTCAGTGTCCACAGCTGTTAGCTCACTAGAGAAATCAACTCTTTCACTGAATACATGCACTATATTAGCCGTTATATTCATTATATTAGCCTCTATATATTCATTATATACTACTTAACCTGTTAGTGATGTCTTGTTTATTTAATGTATGTTTAAATAAACCTGTCATGAAAATTACAGCCACTAAATGATTATATTTCAACAACGAATAAAAATAATTAGATTTAGAAGTTAATGCAAAAACTGCCTTATGTGAATCTTATGAGTGTTGATTATTATATCTAAAAATAAATAGCAACTGAATTTAGGCTAATAGTTTGGGCTCTGTTGTTAATCTTTAATAGCTATATGTAAGTAAGGGCTCCCTATAAAGTTTACAGCATTATCTTTAAGAAACTTTTAGTTATAATTTAATTCATTTAAGGGCAGACACAATTTTTTTCATTAAACCACTGTTGAATAAAAAAGCAATTTTGTAAAACTGCTGTACCGAATCCATACCGAACCGGGACTTCAAACCCGAGGTACGTACCGAACCGTCAGTTTTGTGTACCGTTACACCCCTAATATATATATATATATATATATATATATACACACACACATGCATGTGTGTCTATTCAAATATACATAATAATTATATACAGTACACACATATATTACGCAAACACAAACTTTTATTTTGGATGCGATTCATTATTTGACAGCACTACTATAAATATATTTATAACTGCAGCATATTATGATTGCAGATCATGGCAGATGTCAGATCATAATGTGTTATAATTTATATAATATTTTTAAAACAGTATATTATACTAACCTAACATGCTGTTTATTAAAAAAAAATACAAAATATAAAAAAAATTGAATAATATCAATATTATAATATTCATTTTTAATCATCTTCTTCTGTAAGTATAATGCTACAGAACACAACTGCACTGTAAATAAGTTTCCTAAAGTAATAGAATAGAATAGAATAGAATAGAATAGAATAGAATAGAATAGAATAGAATAGAATAGAATAGAATAGAATAGAATAGAAAGCATTTATTGTCATTATACTCACAAACAGCGAGATTAGGAAATTTAACAAAACAACAACAACATTTAAGGGAGATGCTTGTGATTCTAATGAGATCAAACTAAATTTTAGATAATAATACAGCTGGACATTAAAAAAAAAGTCAAAACGTAACACCAAAAGTCATTTAAAAATGCAACCGCATTATTTATTCATGCAGCAGTGCATGTTGGGAAACGAAGCTCTGGCATACTGTAGACATCCCTGTTTTAACATCAACATGATACTGAAAAATACAGAGAAACAGAGAGAGAAATATGCCAGTAACAAAATCTCATCGATGTTTGTGATGTTTGAAAAAGATCTCAAACGGTTACTGTTGAGAACCGGCTGGCGCCTTCTCACCGTACATTTACTATTGATGGTAGCAACTGTTCCCTGTAGAACTGAGTAAATACAATCCTCATGAATATTTCAAAACTATATACCAGGCAACTAGTACAGTACCTTTCAGACCATTAATACATGTGGCCAAAAGGGGGCTTTATATCTCTATATTCAAGAGGATAACATCCATTCCAGAGTTTAGAATCCAGGAAAAACTGCCACTATTAATATACAACACTATCTGGAGTCAGATTTCATCCTGCACACTGCGAATATCAACATTTATACAATCATAAACCACCTGTTAATTATGGTTATTATGTAAATATTAGTGGTGGGCCGTTATTGGCCTCTTATCGGGCAATAAAAATAATATCGCCGTTAATCTGTTCTCAAAGTTGGGTTGGGAGCTGGGTCTATACTACGCAAGCTATGATGACTTTCAGCTTGATATTTTAGCGCGGATGTACACCTAGCCGAATTGCACTATAGGGGGCGAGAGAACGAGTCTTCGAACATGTGTGTATGCCTACTAGTGTTGTCAAAAATATTGATATTTCGCTATGTATCGATACTGAAATATCTGAAACGATACAATACTCATTTTCTACAGTATCGATACCAGCTGCGCTCTCCTCTCCGACCGACAGCGAGTGACACGCACCCGCTTCCTCTCATTCAGTCCGTTTAATCCTCTGAACATTGCGAACGGGTGTTCTGCTGGACTTTTGTTAGTATTGGTGTGACCGGTCTGAATTTCGCGGGGGGTTGCACATAACGTTAATTCTACTAATTCCCACAGATTTCGCGCTCGCATCTGAAGCGCACACACACATACCCATAATAAAGCCGCCTCAAACATACAAGTGCAAAAATGAGCTCCTTTTTCCAGTTTATTAATGGTCAAATACACTCAAAAATGTCTCAATGCCCATCTTGGTGAGTTTTAACGTAAACACAGTCGTAACCAGCTCACAGGAACAGTGTTTGGGATCCATGCGTGCGTCAGGTCTTAAAGGAACAGAAGTTATTTATTATTCAAACTACAAAAGACAAACAATCACGAGCACACATATTCTGAATGCCTTTGGCAGAATTCAAATGAGCCATTTTAATCTAGATTAATCTTGGAATTAATCTAGATTAATCTCAAATTTATCTATGCCCACCACTGCTACATTTGTGAAACGTGTAGCTACAAATAGAATTAGTTATTGAGTACTAACCAGCATTGCTTTCAGAAACAACATACACCGATCAGGCATAACATTATGACCACTGACAGGTGAAGTGAATAACACTGATTATCAAAAGTGGTCCTATGCAAGGAACAGTGGTGAACTGGCGACAGAGTCATCGGAGGCCAAGGCTCATTGATGCACGTGGGGAGCGAAGGCTGGCCTGTGTGGTCCGATCAAACAGACGAGCTACTGTAGCTCAAATTGCTCAAGAAGTTAATGCTGACCAGTCAGGGTGCCCATGCTGACCCCTGTCCACCGCTGTCCACGGCCGAAAGAGCCAAGAGTGGGCATGTGAGCATCAGAACTGGACCACGGAGCAATGGAAGAAGGTGGCCTGGTCTGATGAATCACATTTTCTTTTACATCATGTGGATGGCCGGGTGCGTGTGCGTCACTTACCTGGGGAACACATGGCACCAGGATGCACTATGGAAAGAAGGCAAGCCGGCGGAGGCAGTGTGATGCTTTGGGAAATGTTCTGTTTGGAAAACTTGGGTCCTGCCATCCATGTGGATGTTACTTTGACACGTACCACCTACCTAAGCACCGATGCAGACCATGTACATCCTTTCATGGAAACGGTATTCCCTGATGACTGTGGCCTCTTTCAGCAGGATAATGTTCTCTGCCTCAAAGCAAAAAAGGTTTGGGAATGGTTTGAGGAGCACAACAATGAGTTTGAGGTGTTGACTTGGCCTCCAAATTTCCCAGATCTCAATCCAATCGGGCATCTGTGGGATGTACTGAACAAACAAGTCCGATCTATGGAGGCCCCACCCCACAATTTACAGGACTTAAAAGCTAACATCTTGGTACCAGATACCACAGCACACCTTCAGGGGTCTAGTGGAGTCCATGCCTCGATGGGTCAGGGCTGTTTTGACAGTAAAAGGGGAACTATTAGGAAGGTGGTTGATAACATAATGTTATGCCTGATTGGTGTAGCTGTCATATATGAAAAATACAAAAAAAGAGTCTGATGAATTTAAATGAATAGATTAAAAATAATACTAAAAATAAGCATTAATTGCTAGGAAGGAACACTATAGCACTCTATACAGCATGACTTTCTGGTATTATCTAGTCAGCGTCATGTTGATGTAATAATTGATGGATACAACAGCTGACAGATCTGTGAACGTTTTTAGAAAAGCCTCGGCATGATGGGAATTTGGAGACCAACACGAGCAGGAAGTGAGGCTTTTTCATTATGCCCTTAGATATAACACGGGTATTATTTTATGCATGTTTCTAATAGTAATAATAATGAAGGAATCCAGACTCCAGCTAAGAAAAGGTTCTCAGCCCAGAGGGCAGTGTGCCATGAAATGGAGAAGCAAGTACACATCATTCACGCCGGTAGGGGAACGTATGCTTAAGATCAAAAATATTATTTACTTTGAAGTGTAATGACCCAAGAAAGGTCCACACGCCAGCCTCTCACGCTGAGGAGCGAGAGGGCTCTTCTTAATCTGTAAGTGAGGGGTGGGGGCGAAGGATACATCATGTATTTTTTAACTACGCTTGGCTGGTTTGGTCTTAATGATCTTAAAGTTATCATAATGACAACACCTCCAGACGAGAGGCCGCACGCACACGGTAGCAACTAAGTCATTTTTGCTACTTGTTTTTGACACGTTAACGCTTAAAGCATGCCAAATCTAAAAAAAATCAATAAAATCAGTGGGGAAAAATGCAATAAATGTCCACACAAGGGAGTAGAAACACATAAACCTTATCAGCCTGGCTCAAGATGACATCATTTTTTTTTTCAATTTTCATAACCTAACACCTAATATATTAATATTGATTGCCGGCTACATTCTCCTCACTGTACAAACGAAACAAAGCTCTTAGCCCTTCCTTTTTTAGAAATGCAGAAAAACTACAACTGCATTGTTGGAATTAAAATGGTAGGAAAATGCTGTTTAAGTCGAACACAATATTGTACATTTCTAATACAACCATTTTTGGGACGCCGCATCTTAAACTGATTAGATGTAATAAACAGTTTTACAGAAAATATGAATGTTGCAATTAAATTCTTTACTAAAATAGAATTGCAATAATGCATTTTGTCAAAAGTTATATGATCAATAAGTTCTGACAACATTGCTTACGTTAAGCAATTTTCAACGTTTTTATAAGTTATACAAGATTCAACATTTTTTTTAAAGGTGCTATATGTAATAATGACAGCTAGTGGTTGAAATAGGTACTGCAGTCCAAATTATTGTTTGCCCCGCCCCCTCCTCAGACTCTGTGCTCATGCGTGTTACCAGTTTGAGGACACGCAACAGGAACGAGAGCAATTGACAATGGAAGGTGATTTATTCATGTTTTAATAAGCTCTTGTCCATAGAGATTTTTAGATGGACGCCAAGGCTTTTTGGGTCAGGTAGAATCTACGATCTCTGATCCAGTTGTTATTGCAGCAATACGCTGTGTTTTCCTCCAACTGGCAACCTGTGGTGTCGAAATACTATTGGCTAAATTAGCAGCAGGCGCGATTGCACAGACCAAAACAAAAACAGAAATTCCGACACGGAACGCACATTTAAAAAATAACTGTTTTAATCCAGCAATTGGGTTGTTTTTAAGCAAATATTTAACCCAACCGCTGGGTTACGCTAAAACAACCCAAATGCTGGGTTAAAACAACCCAGTTGCTGGGTTAGTCCATTTTCAACCCAACTTGGGTTATTTTTAACCCAGCATTTTTTAGAGTACAGCATGTTTCCTAAATATCTGCAAACATATGCAATGTAAAAAAAAAATCAAAGTTGAGTTAATTTTTTTTTTAAATACAGCAACCAGCTGCAAAACATTTTTGAGTTTACTCAACTTCAGTGGTTGAAGATTTTCATTTTTGTTATGAAATAGTCATTTTTGAAAGTTCACTGAACTCATTTGATTAAAGCTACACTGTGTAACTTTTTTAGTTTATTCTTAGCTAAAAACACTTAGTTCTTTCAAAAATATATGTGCTCATTAATGTGTATTTACTTCTTTCAAGTAATAAAGTATTCTCATAAGTTTATAATATGCCATTGAAAATACATACGGGTAAGGGGTTCGAATGGGGGTCGCCATGTTGCCCCTCCATCTTGAAAGTACATTAGCCAAAGAGGGACATACCCGTAAATTCAAGCTTCGCCTTTCGCGTTTTAACACTCGATGGCACCGTGTCGAATGTGAAGAGGGGGATTGCTTGAGACTGCTATATGAAAACCTGAAAGCCTTTTTGAAAGTCTGTTGCTGATGGAGGATCACTCTTATTTTCGAGGATATGTAACAGAGTCGCCAAGGAAGCGAAAAAGAGAATTAAGACGGCAACACAACAGGCAAATCAACAAGACAAAGGTGAATATTGGAGCTAGTGATGTCGTACAATATACAGAATAACGATAGCACTGATAAAAGTTACTTTACTAAGATAAGCTTGCATTCGTCTGGGAACCTGATAGCTGATGTTAGCAATGAAATGGTAAATAAATTACGAAAACGTAAAACTATTATTCATTTTACATAGATGTCATAACCTACATGTTAACTGACAAATTAAATAAAAGCAAATTATAATAGTTTTCTAAAGTAACCTCATCACTTGAAGGAACACTAATGGACGAGGTCGAACTGGAAGCCATGTTAATCTTGGACTAAATCGGCCACCGTAGGAGTTAAAACGAAATCGGAATTGGGAGGAACAGAAACTAAAATTTACTGGATGGTCATATACCCTTTCAACGCTAGATGGGGGAAAATATCACACAGTGTAGCTTTAAGTTAATTAAACCTTCCTTATTAAGTTCATCTAACTACCAGTCCAACTCTCAGACAGGGCTGGACTGGTAATCTGGCATACCGGGCATTTTCCCGTGGGCCGACGCACTTTGGGGCCGATACAATGTTATTTATTTATTTATTTAGGTTTTTTTTGCCACGGACTGGCCCATCATGCAGGGACAGCGGCCCATTGCTTTGTCTTCTGAATTGACAGACCACAGCGAGAGAGACCTTCCTTCTTCCATATTCATAGACTGTGTCCATATTAGGCGCTGGTTTTTTTATTGTGTTTTTTATTTGGGCGCATGAAACTCCAAAAGGCGAATACCCGCACAGCGCTGCCGCTGACGAACATGCTCTGCGTTTCTGCTGCTCTATTAGGTGATGAATGGCACTTTGACTCTGAATTTTGTTTTATACAATCGTGTGATATGGTAACATAACGGTTCTTTGGTGAATCAGCTGAAAACAGCCGTGAGCATGTACATACACAACGAGGTAAATTGGAAAATGGCAATACACACTACAAACTTCTCACCCTAGCACAACCACAATTCACCTTGCAGCTACTAACAGTGAAGAAATATGGTGTATTGGCACAAATGTATTTATTAAAAATGTTGCTATTATTATAGGCTACATTAAATATTGCGCAATATAAATCACTTTTAAAGAGGCTGTTTTTGTATTTTGCAATATTTTTTTTATTACAAATTTAATAGTTTATTATTTATTTATTTTAGAAACCATATACCCATGGTAATGAGGAGCATGGTTTGGCCAAAATTGGCCAACAGTTAAACTCGGTTAAAAGAGACAACGTCATTTCGGTTTGGAACAACTTTACACAACAGAATTTAAAAGCAGTACATTTACTTTATTGCATCCTTGCTCAAAATCAGTGCTTTACTGTCAAGTGCATTTCTGTGTGACAAAAGTGCAATATCAAGTTTGATATCTGCATTTGCAATAAATTCAATAATATCCATCATTATTTGTCCCTGTCCTAGTTTTATTTATTTACTCCAATGTAAGGCCCTAACCCCAGAAAAAACATTCACGAGGATCTCATGGGCCGGATGGGCTGGGTTTGCCAGGGCCGAATTTTATCCCCAGTCCAGCCCTGCTCTCAGAGGTAATGTGCAGATCTAATATAGCCAACTGAAACATCTGGATTTCACTAAATTGTTTCAATGTTCACTCATGATTGTATTTACGTGAATGCTACATATGGTGGCGTTTTGTTTTGTTTCGTGTGTATTTCACTATTAAATCGCAATAAACCAAGAAAGATAACTGAATTCGCATTTACATGCTGTCTTTAACATTTTTAACATCATGCACATCCTTCTATTTCTTTTCTCATACAAACATGTTTCCACAATCTAGTCTAAAGTGTCAATAACGTTAAAGCTATAACTTTTGGCGCTCGGTTAATAAACACAAAACTGCTTGTTTGTCTTGCAGAAGAACATTGTAGCCGGAGCTACTTCTCTCTGTTTATGTCTATGACGAAGTTACAATGCAAGATGGATTTTTTATGTTTTAGTACAGTCAAAAATTTACATACAGCACCTTTAAGTCAGTTTAATGTAATTTAAGCTAAAATAACTTAACCATACAAGTTGATTTTACTTCAAAATGTAAGGCAGCAACTGTTTTGTATAATAGTGCGTAAATAACGCAGTTTCTGAAGAAACACGAACAGCTACACTACCGTTCAAAAGTTTGGAAACAGTACCATTTAAAATATATATACATTTTTTAAAATAAAAAATCATACTTTTAGCGATCAAGAACTCAATAAATTGATCAAAAGTCACGGTAAAGATTTTAAATTGTTACAAAAAAATAATTCTATTTCAAATGAATGCAGCTCTTCTAAATTTCTATTCATCAAAGAGTCCCGAAAAATGTATCAGTTTTCATAAAAAATATTAAGCAGCACAACCGACAACAATGATAATAATAAATCATATTAGAATGATTTGTGAAGGATCATGTGACACTAAAGACTGGAGTAATCTATTTTAAAACATATTAAAATATAAAACAGTTAAACGGTTTAACAGTTTTAAAGGTCCCATGGTATGAAATTTTCATTTTTGAGGTTTTTCAACATTAATATGAGTTCCCCTAGCCTGAATATTGTCCCCAAGTGGCTAGAAATTTTGATCTGTGTAAACCGAGTTCTGGCTGTCTTTCTCTGCCTTTGAGAAAATGACAGCCCAGAGCTGAGCTGATCTTGAATTCTCCTGTTATGACGTCATAACAGGAATGGTTACCTCCCTTTCCTCCACCCAGAGAATTTGGCACACCCATGCAAGCGCCATATTTGTTTGTCCTCGAGAGATCATGGCTTGTGAAGAGTGAATGCTGGCAGTTTCTCAGTGTTTGGATTCTCTCTCTCCCGACAGAACGGTGTTTTCGTGTTTTCTATCTTGTGAGTCAGTGTTTTTGAACGTCCTTGTCGCGTCTATCTGTTCTAAAATGTGCATACAGTCGTGAGTTTATGCTCAACATCGGTAGAGCCACATCTTTAGAGATAAACTTCACGCATGCCAAAGCTCGGGCTGCACTGACCGGTCGGCCTTCAACATCACCGCCCCCCAGTACTGCATCTGGCCCACAGCGGAGGCGCCTTACGCGGCATGAGATCAAGCAGAAGGGGGGTAAACGTGAGGGTCTCCGGGCTAGGCTAGCCAGTTATTCCCACAATAAACTGGATTACCGATTACTGCTGTTGTGTATTTGTTTGCGCTGTGTACTCAAACTGACGCTTTTCATATGATAGGAAAATATCTAAAAATAATGCTATAATCAACACTTACTCGTAACTCGTTCATCTCAACAGCTGTAATGGTACATTACATGTGTTTCAAAGTTGGTAATAAGGAGGAAGACGTGCTCGGCGTGACTGGGACTCGTGTTTATTCAGAACTCTCAGATACAAACAAAATAAACTTGCGCTGACAGCGCTCTCACAACTCAGCAGTTACTATAAATAACTTTGTTAGCAACCATTGATGTCTGGTTCGCACAAATCTTTGTTTTGAACCGGTTCTTTGTAGTGAACCAGTCGAACCAGTTCACCAAATCGGAATGAATCAGTTCGCGTCTCAAGTCAGCGCTGATCCAAAATTTACTAAAGTTACTAACTTTCTGACATGAGTGACAGTTCCTCTGACTAGAAATAAACGTATAACCTGAAGTATATGCTAGTAACTACAACAGTTCACTGAACTGAGACGTGCTGAGAGAACTGATGAGAAGTGAACTCAGGTCCATCCGTCTCTCTGGTAACCACGCCCCCGCCGCTACAAGATCTGATACTCATTTCAAATGCAAAGATGTCAGCCAATCACAACAGTGGGCGTTTTTACTGAAGTTTCGCAGCAGACACGCCCCTTGAAACAGGGCATTCAGCCACAGGGCAAACATCAGTATAGAAAAAATGCCTTTTATTTCTACATTATGACATTTTATGATGTAAAAATCATACTAACAATATAAGTACACCTCAGGAAACATTATAAAATAATAGAAAAATGCCATGCCATGGGACCTTTAAATTGTAATAGGAATAACATCATCAAGTATATACTTTCAAATTTAAATGTCTGTGGGAGAGCTCATATGTGGTACAATTTGTGGTACCAGTAGAGTCTCTACTTTCTGGAGACATGCATCACTTTGGCATTTGTTTTACACAAAGTAACTTATTTACGCTAAATTACTCTGGTACCATTTCCACCTGGATTTGCCCTACCCAAATTGAAAAGGGCCCCACTTAATATTAGGTGGCCTTAACTACTATGTACTTCCATCAAAAAATAAGAACAATGTACTTACTGTGTTCAAATTGTATTGCAAAACACCTTTGCTGATATTGAGGTGGGATACGGGTAGGGTTAGGGACCGGTGTGGTGGTATGGGTAAGTTTAAGGGTAGGGTTAGGTGTAAGGGAAGTGTCAACTGTGTAATTACAAATGTAACTACAGAAATGTATTACAGATGTAATTACATGCAGGTTTATTTAAAAATGTATGTTCAATGTAAAAACATGTATGTACACAATAAGTGCATTGTATCAAATGATTAATTAAAATGTTAGTACATAGTAGTTAAGGCCACCTAATATAAAGTGGGTCCTTGAAAAGCTTCTCATACCCACATACAGTGATCTAAATTCCAAATTTTGGTGTCATTTTACAGGAAACCCTTTAAAGTTACATAAAACACTGAACACATAAAAGTGATAAACATTAAAGTATATGTTGTCTGTAGTTGTTGTTGAGCTGTAATTTTTTTGGTTATAAATTAATTTTTTGAAAGTGTGTAACTCAGGCCCTGTGTGCTCCAGCACCCTGCAGACAGTTTGGGCTGTTTCCACTAGATTCCAGAAAATAGTGGAAAAAAGATTTTTGTCTGGATCATGTATGCAAGATTTATTCAAATTAATCTAAATGGAGGAATATTACTTTTTTATGGTTTCCTGTAAAATGACACCAAAATTGTGTATTTAGACCACTGTATGTGGGTATGGGAAGCTTTTCAATTTGGGTAAGCCAAATCCAGACGGAAATACCCAAAATGGTCCCAGAGCTTAAGAGGCTAATATTACTGTTTTTACTGTATTTTAGATCAAATAAATGCAGCCATAGACTTTTGAACAGTACATTTGATGGGAAAAGCAAGAAAAATAGGATGAACTAGGCTTTTAAAAACAATCTGTATTACAAATCTATTTTAAATTTCTGTTTTTGAACATTTTTAGTCCATTTTAGTTTTAAAAATATTTCCCTAGGATTTCCCCATATCCATATTCCATCATTACAACATAATGCATACTACTGAGGGTTAAAATATAATGATTTTTGTTCAAAAGTGGATTATTAACTATTATACTACGGGGCCGTTGAATGCTTGAATCTGATTGGCTGATGAATGTTCTGAGGTGTGCAATTATTTTCTGGGAGACGCACAGTGAACGTAGTTCTAGGCAGCTCTCTTGACCGTATTACAGTTCCATATCACTTCGCATCGTTAACTGTAATAACGGAAATTACAGGACTAAAAAGCAACAATATGACAGACGATTTTCCTAAAATAAATATTTACGGTCAATATAAAACGTTCAACAACTGGGCGGCAGCAGTATTAGACAGTCCAGATGAAAACCAACAGACGGAAGCGGACATCAAAGGCAAGCTTTTCTGTCTCATTACTGAAATCACACATGCTCGCACACGCACTACAGTTTGCACAAAAAGGTGTCAGCGCTGCCCTGACGATTTGATCAGTTAGCCTATATAGTGGAGCAACTTAAAGGTCCCGTTCTTCGTGTTCTTTTGAAGCTTTGATTGTGTTTACAGTGTGCAATATAACATGTGTTCATGTTTCTCGTGTAAAAAAAACAGTATTTTTAACACAATGTACTTACCTGTATACCGCTGTTTTCACTGTCCTAAAAACGGCTGATGACTTCCTTTATTCTATGAAGTCCCTCCTTCAGAAATACGTAACGAGTTCTGATTGTGCCAGCGGATTTGACCGCATCTTAGCAAACGTGGCACGGTTCCTGTGTTGTGATTCGACAGCAGCTTAGCGCACGTGGAAAGGTCACGCCTCTTATCGGAAGATAAATGCGCTTAATGATCTCTACGGCGTCCCTGGGAAAGCCAAACAAAGGTGATTTGACCCCGGGATGAAAATAACAGCGTCTCGACGACATGGCGACAAACACACTCAAACGCACCACTTCCTTTTCTCCACGCGACACGTCCTCTTCTCCACGTGGGACAGCAACAAGACCACGCCCCCTTTTTTCGCATATTCTTGTGGGCGGAGGTTAGTCTGTTCTACTGTTCTACTGACGTCATTTATGAAGGAAGTACCAGGATGTAGTCCAAGCCAGCCGTTTGCTGTAGGCTTTGAAAGGGAACTTCTGTTAAATAAAATATCTCGCTTGGCATTGAACTTTGAGCTTTATAATTTTACAGGTATTATTTATGCTCTAACAGCAACATTACACACTAACTAAAGTTTGAACAATGGGATCACGAAGAACGGGACCTTTAAAGGCTACACGTGACATTTTTTCACTAGCGAGGTAATAACAGCGCTGTTTAGAGACGCACAGAGGTAGCCTAAATCACACAAGCACTCTCTCTCTCTCTAATAACTTTATTAATTACTGCAGTAGAATGCTATCAACGGCTCAAGCCTTCGTTACCAGCTTTAAAATGACGTTTCGGAACTAGCAAAAGAGCCGTTGGATGAGACGCGGAAGAAATAGTCCTACTCACAATAGCGATTTAAGTACAAAAACCGGACGAATCCCTTTAAATATATCTTCGGATTGATGTCTTGAGGTGTGGTAACTGTAGTATAAGCGGAATAATTGACTCCGGGGCGTTCAATTATTAGAATAATAATGCACACCCGAGGTGTAACACCACTCCGCTTTGCGTCGTGACCGCATCACCACCTCGGGTGTGCATTATTATTCTAATAATTGAACGGCCCGTCGTCAATTATTCCTTACGAAAGTAATATATCTTTGCTGTTCTCTATATCAAATGCGCAGCACACACAAAACCTGAGATGCTTTGAAGCACCATTTACTGTACAATTTAGCATCTTGTGAGTTGCTAGCAATGCTAGCTTTTGAACGAACCCACTGGCTTTTATTTCATCGAGCCCTGAGGCAGAAAATTATCATCACTAACCTGAAATCCACAAAAACCTACAGCGAGCGCATTTAAGCTCTTATGATGGATTCAGGACAGCTGGTCCTGATCCAGCTGGACTTTTGTTTATTTAGCCGCAGGCCCGTTAGCTTGAACATAATGCTATTTAGCTACAAGCAAAGTACTACGTTTCATCTTAAAAGACTGCAGGTTCAGTCTGAGGAGGACGCATTACAGTCAAGGCAATGGTTTGAATTCCACCAGTGGCCCGTCCTGTTACTTATGCAAATGTCTGAAGACTCAGAAGACTGATGAGGTCAAATGCTGCAGACATCAATATTCAAGTTGACTGCAAATCAAAAAGTGATTCAAAGGGCATTGCTCATTCATCTAAAAGTTCAGATTGAACTTAAAAATAAATCGCAACTTTCAACTTTGTTATTTATGTAATTCTTCCGATTGGGTATAACTCCTTAATCTGAATGTGAAACTTAAATTCACACATCTTCAATTAATCATGTATTCAGATCTGTAGGGCTGTCTGGTATCTTCAGGGAGATTCTCTAGCCCAGTAGTGTATGAAGATGTGCTCATGCTGTTAACATTGTTCGGCTTAAAAAGACAGTTTCCCCCCACGGAGAGTTCGTTAAGCGTGATGCAATAATGATGCAATTCAGGCTGGGAAATATTTAAATATGCTTAAAAATTGACCAGTATTAACACTTTGGCAAAGTTTCATGTGGTTATAATAAAACATATAATAAAACAGCTGCACATGGCAAGAGAGCATGAAATAAACCATTTTGTCTATGCATTATAAAATACTTTACAAAAAATGGACGGTTATGACTATATTTATATGCTGTTTAATAGTGTTGCACAGTATACAGTGTGTGTGTGTGTGTGTGTGTGTGTGTGTGTGTGTGTGTGTGTGTGTGTGTGTGTGTGTGTGTGTGTGTGTGTGTGTGTGTGTGTGTGTGTGTGTGTGTGTGTGTGTGTGTGTGTGTGTGTGTGTGTGTGTGTGTGTGTGTGTGTGTGTGTGTGTGTGTGTGTGTGTGTGTGTGTGTGTGTGTGTGTGTGTGTGTGTGTGTGTGTGTGTGTGTGTGTTTTAAACCTGTTGGTGTATTAACTGAAAATGCCACGGCTGCTCTGAGTCCCATGAGCCTTTGTGAATTGTGAATAAGAGTGAAGTGGAGGGTGACCCTGCCCTGACCACACACTGACACCGAGTCAATTAGTGGAGTGAAGTTTGTCTGCAGTCCACGAACACCCACAAACACACACGCTTTTCGCTCCCAGCTTGCCTGACCTAATGCCACATCACACACCACTTCTGACAAAAAGATAATGGGTCACAGAGGAAAACAAACACACCTTGTGTCTTTCCTTTTCTCTTTGAGAACTAAACTAGAGCGCAAGTCGAAGTATTTTGCTTGGTGATTTAACATTCTGGCACTATAATTATATATTCATTTTAATCAACATGGTTATGAAATAGACAGTGGAGGTCTGAGACATGTTGCAAGCCAAACTCAAACCTGCAACACCTGCATGAGCACTAAAGCTCAACATGGCTTTTAAAAAAAAAAAAAATATTCAAATGTAATTTTGTATTATACCAAAAAGTTAAAAATAAAATAAATAAAATTATAATATTAAACATGTATAGTGCAGTTAAAAAAGTTGTTTTGTAGGTAGTAATATGTTTTCTTTTATTTTTTAATATTTATATTTTATATATAAAATAATATATATATATATAAAGTGTAAAGTAATATATGTAAAGTTGTATTTATGATGTATTTATTTGTGATATATACAACTCTGGAAAAAAATTAAGAGACCACTTAACATTGAGAAATCTATGTTAAGTGGTATCTTAATTTTTTCCAGAACTGTATATAGTATTATTCATATATAGTATAATATATAGTATTATTCATAATATGCAGAAAACATACACAACTGTTACAAACAGACAGACACGGGAACCAAGTGCTGGTGAGAGATGACAGAGTTTATTGACAACCAGAATGAGCGTGGCAGGTAAGTGCAAAGCAGGTGATACTTGGTAATCAGGAAGTGCTCAGTGTGATGTCAGTCTGTGTTCGTTGCAGGAGGTCGAGGAAACACTGGAGATAGGACGAGGAGACGCTGGAGACTGGACGAGGAGATGTTGGAGACTGGATGAGGAGACGAAGGTGACAGGTAAGTATACAGGTGAGTCCAAGAGTGTGCAGGAGCCGTAGCATGTGCAAACGAGACCGGACAGTGACTGTGAGAGTGCGTGGGGCTTAAGTGCAGGCAGTGATGAGGTGATGATGAGCAGCAGGTGTGTTTGATCAGAACTTGGGTGATAGCGTGCGCTGGTACTGCGAGGGGGTGGAGCCTGGCGTGCTTGTGACATCACCCCCCCTCCACGGCCCGCTCCTGAGGAGTTGTCAACAGAAGACCCCAACGTCGTGGTGGGCGTCCTCTTCCTCGTGGTGCCGGCCTGTTAGGATGGGAGGTGTGGAAAGCATCAAGCAGGTTAGGATCAAGGATATCCTCTCTGTTTACCCAAGACCGTTTCTCAGGGCCATATCCTTCCCAGTTGACCAGATACTCTAGTCTACCACCACAACACCACAACGCTCGTGAACCTCGTAAGCAGCTCCTTCCTTCAGGATGAGCGGAAGGGGGGGCTCCGGAGCTTCGCCAGGCTCTGTGGAGAGAGGAACAGAAGGGTGGTGAGGTTTGAGCGGGGAAACATGGAAAGTGGGATGAATGCGATACTGAAGAGGGAGCTGGAGCTTATACGTGACCGGGTTGACTTGTTGCAGGATGGTGAAGGGGCCAATGAACCTGGGACTCAATTTCCTGCACGGTAGACGCTGTCTGATGTCCCTTGGTTGACAGCCAAACCTTCTGGGCCCATTCTAGGAACTGGTTCCAGGAGTCCTGGTGGCCGTGACAGAAGGTACAGAGGAACCGGCCTATCTCCTGGATCTTCCGTTCCGTCTGTCTGTTTGTTTGAGGATGATACCCAGATGATAGGCTGACGGTCACACCTAGGAGACTGAAGAAGCTCCTCCATACTCGGGAGATAAACTGGGGACCTCTATCAGAAACTATATCTTCAGGAAAACCAAAATACCGAGACAAATGGTTAAATAGGAGCTCAGCTGTTTCCATGGCAGTAGGCAAACCTCTCAGGGGAAGAAGACGGCAGGATTTAGAGAATCTGTCGACCACCACTAGGATACAGGTGCAACCTTCTGACTCTGGGAGGTCAGTGATGAAGTCCACTCCCAGGTGTGACCACAGGCGGTTGGGAACGGACAGTGGAAGGAGTTTGCCGGCGGGGAGGTGTCGTGGGCTCTTTGACATGGCACATTCCTTGCATCCTCTCACGTACCTTTTGACATCCGCAGCCATGTTCAGCCACCAGAAGCGTTCTCGTAGCAACCAGAGGGTTTCATTGACCCCTGGGTGGCCAGTGCCCAGAGATGTGTGTGAGGAGTGAATGAGGGGAGTGTGCCGAGTGCGAGTGACATACTGGTGATCTGGAGGGCAGCCCGGCGGGGCATTGGTGGAGACATTGGTAGAGGGCAAGGTCTCCTCAGACCAGGTAATCGGGCTGACGAACAGACTTCCAGGGAGGATGGGCTCAACCTCCTTAGGCTCCTCTTCTGTGTTGTGGATTCGGGAGAGTGCATCAGCCTTCACATTCTTGGGACCCGGACGGTAGGAGATTGCAAAATTGAAGCGAGTGAAAAAGAGAGCCCATTGTGCCTGGCGGGGATTCAGGCGCTTCGCATCCCGCAGATACTCAAGGTTCTTATGATCGGTCAATACCAGGAAGGGGTGTTAAGCGCCCTCTAGGCAATGTCTCGACACCTCGAGAGCTAGCTTGATGACGAGGAGCTCTCGGTTGCCGATGTCATAATTTACCTCCGCCGGACTGAGTTTCCGGGAGAAGAAGGCACATGGGTGAAGACGGCTGGGGCTCCCCTGCTGCTGGGACAAGACCGCCCCCACCCCGGTGGTCGAAGCATCCACCTCCATGACAAAGGGCAGCTAGGGATCGGGATGAACAAGGAGTGGGGCGGTCATGAAGGCGGTCTTGAGGGCTTCAAAAGCTTCTGTGGCAGCTGGAGTCCAGGACAGAGACTTGGGCTTGTTCTTCAAAAGGCTGGTGAGCGGACAGGCAAGGATACTGTAACCATGGATGAACCTTCGGTAAAAGTTTGCAAACCCAAGGAAGCGCTGTAGTTCCTTGATGGTGGTGGGAGAGGGCCATGACCGTATAGCGTCCACCTTTCTCTCGTCCATCCAGATGCCACTGCGATTGATGTTATAACCAAGGAACTGCACTGATGACTGATGGAAAAAGCACTTCTCGGCTTTGAGGAACAGGTGGAATCTTCGCAGGCATTTCAGGACCTACGCAATGTGTCGGCGTTGTTCGGCCAGACTCCGGGAGTAAATCAGGATGTCATACCTCGTGGATGAAGTCCTGGAATACGGAGGGGGCGTTGGCCAGACCAGAATCAGAATCAGAAAGAGCTTTATTGCCAAGTGTGCTTGCACACACAAGGAATTTTTCTTGGTGCTGAAGCTTCCAGTGCACATATACAATACAAACACAACAAGAACATAGTAATACAAATTCTAAGAATAAAAATATGAAAAATAGTATGAAAAATATAAGGTCACAGTTACGTTTAGTCAGAATAAACATTTACAGATTATGAACATATTTACAGTATTTGAGTAGTATGAATATATAAACATAAATAATCTCCTGAGTTTAAAAGATTGCACTAAACAGTCAGATTATTGCACTTTGGGGGGGTATTTAACTGTTCAAGAGGGAAATGGCCTGTGGGAAGAAACTGTTTCTGTGCCTAGATGTTCTAGTGGCCAGTGATCGGAGTCACCGTCCTGATGGTAACAGTTCAAACAGGTGGTGTCCAGGGTGAGTGGAGTCTGTGATGATTTTCCCTGCTCTCTTCCTCACTCTGGAAGAGTACAGGTCCTGGAGGGTTGGCAGGGGAGCACCAATAATCCTCTCCGCAGTCCGAATTGTGCGTTGTAGTCTCTTGATGTCAGATTTGGTAGCTGAACCAAACCAGACAGTGATGGAAGTGCATAAAACAGACTCAATGACAGCTGAGTAGAACTGAATCAGCAGCTCCTGTGGGAGGTTGAACTTCCTCAGCTGACGAAGGAAGTACAGTCTCTGCTGGGCCTTTTTCACAATGGAGTCAATGTGATTGTCCCACTTCAGGTCCTGAGAGATGGTAGTGCCCAGGAACCTGAATGACTCCACTGCTTCCACAGTGCTGTTCATGATGGTGAGTGGGGGGAGAGCTGGGCTGTTCCTCCTGAAGTCCACTATCATCTCCACCGTTTTGAGCGTGTTGCGATCAAGGTTGTTATAACTGCACCAGACAGCCAGCTGTTCAACCTCCAATCTGTAGGCAGACTCGTCACCGTTTTGGATGAGGCCGATGACAGTGGTGTCATCTGCAAATTTCAGGAGCTTCACAGAGGGGTCTTTAGAAGTGCATTCCCACCAGGACATTCTTATCATTCACTAATGATAAACCATGGTTTACTGGGAAACTCAAATAGCTTCGTCATGCCAAAGAGGATGCTTACAGAAGTGGGGATAAAATATTGTATAACCAGGCCAGAGATTGAATTGCCATAGGGCATGACTAGGTAATCATAGTGGCCGGTGGGTGTGACAAAGGCGGTTTTCCACTCGTCCCCCTCACGTATCCGGATGAGGTTACACCCGGAAGAAGGTCGGTGGTGAGAGGCTTCATCTTACGTAGTGACAGAATGATAGCACTCACCAAAAGACGTGGTGGACGTGAAGGGCATTCTCCGATTCTGCTTGTGACAACAACATAATCATTGTGTTATATTTACATATATATATTAGGGGTGGCACGGTTCACAAAACCCACGGTTCGGTTTGTATCACGGTTTTCGGTTCTGTACGATTCTTGTTTTTGTTTTTTTATCGTTAACACTCAGCATATGATATATATAGCTTAATCATCCACAATTTAGGATACAGTATTAAAAAATTGTTATATCATGTAGAAGTTGTTTCCTAACTGGCTGTCTACCTATTTTTCATGTTAATCATGTCAATTTTGATCAGAACAATGCACTGTGGCTTTAATTCAGCTGACCTGATTAACAAATTTCAACATGAAGTGTGCCGTGTGTTTCACCATATGACATCCAGTGCTGTGAAAGAAAAAAAAATACACGAAAACACAACACTGCCAGAAGTTTACTCCCAAACTTCAAAGGCATGTTTAAATTATTTAAACTAGACGCATCTTAACTTTTAAATGTTACATTTATCATGTGAACTACTTATATACAACATGTTATATGAATGTGTGTATGAGACAGAGGGGAACACGGTCGCATTTGCAGCAGAAATGCTGCCCATCATAAATCAAAGCATGAGACAGACAGGGGTCGGAGGAGAACACCGGAAAATGTGACAGAATGGACAATATTTTTTTTCTGTATTTGCAATACATGAGCCGCGGTTCAGCTGCGCGAGACAAACACTGCCAGTGTGTGAATGCGCGCGGCTCCCGCTCTCCATACCGACTGCATCTGCCCTGCCTGCTATACGCTGGCGCATCCTCCAACTCCGGGCAGCCTTCCTTATCTCTCCCACTTGCATTTCTACACGTGACGTGACCTGCAGCACTCCACTTTTACTTTATTTTACTGTATGTCCACACACACACACACACCTCTTATTTCGCGCGAAAAGGACACCCACTGTCTGAGGTAACATACGGGCACGAGGATACATTGCGCATGCGTCGAAACCGTGCGACGCACACACTCCGAACCGAGACAAGCGAACCGAACGGTTCGGTTTTTTTTCCATGTACCGTGCCACCCCTAATATATAATACAGTATAACACCAGTCATCATGCAATCATCCGAGTTTGAGAAAGACGTCTTGTCAATATCCTCTACTATGTGTAACTCCAAAACAGTCACACGCTACAGCTCAAGTGTTTATTTATGCAAGCAATGAGTCAAAGACAAACACAGCAATCCACTGAGCGCTGTCTCTGACATGCGTGATAAGTCATCAAAGTCGGTGACGGAAAGGAAAAAAAAGTGAGAGAGAAAAGACAGGAAGAATCTCCTCAGAATCCCCCTTCCTGACAAGCAGTCAGGCATTCAGTTGTCAAAGTCAAAGGAAGAGCTTGCTAATCATGTGTGATGTTTCATAATGTGTGTGTTTTCAAAGTGAGGCAGCGCTGCCGATTCTGACAAATGCAGAAGGGAGGGGGGCTCTAATTCTGTTGTTCATTTTATCTGGTCTTCATTGCCCTAAGTCTCACATCACTCGGTGACGGCGTCTTTATCTGACGTTAACGGCACTTTTTCTTCCTCTCTCATCTACCCCTCCACCCTGAAGCACACGCTCTGAGCGCAGCTTCTAATAGAGGGATTTTTGCTTTCTCTCTTTATAATTCTCCAGCTTTCTGTTGCTCTGTCATGAATGAGAATATAAACACATTCACTTTAAAACAGCCTTATACTACACATGTGGGGCCCTATTTTAACGATCTGAGTGCATGGTCTGAAGCGCATGGCGTGGGTGCACTTAGGGCATGTCCGAATCCAAGGCCGTAACCATGTCTTGTACATTGGGGGGGTAAGGATTAAAAGGGATTTAAGGTAATAAAGAAGAAATAAGAATGGTAAAAGAAGTTCCATTTCTAATTTTAGCCCATATAGGGGCAGTCGTGTCCTAATGGTTAGAGAGTCGTCGGACTTGTAACCCGAAGGTTGCGGGTTCGAGTCTCAGGTCTCAGGTCCAGCAGGAATTGTCGGTGGGAGTGAATAACCAGGGCTCTCCTCCACCCTCAATACCACTACTGAGGTGAGACCCTTGAGCAAGGCACCGAACCCCCACTGCTCTGGGTGTGTTTACGGTGTGCGTGTGTGTGCACTTGGAGAGGTTAAATGCAGAGCACAAATTCCATTCACCATACTTGGCCACACATCACTTCCATTTAAACTCTTTGCATATAATATTTTATTTTAAAATATGCAGACATTCACTATGTCTAATATATCAATAATGTCCCCCTCAATGCCTATTGTGGTCACGGCCCTGTCCGAATCCACTTTTGCTAGTTTAACGACGAAGAAAAAAACAGTCTGCATGCCAGGCGCATGGTCCAAAAGGGTTGTACCTAGTCTGCCTTTAACTGTCACCCCTCTTTTTGAGAATACACATGAAAATGCACAATCCAAACATAAAGGGCTGTAATTTGAGAATGTTTTGGAATATAGACCAAAATTTGGTCTCGTTTTAAAGAAGACAATCTGCATGTGAAAGCAAAAGTTATGGAAGTTTACATTTACTGTCAATGAAAAATACTATACTAAATATTTTTTATTTCATATAAAATTGATTGAATAAAATTCATAAAAATTACTATAAAATTACTATAAAACCAAAGCCATATGTCTAACCAAGTTGTGTTCCAAATTTGAAGTTGATATCACAAAAATTGAAGTTCCCATGAGATTTTGTTTAAGCGCTTTACCAAAAATAGCCACCGGGTGTAATTCAAATTCCATTGATTGTTTTTTTTTATGCATTTTCCTGTAAATGTATGTCCAAATATCACTTCTATCACAAAACAGTCACCAAAGATGGACCCTTGAGACTCAGACCTTTCCGACAATATGTGTTTTGTCAAGATTGTAAAAGATTTTGATTATAAAGTATAAAGTATTTAAAATACTTACAATAATTTAGAGTAACGTTTCCATGGTAACACAATGTCCGATTTCAAAACGGTTTCACAGGAGGAATTTTGAGTTTGAAAGCTTTCAAATGATACCTAATTTATGATAATTACTTAAAGCTATGGTCTACGATTTCAAAGATTGTTCATTATTAATAACCTCGTTTAGATGCTGGTTATGGTTCTACAGTACAATCCTAACAATATGAAGAGAAAAAAGAATGAAAAAAATCCATTCACTCTAATGGGTGTACACCCGCAGAGAAATTGACCAATGTAAGCTGTCCGGCCGGACAACTTACATTGGTTAACTGCTCTCATCCAATCCCCTGCTCCACTCGCATCTCCACCCACCGCTCCCCACCCCGACCCCTCCTGCGACATGAAATTTCGCGGACAAGTAGGCAGCATCAACTCAGCAATGGAGAAAAACCAACAAACAGACAGCAGCAAGCGGCCCCTGCTCGCCCCAACAGTCAAGGTTGGAAGAAATAGAAAGTCAATTGAGGAAAGAACGCCGGACTCAAAGCCGAATCAATATAGGGTCCACCATTGCCCGTTAGAGGAAGCTTCAGAGAAACCTTTGGACTTAAAACCGACGCTGACTTTTTGTTGAGCAGGTAAGCATTTATTTATACTTTTATGGTGTGGTGTATTACATAAATAGCTTATTATCAGTCTGACAACATGATCATGCTGCCGGTCGGCATTGGAATGTTAGCCGTTTAGCATCGCCTATCACGGGTCAAAGTAATTATATTTCTTTAAGTGCTTGACTATTTCAATAGGCCTAACGTTAGCGGTTTTCTGTTCGAGCCGATAGAACATTGCATGTGTTGCTAATCTTGTGTGGGCGTGAACTCAAACGTGTGCCTTTGAGCTATCAACATCTCTGTTCCGATGTTTACTCCTGCTTGACTGAGTGACGTTGTTCAGGTCGTTTCCCGGTGGGAGGGATCAGGTAGCACAGAGGGGAGGGGTGTGCGTGTGGAGGGACGGGATGAGTTTTTTTTTTTATTCAGGCTTTCTCGACTGATTTTCAACATCGTAGTCTACAGCTTTAAATATATGCTACGAAAAAAGGCGATAAAAAAAGAGCACCAGGAGTCCCACCTGTGGGACGGTGACAGTTAAGGGGTTAAAAAATGATCAGTGAGCCACATGTAACTAATTACTGCCACTCTTGGGTGCTAAATTAAAGGGATAGTTCACCCCAAAAAAATAAATGTCAGTCATCATTTACTCACCCTCATGTCGTTTCAAATCTGTATGACTTTCTTCTCTCATGAAGCTCTCACACAGAGCTTCCCATTTTGCCTGCTGGCACTTTCTGTATTCACAGAGGAAGAAGAGAAAGGAGGAGGACATGATAGTTTCTCTGCTTACCAGCACAGAGCCCCTCATGGCCGTATCTTCAGCGCAGCGGGCGACCCCTCGTCTCATTGTAGAGCAGATATCTTTACTGGTGGTTTCCATCAGCGTGTGTGGCCAGTAAGCTTGTTTTAGTGAAGCTGTGGATGGAAGCGAGCAGTTACTGAGATGTGAAAGTAAATGGAGGTATAATCTATGTTTTCCTTTCTTCCTTCCTCTTATTTTCCCATACTCCCATTTTGTTTAATTCAGCTTCACAAACAGTGTTTTCAACTATACAGAAGGGGTGTAACGGTACACAAAACTGACGGTTCGGTACGTACCTCGGTTTTGAAGTCCCGGTTCGGTATGGATTCGGTACAGCAGTTTTACAAAATTGCTTTTTATTAATTTTTATTCAACAGTGGTTTAATGAAAAAAAAATGTGTCTGTCCTTAAATGAATTAAATTATAACTAAACGTTTATTAAAGAGTCCTTTCTTAAAGGCATGTCCAACCGGGAGGAGGCCCCGGGGAAGACCAAGGACACGCTGGAGGGACTATGTCTCCCGGCTGGCCTTGGAACGCCTCGGTGTCCCCCCGGAAGAGCTAGAGGAAGTGTCTAGGGAGAGGGAAGTCTGGGCATCTCTGCTTAGACTGCTGCCCCCGCGACCCGGCCCCGGATAAAGCGGAAGAAGATGGATGGATGGATGGACGTTTCTTAAAGATAATGCTGTAAATTATATAGGGAGCCCTTACTTACATATAGCTATTAAAGATTAACAACAGAGCCCAAACTATTAGCCTAAATTCAGTTGCTATTTATTTTTAGATATAATAATCAACACTCATAAGATTCACATAAGGCAGTTTTTGCATTAACTTCTAAATCGAATTATTTTTATTCGTTGTTGAAATATAATAATTTAGTGGCTGTAATTTTCATGACAGGTTTATTTAGTAGTATATCATGAATATATATAGGCTAATATAATGAATATAACGGCTAATATGGTGCATGTATTCAGTGAAAGAGTTGATTTCTCTAGTGAGCTAACAGCTGTGGACACTGAATGACTTCTGAGTAAACGTGATTCTGCATGACATTGTTTACAAGCAGTTTTATTGTCTTTCCGCGGTTGAAACACAGATGGAGCGATTACACGACATATGATACATTTCAGTAAGTTGTAATGTATCCTCAACATACTTTAAGATGTATTAATTCATGTTTATTCTTTAGGAAGAGATGAGCGCATTGACTCGCGTGCAGCGCGCTGCCGCTTTAAGTTGAACTGATACGCGTCTATGATCGCATTGACTCGCGCGCTGCCGCTTTAAGTTGAACTGATACGTGTCTATGATCGCATTGACTCGCGCGCTGCGCGCTGCCGCTTTAAGTTGAACTGATACGCGTCTATGATCGCATTGACTCGCGCGCCGCGCGCTGCCGCTTTAAGTTGAACTGATATGCGTCTATCAGTCATATCACATTAAAGAGCGTTAAAACGGCATTTATCGTTTGAATTTCGTGATAAAATGGACTGAATACTTAATATGTTCTTGTGGGAACTCGGATTGAAGTGTGTTCCGCGCTTACAACAAGCCGACTGTTAACTATTAAAGATTACATTCATAACCGTTCGGTACACGCGTGCACCGTACCGAAAGCCCTGTACCGAAACGGTTCAATACGAATACGTGTACCGTTACACCCCTACTATACAGTATTGCTATTTCTGTGTTGCAAACATCAAATAATAATGAAAGTAAAGGGATAAAGGTTTATAATTCGGATATAAACACTGATGTTGCATCAGCCGTGCTCCAAATGAGTAAATGACCTTTGAAACTGATGTTACGCTTCAAATAAAGGTAAAAACTCTATTCGTCTTTATTCGTTCATTTCAAACTATTTTTTACATAATGAATTCATTCAAATTAATACATATTTTTTATTAGTGCTGTCAAAATTAGCACGTTAACGCATGATACATTTTTTCAGTTTAACGCTTTCAAAATATTTAACGCAATTAATGTAACATCCGTTTTTCTATTATCCTTTGGCTAGCGTTACATAATATGATCACGCTCTTTTTCATGCAAATGCTTTTAAACCATTCAAGTGCGACAAGACAAAAGAGAACGCGCCAGTATCGAGTTCTCTTTAGCGCTTGAATGAACAATAACACACCGAATTTGTCGAGTATTCTCATAATAGCAGTCTTAAATTAGTTAAATAACATCTTAAATTAACGTAAAGAGTTGTGAGAAAATGAGATGCGCATGACAACACACCAGATCCGCGTCATGTTCGGCAGAGGCAGATCTTAAAGTGACAGCAGCCTAATAAACCAGTGACGTCTGTCATTAATGTTGATCGAACAAAGGTAACAGAGAAAATTGTAGCTTTAATAAGGATTATTCTATATTTAATATATAATTTATGCAGTTAAGAAAAGTGTTTGATAACTTTATTCAATTTCTGTATAAGTCTAACAGGTAGGAAGGCCACAGGTAAATATGACATTTATTATAATGGGTTTATGTGAAGATCGTTTTAAGTTCAATTATAGCCTGAAGCCTAATAAATGTTGAAACTGATAGCTTTCAATTACACTGTAATGTTGAATGTCTATCATTAATGTTTAAAAAAATCAATTTCATAAAGAAAGTAGCTGTAGTAGTATCAGTGATCCTGGCCTTCATTCATAAAAAGATGACATGTCTTATATACTGTCTTTAAGTTGTTTCTACATTAATTTGGAGAGTAACTGTGAAATGGTTACAATATAAAAAATATTAAAAACTCTGACGTTTTTGATCGCGATTAATTACAGAAAAAATTTGCGATTAAAGGTGCACTATGCAGATATTTTGGAGTAAAATATCCAAAAACCACTAGGCCAATGTTATATATTTTGTTAAAATAAGTACTTACAATATCCCAAATGTTTCCAACTATTTGTAAATCGTGAGAAATTGCTATTTTACCTGAGGAACCGGGACGTGTGAGGGAGTCGCCTGTCAATTGCGTCATATCTGTGTTACCCTCGGTTACCAGTTTTATTTTGCAGAAACGCTTTACTCTTACTGCAGTGTGAACGCACAAAGTAACGTCATAAAATCATTTTCAACACACTCAGATGTGTCTAATATGATAAACAGAGCTGCGTTACCTCATACTCATGTGCCGCCGGAGACTGTGTCATAATAAAAGTCCCACCGCTCTTCTCATTAACAATCGCTCCAGCAGCCTTGCTCAGCTCCACAACACTCGCCCTGCTCTGCTTCATACTACAGTAACGTTAATAATCGCATCCATGAACATGAGTTCTGCCCGAGTCCTATCCCGATTCTTTTCCACCGGCTGTGAGGTGAAGACCACATGTCCCAAGATTCTGCGCTCAAACTTGGCGTCATCAAACTACGCCTTTGTTTTGAACAGGCGACCTCCAGTGGACGGAAAAGTTACATAGTGCACCTTTAATTAGATCATTTTTTTTCATTGATTGACTGCACTATTTTTTATTTGAACATTTTAGACATTTATAAATAGACATATTTATAACACTAAATAGAACATTTTGACAAAACCCTCAAGTAAATGACATATTATTTTGTCTGTCTTTTGTTTTCAGAATCGTAAAGGAAAAATGATTTATCTACCTCTAAAAAAAAAAAAACAGATTACCAAAGTCATAAATTAATCTTAAAAGAATATATAATATATCTGGCATCTAACTTTATATTTACTAATATTAAAATGTACAGTCTTACAGACTAGGATGACTGCCAGTGGAACTCACGTCACCATCTCGAGTGCAGGCAAGATGGGACAGAGTTCCTGAGCGATTTCACTGTTTTATGATTTGACTGTAACCATATACATGGATATAATAAAATTATGTGTGCAAAAGATACTGTCAGCAGTCTTTGTGAGCTTGATTCATACATTGATAGTTTGTGTTGTTAAAAGTATATGATGCATTGAGCAGTTTAGCACTGCTGCAGTTCATATTACAGTTTCCCCTGCATTGTTGAAAATTGATTATTTGTCAAATAAATTCAAATAACGTTTTAGTAATTTTTGGCAGCACGAGCGAGTTGATCGATCGTTAATTTGGTTAATGATTTAATGCACTGAGCACTACTGCAGTTTATATCACAACGCTCTCCAACTACAGAATGCTACTTTTAATTCTTTTAAAGGTTCAGTGTGTAAATTTTAGCGGCATCTAGCCCACCGCTCACCCCTCCCTTTCGAAGCTCATAGAGAAGCTACGGTGGCTGACACAGGACAAAGATGTCATCGTCTGAGACAGCAGAGAGCACTGTAGAAACTGTAGAAACATGGTGGCACAAAATGACGACTTCACTGTAAGGCGACCCATGGTGTATGGAGATGGAAATGGCTCATTCTAAGGTCATAAAAACATATTGTTCATTATGTAAGGTCTTTATACTCAACTGAAAACATAGTAATGTATATTATATTGCATTTCTATCAATAGATCCTCCTAAATATTGCACAGTGGACCTTGACTGTACAGAGTCAAGAGACAGAGCTCCACTGATTCCTATTGGGGGGGAGGGGGGTGTCGCTGGTAGTGTGAACGCAGGAGTGACGGCAAATTTGACATCTTTTTCTCTTTTGACCAACATAATCAATCTCACTATCATTTTTCCCTCTTTTGGAAAGATATTTGCTGTCGTCTCCCATTCACCATTACTGACAACTTCCACTTACGAGAACACCGGAAATTGTCCATCGGTATGTTGTTAAACAACAGTACAATCCATTGAACACACTGTATTCTATCCCTCACAGCCTCGTTTTCATTCCTGTCAAAAATGGCGCTACCCTGACTAAGGTCTAAGGCCACTAAAAATGGCTGTTTTGTCATCTACCAAACGAGAATCAGAACTCAAGTATGATCACTTCTCCTCAAACAGCATTATTTGAATGTATTTCTTTCTGGAGCACAAACGCTGTCAGAGCACATGTGCTAAACGCTATTTATGCTAACAGCACCTTTATTTAAAAAGGTTTCCTTTTCATCGAGGTGGCCAGCGTTATCTTAAGGATAAGATTAAATGATTTTACCTTCATAAACAGTTACATTGCATCTGCCCTTGAAGCTAATTTGGTTGTCGGTGGAGAGCATGTTTAGGCTGCATGGCAGGGGGTTCCTCGCAGGGGTTCTGAATGAAATTGGGAAGTTATCCAGAGCTTTGTTTTCCATAACTTTGGCGTATAAACAAATGTAATGTAACTGCTGTTTTCTTTCTTGCCTAAAACACACACACACACACACAGTCTTTCCACATCGTTCAATCATCATTATTTGTGCTGTTAACTGTTTTACTGTTGATATTGTATAAACACATCTATCTTTGAGCATATTATTAATAATCCGTATTATTAATATCACACATTAAAAGGATCCTGGTAGGATTGGAGATCTCATTTTAGACAGCCAACTGCTGAAGCCATAAACAATACAGTTCTGTAAAGCAGAGAATGGGGGAATATTAATTCAATATAAATTATGCACAATGAAAAGTACTGTAAAAAATACAACAACAAAAAAATTTTTTTTATTTTTAAACTGTAATTTATTTCTGTGATTGCAAAGCTGAATTTTCAGCAGTTCTGAAGAACATAAATATCTGAAGAACAAAAGGCATAAAAGTTTGGATAATTAAGATTGTTTTATGTTTTTGAAAGAAGTCTCTTATACTATCCAAAGCTGCATTTATTTGATCAAAATACAGAAAACAGTAACATTGTGAAATAGTATTGCAATTTTAAAATAACTATTTTCTATTTTAATATAATTTAAAATCTAATTTATTCCTGTGATGGTAAAGTTGTATTTTCAGCATCATTACTCTGGTCTTCAGTGTCACATGATCCTTCAGAAATCATTCTAATAGGCTGATTTTCTGCTCAATTATTAATCATAGCTCTTCTCATTATCAGTGTTGAAAACTGTTTTTGGTGCTTAATGTTTTTGTGGAATCTGCAACACATTTTTCATGATTTTTTGATGAGTAGAAAGTTCAAAATAATTTTCTAATTCTAAAAGTCTTACTATCAGTTTTAATAAAATGTAATGTACCCTTGTTGAATAACAGTATAGGCTATATGCTCGATTGGTTTGAGATCTGGGGAATTTGGAGGCCAGGTCAACACCTCAAATAAAAGGTGCTTTGAGGTAGAGAACATTATCCTGCTGAAAGAAGCCACAGCCACCAAGGAATACAGTTTCCATGAAAGGGTGTACATGTTCTGCAACAATGCTTAGGTAGTAGGGGTGGCACGGTACATGGAAAAAAACCGAACCGTTCGGTTCGCTTGTGTCGGTTCGGAGTGTGTGCGTTGCACGGTTCGCGCATGCGCATTGTATCCTCGTGCCCGTATGTTACCTCAGACAGCGCGCGAAATAAGAGGGGTGTGTGGACATACAGTAAAGTAAAAGTGGAGTGCTGCAGGTCACGTCACATGTAGAAATGAAAATGGGAGAGATAAGGAAGACTGCCCGGAGTTGGAGGATGCGCTAGCATCGTATAGCAGGGCAGATGCAGTGCGGAGAGCAGGAGCCGCGCCGCGCGTGCCCGTTGCGGATATACACACACACATACACACATACATACATACACATACATGAACCACGGCTCGTGTATTGCAAATACAGGCAAATATAGTCCATTCTGTCACATTTTCCGGTGTTCTCCTCCGACCCCTGTCTGTCTCGTGCTTTGATTTATGATGGGCAACATATCTGCTGCAAATGCGACCGTGTTCCCCTCTGTCTCATACACACATTCATATGTTGTATATAAGTAGTTCACATGATAAATGTAACATTTAAAAGTTAAGATGCTTCTAGTTCTAATAATTTAAACATGCCTTTGAAGTTTGGGCAAAAACTTCTGGCAGTGTTGTGTTTTCGTGTATTTTATGTTATTTTTTCACAGCGCTGGATGTCATATGGTGATTGTGAAACACACGGGACACTTCATGGTGAAATGTGTTAATCAGGTCAGCTGAATTAAAGCCACAGTGCATTGTTCTGATCAAAATTGATATGATTAACATGAAAAATGTTACGCCAATGTGTCGGACTCGGTAGACAGCCAGTTAGGAAACAACTTGATATAACAATTTTTAATACTGTATCCTAAATTGTGGATGATTAAGCCATATATACCATATGCTGAAGTAAATTTCTGGAGTGTTAATGATTATCAAAAAAACAACAACAAGAACCGTACAGAACCGAAAACCGTGACCCTAAAACCGTGATACGAACCGAACCGTGGGTTTTGTGAACCGTGCCACCCCTATTAGGTAGGTGGTACGTGTCAAAGTAACATCCACATGGATGGCAGGACCCAAGGTTTCCCAACAGAACATTGCCCAAAGCATCAAACTGTCACGGTTCATGAATTCACCATCTCATTCTTGTGTGTGTGTGTATGTGTGTTTGTATGGGGCGGAGCCGCTGGTTGGCTGATGATCATTACACCTGTCGCAGCTGATCAGCGCTCCAGCTGCAGATCATCAGCGCACCCTATTTAGTCTCTCTGTGTTCTCTTTGTCTTTGTCAGAGCGTTTGTTTGGATGTCTCGTGTGTTCTCCCGCCTGTGCCCGTTGTGTTCCTGCGTTGCCTGTTTCCTGTGTTCCGTGTGCACCCTGGAGTTCCACCATCACCGTGTTCACCGTCGTCACCACGCTGGGTTGTCTGCAGCGTCCCTGTGCTGCCCGGACCATCTGCCAACGCACCGCTCTGATCCTTGTGGCTTTCTGGTGTCTACCTGCGATCTTCTGCCATATCATCGAGTGATTCCAGTGGCCTTCTGGTGTCTACCTGCGATCTTCTGTCTCAATAAACGAGCTTTTACTTGCTATTGTATCCTGCCTTATTTATCCGTTACAGAACGCTCTGACCAGAATGGATACAGCAAGTTCATCTGATCTCAACGAGTACCTAACTCACAGCAGTTCCAGAATGGACCAACAGGAGGAAAATCTGGCTGTCACAGGACGAGCGGTGCAGGTATTGGTAGCACAGGTGTCCGAGCTGACCCAACGAATACAACAACTCGTCAGTCCCGCTGTGCCCAGCCCACCGCCGATTCCCCCCACACCATCTACCATCAACCGCCAGCACGAACCACGATTACCCACTCCGGAGAGTTACGCTGGTGAGACAAACTATTGTAGAGCATTCCTAACCAAATGTTCCATGTTTTTTGCTCTCCAACCGCTTACGTTCAGCACAGAGGAGTCAAAGGTGGCTTTCGTTCTCACACTACTATCAGGACGAGCGGCGCTATGGGGAACGGCGGTGTGGGAGAACCAACATCGATGCTGCTCCTCGTTCCAGGCACTATCTGAGGAGATGAAGCGGGTGTTTGACCGGGCGGTGGCTGGCAAGGAAGCAGCTCGCCAACTCGCTGACCTTCGTCAGTGTAACCGCTCGGTCTCGGACTACTCCATCGAGTTCAGAACCCTAGCTGCCGAGTGCCACTGGAACGAGGAGGCACAGTGGGACATGTTCCTGCATGGGCTGGCTGACCGCATCCAGAAGGAGATATTTTCATTAGATCTACCGGAGAGACTCGACGGATCTAGCACTACGGGTGGACGCACGCCTGAGTCGGCTGGAATGACGGTCCAAGACGTTTTTCAAGTCTGGAGGTGTCGAAGGTCCTCAGGCTAGTGGAGGTGATGCGGTCAGTCCCAACATCGATCCCGAGCCCATGCAGGTGGGTCGTGCTCGGCTTTCCCGGGAGGAGAGAGAGAGACAGAGATCCCTTGGTCTTTGCCTTTATTGTGGCAGAGGGGGCCACTTCCTGAACAACTGTCCAGTAAAAGACCAAGCCCGGCGGTAAAGGGAAGGCTACTGTCGGGCGGGATCTCCGTGGATAAGACCTCATCCTCAACTCTCCTTCTGGTAAGACTGCTGTGGACAGCCCGGTCTCACCCCTGTCAAGCACTTCTGGATTCGGGGGCGGAAGGTAATTTTATGGACTTGACTTTGGCTCACACACTTGGTATTCGCATCATCCCACTCAAGGACACATTATCCGTCAATGCACTCAATGGCCAGGAATTACCACCCATCACGCTCACCACCAGACCACTGACACTCATCACTTCTGGCAACCACACTGAACAGATTTCCTTCCTGCTCCTGGACTCCCCTCTGGCTCCTGTTGTCCTCGGTCACCCCTGGCTGGTCCAACACAATCCTAGGGTCGACTGGGGACATCACACTGTTTCTTCGTGGAGTGAAAGATGTTATCAGTCTTGTCTTGTATCTGCCTGTTCATCTGTGCCTCGTCCTGTTTTTCAGAAGGAGATGGTGAATTTGTCTAACGTGCCCTCTGAGTACCTCGACCTGAAGGAAGTGTTCAGTAAGTCCCGCGCTGCTTCTCTTCCTCCGCATCGTCCCTATGACTGTGCTATAGATTTACTCCCAGGTAAGTCTCCGCCTAGAGGCAAGCTTTACTCTCTTTCTGTTCCTGAGAGGGAGGTCATGGAGAAATATATTTCTGATTCTCTAGCTTCCAAATTCATCCGTTCTTCCTCTTCTCCAGCGGGGGCGGGGTTCTTTTTTGTGGGGAAGAAGGATGGTTCTCTGCGACCTTGCATTGATTACCGAGGGCTGAATAACATCACGGTCAAGAATACCTATCCTTTACCGTTGATGTCTTCAGCCTTTGAGAGGTTGCAGGGAGCATCCGTTTTCACAAAATTGGATTTACGTAACGCTTATCATTTGGTTCGCATCAGGGAGGGGGATGAATGGAAAACCGCATTTAATACCACCAGGGGCCATTTTGAATATTTGGTGATGCCGTTCGGGCTATCCAACTCCCCAGCGGTTTTCCAAGCACTCGTCAATGATGTGTTGAGAGACATGGTGGACCAGTTCATATATGTTTACCTGGATGACATATTGATTTTTTCTTCGTCTCTCCAGGAACATGTTCAACACGTCAGACGAGTGCTTCAGAGGTTGCTAGAGAATGGGCTTTTTGTCAAGGCGGAGAAATGCGCGTTTCATGCACAGTCTGTTCCTTTCCTAGGATACATCGTTTCATCCGAGGGGGTGCGTATGGATCCCGACAGGGTTAAGGCTGTTGTAGAGTGGCCAAGTCCAGATTCCCGTAAGGCCCTACAGAGGTTTCTGGGATTCGCCAACTTCTATCGGCGTTTTATTCGCAACTTCAGCCAGCTAGCCGCGCCTCTGACTGCCTTGACCTCTCCCAGGGTGACGTTCAGGTGGTCCGATACAGCTGAGGCTGTATTCACCAACCTCAAAAGCCGCTTTGTTTCGGCTCCCATCTTAGTAGCCCCTGATCCAGCACGTCAGTTCGTGGTAGAGGTCGATGCGTCAGAGGTGGGGGTAGGTGCGGTCCTTTCCCAACGCTCTGCTTCGGATGATAAGATGCATCCTTGCGCGTTTTTGTCCCACCGTTTGACACCTGCCGAACGTAACTATGACATTGGTAACAGAGAATTGTTGGCAGTTAAGTTGGCCTTGGAGGAGTGGCGTCATTGGTTAAAAGGGTCGGGTGTACCTTTTATAGTATGGACGGACCATAAGAACCTCGAATATATTAGATCTGCCAAAAGACTTAACTCCAGGCAGGCTCGGTGGGCACTTTTTTCGGACGTTTTGACTTTGCTCTCTCGTACCGACCCGGGTCCAAAAACATCAAACCCGATTCCTTATCTCGAATTTTTGATCCTTCCGAACGCCCGGTTACTCCCGAGTGCATTTTGCCAGAGAAGATAGTTATCTCTACACTCACATGGGAGGTCGAATCGAAGGTCAAATTGGCCTTAGAAGGGGTAACGCCTCCGCCCGGCTGCCCACCGAGTCGATTATTTGTACCGGAGAAGTTGAGGTCCGAAGTCATTAAATGGGGTCACTGTTCCAATATCGCTTGCCATCCAGGAGTAAACCGTACTTGCAGTTTAATAAAGCAACGATTCTGGTGGCCATGTATGGCTCGCGACATTCGCAGTTTCGTCCTGGCTTGCTCAATTTGTGCTGTTGGTAAGACGTCTAATCGACCTCCTGATGGGTTACTTCAGCCGCTGGCTATTCCTTCGAGACCCTGGTCCCACATTGCGCTAGATTTTGTCACCGCCCTCCCGCCCTCTAATGGCATGACGGTTGTTTTAACCGTAGTGGACCGGTTCTCGAAGGCAGCACATTTTATTCCCTTGCCCAAATTACCTTCAGCCAAGGAGACAGCGGTGTCTGTTATAGACCACGTCTTTCGGTTACATGGCCTCCCGATGGACGTGGTCTCCGACAGAGGTTCCCAATTTGTATCCAAATTTTGGAGAGAGTTTTGTAGATTACTAGGGGCGACGGTCAGTCTGTCTTCGGGTTACCACCCCCAGAGCAATGGTCAAACTGAGCGAGCCAATCAAGATCTGGAGAGAATGTTGCGATGTTTGGTATCCAAGAATCCTTCATCCTGGAGCCAACAACTCTCTATGGTGGAGTACGCTCACAACGCGTTACCAGTGTCATCCACGGGCCTTTCCCCTTTTGAGTGTAGTCTAGGTTACCAGCCACCTATTTTTCCGAGTCTGGATTCCGAAGTCGCGGTTCCCTCCGCTCACGCCTTTGTCCAGAGGTGCCACCGCACATGGACCAGAGCCCGTGAGACTCTGCTCCAGGTGGGGGCGCGTACCAAGGCTAAAGCCGATCGCCACCGGTCGAAGCCTCCCGTATACGTCGTGGGTCAAAAAGTGTGGCTTTCTACCAAGAACATTCCGCTCCGCTCCGTGTCTAATAAACTTGCTCCCAAATGTATCGGCCCGTTCACTGTCACCAAGATCATTAGTCCGGTGACAGTCCGCCTCAAACTTCCTCCAGCGTACAGGAGAATTCACCCCGCCTTTCATGTTTCCAAATTAAAGCCAGTTTTTCATTCCCGTCTTAATCCGCCAGTCCCGGTTCCCCCACCGCCGTGACTCGTAGATGGGGAACCAACGTATTCGGTTAATCATATTCTGGACTCGAGACGGAGGGGACGCGGATTCCAGTATCTGGTGGACTGGGAAGGTTACGGTCCGGAGGAGAGAAGTTGGGTTCCTGCTAGGGACATTCTGGACCACTCCCTTATTGATGATTACAATCAGCAGGTAGGTTCTCCTGGGAGCGTCAGGAGGCGCTCCTAGGGGGAGGGGTACTGTCACGGTTCATGAATTCTCCATCTCATTCTTGTGTGTGTGTATGTGTGTTTGTATGGGGCGGAGCCGCTGGTTGGCTGATGATCATTACACCTGTCGCAGCTGATCAGCGCTCCAGCTGCAGATCATCAGCGCACCCTATTTAGTCTCTCTGTGTTCTCCTTGTCTTTGTCAGAGCGTTTGTTTGGATGTCTCGTGTGTTCTCCCGCCTGTGCCCGTTGTGTTCCTGCGTTGCCTGTTTCCTGTGTTCCGTGTGCACCCTGGAGTTCCACCATCACCGTGTTCACCGTCGTCACCATGCTGGGTTGTCTGCAGCGTCCCTGTGCTGCCCGGACCATCTGCCAACGCACCGCTCTGATCCTTGTGGCTTTCTGGTGTCTACCTGCGATCTTCTGCCATATCATCGAGTGATTCCAGTGGCCTTCTGGTGTCTACCTGCGATCTTCTGTCTCAATAAACGAGCTTTTACTTGCTATTGTATCCTGCCTTATTTATCCGTTACACAAACTGGCTTGCCTTCTTCCCATAGTGCATCCTGGTGCCATGTGTTCCCCAGGTAAGAGACGCACATGTACCCGGCCATCCACATGGTGTAAAGGAAAATGTGATTCATCAGACCAGGCCACCTTCTTCCATTGCTCTGTGGTCCAGTTCTGATGCTCATGTGCCCACTGTTGGCACTTTAGGTGGTGGACAGGGGTCAGCATGGACACCCTGACTGGTCTGCGGTTATGTATTCTGACACCTTTCTATCAGAACCAGCATTAACTTCTTGAGCAATTTGAGCTACAGTAGCTCGTCTGTTTGATCAGACCACATGGGCCAGCCTTCGCTCCCCATGTACATCAATGAGCCTTGGCCGCTCATGACCCTGTCACCAGTTCACCACTGTTCCTTCCTTGGAGCACTTTTGATAGATACTGACCACTGCAGACCGGGAACACCCCACAAGAGCTGCAGTTTTGGAGATGCTCTGACCCAGTCGTCTAGCCATCACAATTTGGCCCTTGTCAAACTCACTCAAATCCTTACACTTGATTACACATCAACTTTGAAGACAAAATGTTCACAATGTGTTATTGAAAGCTAATGGATAACAGTTTCCACAAAAAAAAAAATTAAGCAGCTCAACATTGATAATAATCATATATGTTTCTTGAGCAGCAAATTATGTGACACTGAAGACTGAAGTAATGATGCTGACAATTCACATCACCATCACAGGAATAACTTTTATTCCAGAAATACATTTATTTTAATTTGCAATAATATTTCACAATATTAATGTTGTAAAAATCTTAATTATCCCAAACTTTGTGTCTTTTGTTCTTCAGATATTTATGTTCTTCTGAATCAGATGCAAAGACTCGTTTTCTGGCTGCCTTTTCTTTAACATCAAACCAGGAGCCCCTAGCTCAGTGCTGAATTATAAATTAGGCTGTCAGGCGACCCACTGTTTATGAGCTTGGGGGGTCATTTAAATTTAATTTGAAATGGGATTTCTCTTTAGGGTCTGTCTGCTCAGCAGAACAGCACCAAAATAAAGGAAAAAAACACACTGCAACCCCTCAACCTACAGGTCTGGATGCTCCAGAACAAGGGATGGGGAACACATTGTTTTGTACAGGCAAAAATAAGTGAGCTGTGTCACGGTGACTCGACTGGAGCAGAACGAGTTCAGTATTCAATGAAATAGTGGAATAGAAATGTTGGTAAGTGACCTAGAAAAAAACTTCTTTGTAGCAGCACTTTGGAGAAAATCCAATGCTTTTCATTTGGTCCATTAGGGTTCATTAGAAAAAGGTATATACCTAAAACAATCTGATCAGTTTTGAACCAGGCCCAAAATGAACTGTTTTTACCCAAAGCAAGTAGGAGAAAGCGGAGAATGTTGAGTTGTGACACAGTATGGTTTACTATATCAAAGCTGTACATACCAAACAAACACAGACGTTGAAACAAAAATATGTTACAACCCTCCCCGGTTTCCCTTATGAATAAAACCATCGCCTTTGGTGCAGATTAATACATCACTCGTAACGTTGAGGATGATAGATCTTGCATGTAAAACCTCATTATTGAAATGTCTGGTACTTACAAATTGGAATCAAGTTGGACATTAAATGTCTTCAAACGGCTGAACGTTGTATGCAAATTACCAGACATATGGCTTGTTCACATCAGGTCTTGTTCACATCAAGTCCGATGTTAAAATCTTGTAGTGCTTGTTTTGGGGGGAGGGTTTTTGTACACAAATATGGACCTAAAGAGTGAAAAAAAGAAATGTATTTTAGTTGAGAAAATAACCAAAATGAATCAATAAAACATGATAAAATCGCATTGTATTTTGGAATGTTTAATGTACCTATGTTGGGATGTCAGGGACCACATGATCATGTAAATGAACCACTGAATCGTTTTGAACCAATTCATTGAAACGCATTGAAAAGATTCAGTTCAAATAAATCAATCAAGCTTCAGATATACACATAGTTATGAGTATCTCTTGAGCAGATGTTAAAATAGGACATTTCAGTATCATACATATTCTGCATGTAGCTAGCATGTCCTACATGCCAAACAGTGGCATGTGACAAGGTCAAATAAGGTATCCCAAACTCTGGGGATGTTATAACTGTTAGCCTGTATGACATGACAAAAGACATAAAAAAGAGTTTAGAATCAGAATAAGCCACAAACTAAATGTCTTCTCATGCTTTTGGGACAATTAATGTCTTAAAATGAAAAACTTTTTAACTGGGTTCCAAAAATCTGAAGAACAAAAATGTCCGTTCTTGAAGGTCTAGAAAGGTTGCAGCTCAGAATCCCTGCCAGCCAATCCGCCTGGAGATTTCTTGCATGTCAAATGATTGTGATGCATTTCAATAAGCACAGTGGGAAGCTTCCTTTTCATCATCCTGCCGGTGCGCACTGATTCCCACCTCTGAATGCTGCATTTCTGCTGTGTTGTTCTGTCTTCGTAGTAATCATTTATCTATGCAGAGCATTTGTGCTATGAATTTGAATATAATAAGAGTTTATTGTATTAGTCAGCATGTCCAGAGGGATAGGAGTTTGAATCATTAATGAGATTTCGCTGCTAAGCCTTGTAATAATATATAGGATTGTTGAAAATGTTTAAATGCATCATTTTAAAAATGTAAAAATCGTATTTAAAATATATTAAAAAAAATAAAACTCAATATTATACACTACTTTTCAAAAGTTTGGGGTCAGTAATATACATTTTTTTAGAGAAGTCTCTATGCTCACCAAGGCTGCATTTAATATTGTAAAATATTATTAATTTTGTTCTATTTAATATATTTAAAAAAAATATTTTATTTCTGTGATATCGAAGCTGGGCTTTCAGCATCATTACTCCAGTCTTTAGTGTCACATGATCCTTCATAAATCTTTCTGATTTGCTGCTCAAGTAACATTTATTGTTATAATTGTTGAAAATTGTTTTTGATTAATAGAATGTTCAAAAGAGTAGCATTTATTTGAAATAGGATTTTTGTAACAATATAAAAGTACTGTCACTTTTGATCAATTTAATGAGCCCTATTTTATGGTCTGAACGAGGTCTAAAGCACACAGTGCAAGTGAACTTAGGGCATGTCTGAATCCACTTTTGCTAGTTTAGACTGGAAAAAAAACGGTTAACGCGCCAGGCGCATGATCCAAAAGGGATGTACCTAGTCTCTTAATGAGTAACGGGTGCAATAAACCAATCAGAGTCTCATCTCCCATTCCCTTTAAAAGCCAGTTGCGCTTGCACCGTGGCGGATTCGCTATATACATGAGTGGAAAGACTGAACGCTTCTCCAGAGAGTAATCCTTTTATTTTTAATATTTAAAAATGTTTGTGTGCTGCACATCCCTGTGTGTAATAAGCAAAGTGTACACACATTGTGCACCCGCCTACAAACACGTATTACCAACACGCTCTTTAAATAACAAAACAATATTTAGACCAGGTTTTTTTGGTCAATGGCGCAGTCTATTTTTTAGTTGCCTCAAAATAGCAACACGCCAACAATGCGCCTGAATACACCTTGTTTCCAGACCAGCACACCCATGGGCGAACAGATGGGCGCAAATGCATTTGCCATTTAAACAATGTGACATTGGACGTGAAAATGATAACTGCATCAGCTGAAACTAGCAAAAAACACTTGCTTCGCACATGGTGCTGCATTGCGCCGAGTGTATAATAGGGCCTGATGTGTCCTTGCTGAATAAAAGTATTACTTCTCAGGCTATATGTTAGAGTGTATATGGAATTGAGCGTCAGCGTCAGTTCTGGCAGGCCAGGTATTCAAGACGCTGCTATGTTATTTGTAAAAACACTGTCCCATCAGCTGATCAGCTCCAGCTGATCTGCTTCAGCTGAGCTGCATTAGCTGGTTAACTCCCCTCGCTGCTCAATGGCCAAAGCTCAAACAAGGCGCCCTATTTAAAGCACATTCGGTTTGCTCATACATGCTTGCTGCTCGCTACTGCTGCCCGCCACCTCCCCAGCTCCTCCTTATGCATAACGCGGCATTTTGCTTTTGTCATGTTGCCTGCTCTGTTCACGGGGGATATTTTAGCTCTCAGTCCTAAACTGTGAGCGTTCCCTAATGCTGCTGCTGCTGCTGTCCTCTGACTCTCTGCTATTTCATGGTGCTCATGAAAGGTCAGAGGACTCCCTGAACAGAGCCATACCGCCAAATTTCAATTCAGGAACATCAACTTGTTTGCAATCTATTCAATAAAAATCTTAATTATTATTATTGTTTATGTGTTCTTGACTTAATGGACCTGACACAATTATAATATGTGAGGAAAGAAAGAAACACATGGTGAGCAGTCTGTCGGGACTGTAAGAGACAGTTCTGTCCTGCAGGCTGTAGACCTCTGTGCCACAGTTTGAAATTACCACCACAGAGATGCCTGCAGGACTCAACCCCTGGCCTGTGGTCACCTCTGTGGCCTGTGCAGATGTCATTTTCAAAGAGAAGCCTTTGTCCAAGAGCACACTGACATGTGTCCCACAGAGTTAAAGATGTCGAACAAAACATGAGACATCTGTCAACATTCGGAGTATCAAGGGGACGTCCTGTTCAGAAATGTGTTGGGTTGTTGAGTGAACTAGAGGGGGTGGTAGAAAATCTGAAGTGGTGGAAAAATGTGGAGCATATGAAGAAGGACAATGACTCATTTTAAATAGAAGAAAAAATACAAAGCTTAAGTCCTTTCAAAGAAACACACTTGGGTTTTTTTTTTTCTCCTGTTGAGGAATAAATTAGTCCTTTCATTGAGAGGTCATTTTGACAGGGATAATTATCTATTGTACCAGCAGAGGGCAACAACATTACCATCATCTGGAGAAACATATGGGAACTACTTACTCACAACACAAACACTCCCACAGTCAAATTAACCCTGGGTGAAAACCAAGAAGCTAAAATATGCGCTTCAATAAATAATATTAAAATGCCTGTGCCTTTGATTCTCTTTACACAGCCTACTGAATTATAAGTATAAGAAGATATGTTTTATGACTATATTAGAAACAAAAGGAGGGAACTGTGCTTTTGCATTCACAGACGTTAATACGAAACCAGCCTCTAATATTCTGCCAAGTCGGTCTTTTACATATAACGAAATGCACCAATGTGATTACGCTTGAAAAATACAGCAGGGGTGTCGTTATTTAATGGCCACTTTAATTAAGTATTATAAAAAATTACTGTTCCCTACCAACTGCAATTCATAAATCAGAGAAAGTGCAAATATCTCTGTGTGAAAGCAACACCTGACTGTGAGAGGTTTTTTAAACGCGGAGACTAATTACCTGGGGTCAGAGGTTGGGTTATTAACACTATTTACGGATTAAGCAATTGACTTTTAAGCAGAGTTTGGCCTCCGTTTTTATGAAACGTTTATTTCCCTGAGCTTAACAGCCGTGCGAATGAGTCTGGGTCAGTCAGGCAGTTGCTAAATGTAGATCTCCATTTTAATTTGCCTCTTGGAAATGTCAACACGGTGAAAGACAGCCTTATTTTGGAACAATCGAATTTCTCTGACTGTACCGCTCTTCAATGGAGAGAGTAATAAGGGAAGAAAAATACCTCCTTTCACAATAAAAACACCCACATTAATATCAAAGACACGCCACAGAGAGATGTGAAATCTCTGCGGCTTTGCAGAGGAACGGTGACAAAAACTCAGTGGGGTGGATATTTAATTCCATCTCAGACCTTAGAAGTGAGAACCATCTTTCCGCTAATACATCGAGCGTGGGAATTATTTTGAAACTTGGTTGAAATCCCCCCCCCCCCCCCCCCCCCCCCCCCAAGCTGTTGGCTTTATTTGTTTGTCAGCTAACACACACTCTCGACATTCCAGCGGAATATAGATTGGTTGCTGGCGTCAGACCGCAGGTACAGGCATGTGGATGTGTGGTGCTTGACTGATAGCATCTATAAGCACTGGCAACACACAGACTCAATTCACACATAGAGATGGCACGACAGCAGGCTGCAGGCAAGTCATTTCTTGAGGATGAGGAGAGGGAGCCTGTGGCACAGTAGCCAGTCGTGTCCTCAGAGACTGATGCTCCAGCCCGAGGTCTAGGTCTACTTGAGATGCCATGCACTTTGATCTCATAGCCAGGTTCCCTCTAAATCCACCTCATGTCCATCTCTGAGCAAAATTATGCTTATTTTTGCTTGCTAAAATAAGCTAAATCTTTCTGGACCTGTATTAGCTCGCCTGCTGCACCTTGTAATTAGCTTCATAGCACTTCTATTGTTGAGCAATTTGCACTGTTAGCAGCTTGCTATCTGTTGTACATTTTAATCTATTTTTTAGGCTGTTCTGTCAGCACTCAGCTGTTGATTTTGTTATCTTTCAATCGGCTTTCATTACTCAATCTTTTCACTCTGTTAGCAGCTTGCTAGCAGTTACTGTTAATTTTCCGTTTTAAATCTGATATTCTTTTAGCGATTAGCCTAATTATGTTAGCTAAGTATTATGGGTCTCTTTTGCTCTGTTAGTAACACTTCTTTTTTTAGTTTTGTTTATGTATTTCCAGTCTGCGCTGTGTCTGCACAACTTGATAATTTGTGATTTAATGTATTAGCTAAGTCTTTATACTCTGTTAGCAGATTACTAGCACTTATTGTTCATTTCAGCAGCTATTTGTTAGCTAAGCAGTTTGCTAGCATCTGTTGATTTCAAATATTGATTTCAAATATTAGCTATTACTCAGTTTTTCAGTCTATTAGCAGCTTGCTAGCACTTTTTGTTTTTGTTACGTTTTGCTACATATTTCTCAGATTTTCTTGCAACGAGCAATATTTATATTAGCTTAGTATTTTTATATCTATTGTGCTCTGTCAGCAGCTGCAAGGACTTCTGTTGTTGATTTTATGTTACCTATCTGCTTTGCTCTGTTACCATCTATACCTAATTTCTTATTTAGCCAAGTATTACTTGATCTTTTTCACTCTGTTAGCAGCTTGCTAGCATGTGTTAATTGCTAGCACATCTATTCTTGATTTCATATATTAGTTAAGTATTAGCCTACTCAGATTTTCAATCTGTTAGCAGCAAGTTTTGTTAATTTTGCTATGTAGCCTATTCCTCAGATTTTCTTGCAACTCACTTCTATATTTTTGTTAGCTTGCTAGCATTTGTTAATTGCATTAGCTACACTCTAAAAAAAAAGGTTCTATATGGCACCAAAATGGTTCTTAGCTCGTAATCATAGGGGAACCTTTATAAGTGCTATATAGCACCAATTTTGGTGCTTCAGTGGTTCTTCAGCGGTTCTTCAGAGGTTCTTCACCAGTTATTTGACTAAGGTGCTATATAGCACCGCTACCATATACAGAACATGTTAAGATAGCACCAAAAGTGGTTCCTCTATGATTACGACGAAGAACCATTTTTGGTGCCATATAGAACCTTTTTTTTTTTTAGAGTGTATGTGTTTTTTTCAAACCGATTTCTTTGTTAACAGCTTGCTAGCACTACAGATAATTTTGTTATTTCAGTTTAAATAACGTTAGCTAAGTATTTGGTTACACTTTATTTTGATGGTCCCCTTTAGACATTCTTTTGACTAAGTAAAGTTGCACCTACTGTACATGTCAACTAACTCTCGTTAGAGTATTAGTTGAGTAGTAGACTGTTAGGGGTAGGGGTAGTAGAATAAGGGGTTAGTTAGGGTCTGTTGGGGGACCATCACAAAAAAGTGTTGCAAAGTATTTTTGTAATACTGTCTACATTTATATTTGGACCATTGAGATCTCATTGTGGACAGGGCTACCCGACATGACACAACATTTATGCTAACCTGCCAACGAAATGCCCTGTTACTGGCTGCAATCGCATCTGAATAAGAGAAAATGTCTGGAAGTAGGCCTAATAGTTATTGCGTTACACATACACCTGTAGGACACATTTGTATGTTCTCTGGTAATCAAATTCATGACATTGGCTGTCAATTTTTTTTCCGCTGACTGACTCATTTGCTTTAATTAACAGGGAAACTAAAATTTTGAGTTGTCAAATATGTCAACCGAACTTTTACCTTCTCAATATATAGGCCTACAAATGTATAGTAGTATTTATACTAGTACGAATAGGTGGACAGAAAATGTATTCCAGAAATGTGAACTTTCCAAAAGCATAAAGCCTTAAAACTTATTTTACATAGGAACAAGTAATCTGCAGAACTGAATGCCAAATGACATATTGCTTTGACGTGGCAGGAGAGGGTTGATAGCGTAAGATTCAGATCTTCCATTTATAGAAAGAAAACCTGCATGTGACAATATAGTCTTAAGGAAGCGATAAAAAACACCTGTGTGCAGGGTCTATTTTAGGATTGGAGCAGTCAAGGTCATCCATGCGGAGGCAAATTGTTTAGGAGGTACGGCTAACAAAGGGAATATGTTAGTGCTTTCCACAGAGCTCGGCACACAGACAGGTGGATCTAAGAAAAAGACCTGCTGGGAAGAGAGCTAAAAGGCAGGAAAAGAAGTCTATCAGTAACTGAAGAGGAACCTTTATACAATCCAGGCACAAGGAGTTTGCAAAACAAAAGGGTTTTAGAGGGTAAGCTGAGGCAATACACTGTGAAGGGGTTAGGCTGTTTTGGCAGTCCTGTGATAGCAAACAGTTGTTAAAGATGTGATAGACATTGTACTAAGAAAACAGTGAAACAGAAGTACAATACAAATTCTTTGTTCAATTATTTTTAAACTAGAAATAGTAAGCTCAATTAATGCAGGCTACGGACTAAAAATGTCTGAGACAATGGCTTCTAAAATAAAAGTGTTTTAGTTGCCAAATTACAGAAAATGTAATATCTAGAGCTCACTCTAGATTTATAATACACACACAAGCAAACACAAACGTTTACTTAGCTATATCTAAATGGGGACATTGAATTGACTTCTATTGTTTTTATATACAGATAATTGTACATTTTATAACCTAACCCAGACCCTAAACCTACCATCATAGAAAACTTTATGCATTTTGTAAGTTTTTCAAATGAGGATGTCCCCAAAAGGAGGTTTTTGGAGATTTTGTCAGGTTTTGCTAACCTCTGGGTAAAATTTTGTTCCCAAAATGCACTCACCTAAAGGATTATTAGGAACACCTGTTCAATTTCTCATTAATGCAATTATCTAATCAACCAATCACATGGCAGTTGCTTCAATGCATTTAGGGGTGTGGTCCTGGTCAAGACAATCTCCTGAACTCCAAACTGAATGTCAGAATGGGAAAGAAAGGTGATTTAAGCAATTTTGAGCGTGGCATGGTTGTTGGTGTCAGACGGGCCGGTCTGAGGATTTCACAATCTGCTCAGTTACTGGGATTTTCATGCACAACCATTTCTAGGGTTTACAAAGAATGGTGTGAAAAGGGAAAAACATCCAGAATGCGGCAGTCCTGTGGGCGAAAATGCCTTGTTTATGCTAGAGGTCAGAGGAGAATGAGCCGACTGATTCAAGCTGATAGAAGAGCAACTTTGACTGAAATAACCACTCGTTACAACCGAGGTATACAGCAAAGCATTTGTGAAGCCACAACACGCACAACCTTGAGGCGGATGGGCTACAACAGCAGAAGACCCCACCGGGTACCACTCATCTCCACTACAAATAGGAAAAAGAGGCTACAATTTGCACAAGCTCACCAAAATTGGACAGTTGAAGACTGGAAAAATGTTGCCTAGTCCGATTTCTGTTGAGACATTCAGATGGTAGAGTCAGAATTTGGCGTAAACAGAATGAGAACATGGATCCATCATGCCTTGTTACCACTGTGCAGTCTGGTGGTGGTGGTGTAATGGTGTGGGGGATGTTTTCTTGGCACACTTTAGGCCCCTTAGTGCCAATTGGGCATCGTTTAAATGCCACGGCCTACCTGAGCATTGTTTCTGACCATGTCCATCCCTTTATGACCACCATGTACTCATCCTCTGATGGCTACTTCCAGCAGGATAATGCACCATATCACAAAGCTCAAATCATTTCAAATTGGTTTCTTGAACATGACAATGAGTTCACTGTACTAAAATGGCCCCCACAGTCACCAGATCTCAACCCAATAGAGCATCTTTGGGATGTGGTGGAACGGGAGCTTCGTGCACTGGATGTGCATCCCACAAATCTCCATCAACTGCCAGATGTTATCCTATCAATATGGGCCAACATTTCTAAAGAATGCTTTCAGCACCTTGTTGAATTAATGCCACATAGAATTAAGGCAGTTCTGAAGGCGAAAAGGGGTCAAACACAGTATTAGTATGGTGTTCCTAATAATCCTTTAGGTGAGTGTATGGTTACACACACACACATGGTTACAAAATCTAGTTACACAGAATTGGTTCCCAATTCTAACTGAAACTGACATAACCGGAAAATGATTCACGGTTCCGTGAGGGAGTCATTCGCAAACTCAGCAATGGCTTTGATCTGATTCAAATCGCATGAGTGGGTTTTAGACGGCATTTTAATCTTTTCGCCAAATCTTTTTTTTAAATAACTTGTTTGCAAATGAATCTCGCTCTGTGTTCGTTGTGTCTTGCCTTCCTACAACTTTAATTATTGACACAGTTTTTGGCTCGCATTTGTGATATTTTAGTTGTAGTTTTGCCTACGTAAGTAAATATTTAAGAAAATACCATGCTAGCCTTTCACAGGTGTAAGATACAGCCTGTCAAAGACTCAATCACCAGATCTCATCACCTCATCTTCCACTCTCTCATCTCCAATGGCCTCATGTGACCTTGCCCGCCTCCGCCCTCTTCTTCCCACTGCTGCCCTTTTGCCGTTGGAGGCCTGTGTGGCCCCATCACTCTTAGTGCTGGTCTCTCTGCCAAACGCCAGGGCTAAAAATATCTGTGCCAACAAGGCAGAGTGGGTTCAGCCCTCGAACAGGAATAGCAGAGTAGCAGTCAACTGCTGTCTGACAGACTCGCTGGAATTGTCAGCTTGCGAGAAGCACGATGCCCTCTCTTTCTCTTTCTCCCTCTCTGTTTTCCTTCCATAGGTTGGACAACATCTCCGTCCTCTCGGATTCATGACATGTTTCAGACCAGACTGCTGCAGAGAGGGGGAGTTGTTTAGACAGAGGAACATGCAAATAAATACACCATGCTGTTCATTTCCTGCAATTTCAATGGTGTCAAAATATGAGCACATACCAAGCACTTATGCCACCCACAAACATTACATTAAAGGGGGCATAACACACACAGTTTCTGCCAATCTCATGTTAATCTTGAGTACCTAGAGCAGCATTGCATCCTTCATATGTCAGAAGAGTCTTTAGTTTTATCATATTTATAAAAGACAGATATGCTGTACCAATTCTTTCAGACAATAGCCAAACTCGTGAAGGCGTGCAGTGGGCGGGGCTAAAGAATCTCGGGCACACACACACTCCCTGGATAACTTTCGATTTATTAAACATTCGTGTTGTTGACATTATATACACTTACACTATTACACTTATATGCCAACAAAACACAGACATTTGATGCAGTTTCACTCCCCACCTGCGGTTTCGACTCATGACCAAGAACAAATAAACACTTGCAGAACTCTGTTGCTGCTCCGGAAAAACAAACTGCATCCACTGTTTCCTTAACACTGGGTTATTTGGGAAGCTGAACAAGGTTATCTTTCCCTCACAATTCGAAAACACACTTCTTTAGTGACATTGTTGATTCCGTGATCTAAAAACAAAATGACAGCGCTGTTCAATTTTTTTTAAATTTGGGCCATGTTTAGTTTGAGAATCCAACTCTTTAACAGTGTAAATAAGTCAGAATGCATGAGATAGCATCAGAACCCCACCCCCCCCCCCCACCCCCCCCACCCCCCAACCCCACACAGTTGTGTACCTTGGTGTAGCGTTCAGCCCACAAAACATTCAAGGCTTTCCGACAAAATACTACCAAAGACATTAGTTGGGAAAATCAGATATTTGCACACACTGTTTGTTATACAAATCAGGTATTCACATAAAAAGGAGGTGTGTTTGCACTGAAAAGAATAACAATGTCTTAATTTGATCAGCAGTAGCACCTGGTTAAACTGTTTGCATATGGGTTTTTTCCATTCTGCATTTAAAGGGTTAGTTCACCCAAAAATGAAAATTCTGTCATTATTTACTTACCCTCATGTCGTTCGACCCGTAAGACCTCCGTTCATCTTCAGAACACAAATGAAGATATTTTAGTTGAAATCCGATGGCTCAGAAAGGCCTCCATTGGCACAATGCACTTTACACTCTCAAGACCCATAAAAGGTACTAAAGACGTCATTACAAAGTCCATCTCACTACAGTGGTTCTACAATAACTTTATGAATCGACGAGAATCGCTTTTGTGCGCCGATTTCAAAACACGGCATCATGAAGCTTCGAAGCGCTATGAATCAGCGAGTCGATTCAACGGTTTGGATCGCCAAAGTCACGTGATTTCAGCAGTTTGACACTCAACCCGAATCATGGTTAGACTCGCTGATTCATAACACTTCGAAGTTTCATGATGCCGTGTTTTGAAATCGGTCATCACTATATAAGTTGTTATTTAAGGGTTTTTTGTGCACAAAAACTATTCTCATCGATTCATAAAGTTATAGTAGAACCATTGTAGTGAGATGGACTTTGTAACAACGTCTTTAGTGCCTTTTATGGGTCTTGAGAGTGTAAAGTGCATTGTGACAATGGAGGCCTTTCTGAGCCATCGGATTTCAACTAAAATATCTTCATTTGTGTTTTTGGGTGAACTAACCCTTTAAAGGCTTTAACTGTGTAAATCCGCCCTTAAGATTGTACTTATTGAATGAACAGCCTTATTTTCATTCATAATACTTTACATACAGATCTTAGTCAGAGTAGAAGTCATACACATCAATATATGAGCATGTAATTATTATTTTAGACTATGAATAGTGCACATTAAATCTGACTCCTAGAGATAAGAAATACATGTTTCTCTTTTTCTCCTCATATCTGTGAAATCATAGCAAGTCTGAGTCACTCTCTATTCTACTGTGGTCATGTTGAAATATTCAAATCCTGCTCAAGCAGATAGAAAGCTAACTACTGCCACCTAGTGGTAAGAAACAGGAAGACAGTAACAGACAAATTCAAGCTCATGAATAATTCATCTGATTGCATAAATGCTAAAACATTGCATAAAAATCACGGTACAGTAGGTGAAATAGATGAAGATTTGTGATGTGTAAATGTTTCACTTTGATTAAGAGTCTGATGTCAGCATTCAAAGGTCAAAACTGTTTCACTAATACTTTTCATTTCTTAAGGCAAGACACCCCAGGTGAAGAGTGTAAAAAAAAGATAACTAATATATATCACCATACTTCCCCAGGTTATTGATTACATTAAGAATTCCAAACGTTTTTGTATTGCAAGTTTTCTGAAATGTTATGTTTAAATATGCAAATTAGGTATCTAATTAAATACGCACTCATTTGCAGACATTTCTAGAACAAAAATCTGAACATTAAATGAAGTCAGGTTCTTTTTTTGACATATTGGAGTCAAAGGTTTTTACAGAGGGGAGATTGGATATATCTTTGTATCACTCCATAAATCAGAAAATACTGTCAGCAGCCAGAAAAAAGTTAATTTTCACAACTTTTTTTAGTAATAAAATGTATATAATCAAGCAAATTATATATACACAGTGGGGAGAACAAGTATTTGATACACTGCCGATTTTGCAGGTTTGCCCACTTACAAAGCATGTAGAAGTCTGTAATTGTTATCATAGGTACACTTCAACTGTGAGAGACGGAATCTAAAACAAAAATGCAGAAAATCACATTGTATATATATATATATACAGTGAGGAAAATAAGTATTTGAACACCCTGCTATTTTGCAAGTTCTCCCACTTAGAAATCCTGGAAGGGTCTGAAATTGTCATCGTAGGTGCATGTCCACTGTGAGAGACATTATCTAAAAAAAAAATCCAGAAATCACAATGTATGATTTTTTAACTATTTATTTTTATGATACAGCTGCAAATAAGTATTTGAACACCTGAGAAAATCAATGTTAATATTTGGTACAGTAGCCTTTGTTTGCAATTACAGAGGTCAAACGTTTCCTGTAGTTTTTCACCAGGTTTGCACACACTGCAGGAGGGATTTTGGCCCAGAAACACAGAGTTTGAGCTCCTTCCAAAGATTCTCTATTGGGTTTAGGTCTGGAGACTGGCTAGGCCACGCCAGAACCTTGATATGCTTCTTACAGAGCCACTCCTTGGTTATCCTGGCTGTGTGCTTCGGGTCATTGTCATGTTGGAAGACCCAGCCTCGACCCATCTTCAATGCTCTAACTGAGGGAAGGAGGTTGTTGACCAAGATCTCATGATACATGGCCCCCATCCATCCTCCCCTCAATACGGTGCAATCGTCCTGTCCCCTTTGCAGAAAAGCATTCCCAAAGAATGATGTTTCCACCTCCATGCTTCACGGTTGGGATGGTGTTCTTGGGGTTGTACTCATCCTTCTTCTTCCTCCAAACACAGCGAGTGGAGTTTAGACCAAAAAGCTCTATTTTTGTCTCATCAGACCACCTGACCTTCTCCCATTCCTCCTCTGGATCAACTTGGCAAACTTCAAATGGGCCTGGACATGCGCTGGCTTGAGCAAGGGGACCTTGCGTGCGCTGCAGGATTTTAATCCATGACGGCGTAGTGTGTTACTAATGGTTTTCTTTGAGACTGTGGTCCCAGCTCTCTTCAGGTCATTGACCAGGTCCTGCCGTGTAGTTCTGGGCTGATCCCTCACCTTCCTCGTGATCATTGATGCCCCACGAGATGAGATCTTGCATGGTGCCCCAGACCGAGGGAGATTGACCGTCATCTTGAACTTCTTCCATTTTTTAATAATTGCCCCAACCTTCTCACTTCTCAATAAGCTGCTTGCCTATTGTCCTGTAGCCCATCCCAGCCTTGTGCAGATCTACAATTTTATCCCTGATGTCCTTACAGAGCTCTCTGGTCTTGGCCATTGTGGAGAGGTTGGAGTCTGTTTGTTTGATTGAGTGAGTGTGTGGACAGGTGTCTTTTATATAGGTAACGAGTTCAAACAGGTGCAGTTAATACAGGTAATGAGTGGAGAACAGGAGGGCTTCTTAAAGAAAAACAGGTCTGTGCCGGAATTCTTACTGGTTGGTAGGTGATCAAATACTTATGTCATGCAATAAAAGGCAAATTAATTATTTAAAAATCATACAATGGGATGTTCTGCCTATGATAAAAATTAAAGACTTCTACATGCTTTGTAAGTAGGAAAACCTGCAAAATCGGCAGTGTATCAAATACGTGTTCTCCCCACTGTATATATATATATATATATATATATATATGAACAAAACCCTCTGTAAAGACCTTCAGAATATAGATAGGAATAAAACTGTAAAGTTTGGTGGACTTCATTGGTTCTGAAGTTAGAGATTTCTGGCTCAGTGCAGGAGAAAAAAATCATTTTGAGAAAACAGCCTTTAAAGATATGTACTGTAATTGAACTTTTCAGACGCAAATAGATAAAGTGCTAAAAATATAGACTTAAAAGTATAATTTGGGGTTTTCTTTTCCACTAATCTAAAAAAAAGCACTACGAAAAGCCAAAAAGCACAAAACTGACAGATGCATGAAAAAGACTGTTTTTGCCTGTAGTGTCTAGTGGCACTAAAAACCACAAATGGTCAGGGCTTTGGTCAAACCACATGGGGGCGCTGTCATTGGCTGAAGGCTTTTGATTGTTTGTTGCTGTGCATCAAAATGGCCTCCATATACATATTCAATTGAGTGCTAACATGCATGAATGAGAATTTAATTCCTTTTGTTTTGGCTTTTGGAGTGTTAACAACTCCTTGACTGACTCTTGTGCAGCGGATCTCCATACAAAATCTCAATGACCGACTGCATTTAATTGATTTTATTAAATGGTCAAACAGCAGGAACTGTGGGGATTACAGTTAATGCACATTGAGAGCCTTTGTGTTAGCACTGTCATGAATGTTTATTTATGTGTAATTGTAGCTCCCTTCTTAAGCATTTTCAATAGACCTCATGTCAGCTTAGGAATTATTCCTATTAAAGCATTTAATGCTGAATAAGCATGCGTTTAATATTGCTTGCAAACAATAAATATTGGCTCACACTCTAGTTTATACGCACACATAGAATAATGACAAGCTAGTGTTAGTTGCTTTGTAACGATATGAATGAACACTGATTTGTTATCAATTGTGTTAACCTGACTTTCTATTTATTTAATTATTATGATTTAATAGATGTACCACCATGCAAGTGCATTTGTAATAAACGGTGTTACATGTATACTAGTTACTAGTTAATAAACTAGTTACATGTAACTAGATAATGTAATTTAATTATAAAACAAATGTAACTGTAATCAGTTACTGAGAAAAAAAATGTGATTTAAATTACAGTTACTTATGAAAATGTTAATCATTACAAAGGGGTTAAATTTTAATATTTTCTGTAATTTGTTGCTTTGCCTGTTTTTGATGTGCACGATGCCTCCTGCCATTTAAAATCTGTTTAGTAAAGCGATGCTATTCTGAAGCTTTTGATTGGCTCTCGTTTTGAATTTGCAGAGCATCACGTCTGCCAATTACATTAATCCACATTGCCCTGAACGCTTTAGGCTACAACCTGTCAGAGTTGCCACCATGGCAAGTGATAAAAAGGCGTTTTAGTGCTGGAAATTAGAAAAAGTAATCCAAAAAGTAATCAAATGTAATCAGTTAGATTACTTTAAAAAAAGTAATTGAAATAGTTAATACGTATTACATTTTAAATAGGGTAACTTGTAATCTGTAACCTATTCCATTTCCAAAGTAACTTTCCCAACACTGGTAATAAAGATAAAAGTATAAAGCGAACTCTGAAGGTATTAGGTTTTTCTTAGACGGTCAGAAATACATTCAAAACCTGTCAAACTGCATGTGTTTAAAAATACCTGACACAGCATGGCGTTATTCTGCGTTTGAGGATACACTCCCAGATCTCGGCCTCTCGGAGAAGGCTTCCCTAAAAATAGAGCGAGAAATCAATAACTTGAATCATTAGTCTGGCTCATGTGGGCAAATTATATCAACATTAATTGGACATGACAGAGATAGATTACTTTTTAGCCATTTCACATAAGCATTTGTCTTCTTGTATTTGGTCAAGACAAGCATCCATTGTGCATTTACTGTAAATGTGCATAAGAAAAAAGATAGGTACATTACATTTATAATATAATTTAATATGCGACCCTGGACCACAAAACCAGTCATAAGTCGCACGGGTATATTTGTGGCAATAGCCGACAATTCATTGTATGGGTAAAAATTATCGATTTTCCTTTTATGCCAAAAATCATTAAAGATCATGTTCCATGAAGATATTTTGTAAATGTCCTACCTTAAATATATACAAATTGTATTATTAGTAGTAAAATGCATAGCTAAGGTCTTCATTTGAACAATTTTAAAGGCGATTTTCTCAATATTTAGATTTTTTTATACCCTCAGATTACAGATTTTCAAATAGTAGTATCTCGGCCAAATATTGTCCTATCCTAACAAACCATACATCAATGGAAATATTATTTATTCAGCTTTCAGATGATAAATTAACCCTTATGACTGTTTGTTTGTTTTTGTTTTTGGTCCAGGGTCACCTATAATATAATAGTTTGATCCCTTATATTCTGTTGGGACTGATTTACTGTTTTAATATTTGGCTCCCAGAGGCTACAAAATGTCCATGTTAAAATAATAATATTAAATGAAATCTCTCATTTATCTTTAAATTCTCATAATTATATCCTCTGAGCTAATCAAACCCAGATAAGCATATTTTTATCAAAGCAGTTTATCCCCCATTTACAGTGTATCTAACATTCATTTTGGAGTCAATCTGATACTAGCAATCACATTATAGAAGAAGAAAAAAAAACATTAAAAGAAATGTACGAATCTAAGACCTTCATACAGAAAACAGTGGCTTGTATGGCTAACAACTTATCAATATACTGTACATTAAATAACCCAGGTGTGATTAGCACTGCCCTCCTCTGGCCTCAATGGAGAAAAGCATTGCAATGGAATATGGTACGTGTGCTTTTGACGGCATCAAAGTGGCAAAAGACATCACAAATCCATGGGAAACTTGCTTAATATCTCTGAAAAAGAAAAGGCAGGTGTTCTTTTTCTTCCCTAGCTCCTTTTAAACAGGATCAGCATGCTTTTAATATGAAAATGCACGCGTTCCTATATGCGCACTTACCACATGGTGGCAGCACTGCACTAGTAGTCATCATAGCATAGTGCAGACTAACGTTTTCCACCCTACTTTTTCGGCACACCGGGGTAAAACCCACCTGACTCAGTGCCTATTAATACAGACAACGCTTCACTTTCATCCATAATGTGATTATGCCTTCCCAGGGAGCAAACCGATACCACCGACCGCAAACTGTCAATATGAGTCTCTTGTGCCTATTGTACCGCCGGGCACGCGTTGTGTTCTCCCCGTCCCCCGCAGCTAGGGACAGGTCGCATGAAGATTAGTCGGGTCTCCTCTCATATAGGGGTCCCATCAGGAGAAATAAGCCTCTTCCAGGGAGGTGACTCTTAGGTGCCTCCTTTTATTTTGTGTGTTGTTGACACAAGGTGGTCTAATTTCGCCTCTGGATCTTTCAGGCACCATATTGTTTTGCCTGTTCTCTTTTGGCGCGAACCTTCCCCTCACATTTTTTTTACTAATATTAATAGGTCTTACTCATTTTGCCTCCGCCTCTGTTTCTGTCAGATTTGTCTGCTGTGATAATTGGGCTCAATCAGAGATTATTCATGGTGCTCTCAGACATGACCGAGCAGCTTTGTTTGCCTTGTGCCTGACAGAACCAGCCCACACGTTCGGCTTCGAACGTGCCTCTACCTCACAATGAGTAGCGCACTCATCCTTTTTGTGGCGCTCGCATGTCCTTAATTACGTCCAATTAACGTGTGGACGCAATGCAGTAAAACATCGTACTTCTAAATGGACGTACCCTGGAAAATAACATGGCAACCTCAGAAAAAAAAGTACAGCAAAATAACCCCCCTGAATGTTGTAGCATTTATCAAAGAAAGCAAATCGCTGATATTTGCCAGTACATCTTCTTGAAAATAATTACAGAGGTAATGACTTTTTCCCGGTAATGCCGGGAGAGGAGGGAGCAGAAGCCGGAGACATGTAGGCCGCTAAAATATCAGCGGCCAGGCCTCCCGGTGCGCTGCCCTCCGCAGCCCCGCTACGGTCCTATGTCTACACGGCTGATAAACCATTAGCCTGAGCCGTGACTCACTCGTTGATCGTAGTGAAGTGAGCTAGCGGACAGCCTGGCCCAATACTCCCAATTGTTCCTCTAATATCTGTCTAATGGCCTCCATTTAATCTAGGGAGGATGATTATTACGTATCTGCCCCCCCTCCCTTTTCCCCTGGACGAACACGCAGACACACAAAGCAGCGGTCGTAGCAGATGAATACATCTCGGTCATCAGTGTAAAGTAAAACATAATCAGTGCATTTCCCTCCAGTGCATGAGTATGCTAATGAGTTAGCTTCGCTGTAATTTTAGATTATGTTCCGATAGCTACATGCAGCGAGGGTGTTTGGAGGTTTGTCTCGGGTGCGTGTTGCTCTCAGCCATTTTCTCCCCATCTGTTGAAAGGGTTTTTATGGGTTTACAGATTAATTGAATGCAGATTATCACCGTAGCCTACATTTAATTAGACAACATTAGTTAACCTTTACGGTTCTTATCCAAAAATCCTACTGGTCTCCCTGTCTGGCCAAGATGGCTAAACTAAGCAGTTTCCATGTTTAGATGGATTTTGTTCAGCAGGTTAGTCAATAAAAAATGAGCTTGGCCGGGATGAGAAAGCGGTTAAGACGAGGCTGGTATAAATGTGTTTTTTTTTGTTGTTGTTTTTTTCTGCAGGGAGGTAAGGGTTGTTATAGTCCCTCTTATTTTTTACCCTTAAATCCTTTCCATTATTTCCCTCTTCCAACATCATTGGACTTATTACTTATATTCTTTCCTTCCTTCCTACTTTGTTCTCTTCCTTCCTCCATGCAACTTTCTGTCTTCTTTGTCTTTCTTTCCACCTTGTGTTCCTTTCTTTTTCTCTCCTTCCTCCATTTTGTTTTCTTTCCTTCCTTCCCCTTGCAACTTTCTTTCTCTTCTTTACCTTCCTTCCTTAGTTCTTTCCTTCCACTTTCCTTTTGTTTTCCTTCCTTCCACCTGTTTTCCTTCCTTCTACCTCTGTTTCCTTCCTTCCACCTGTTTTCCTTCCTTCCACCTCTGTTTTTCTTTTGTTTTCCTTCATTCCTTCCATCCTCTTGAAATGTTATTTCTGTCTTCCTACTTTTTATTCCTTTCTTTCTTGCTTTCCTTCCTTTCCCCACTTCATACTCCCTACTTTTTTGTTTTCTTTCCTTCCGTCCTACTTTATTTTTTCTTCCTTCCCCTTGCAATTTAGCCTAATTTGTCTTCCTTTCCTCCTTTATGCCATCCTTCCTTTTCCCCCTTTCCTCTTTCCTACTTTTTTCTTGTCTTTTTCCCTCCTTATGCTGTGATACATTATTAGTCTTTCTTTTTTTTTCCTTTTGTTTTTCTTCCTTTCCTTGTGCAACTTTCTGTCTTCTCACTTTCTTCTTCACTTATATTTTCTCGTTTTCCTCTTTCCTACTTTTTGCTTTCCATCCATCCTTCCTTCCTACTTTCTTCCTTCCCCTACATGCATCTTTCTTTCTTTACAACTCTCTCTCCCTCTCTCTGTTGTTAACACCAAATCAGGTGTGGCTACTGGAAAGGAAATTAAGTCAGTCCTACACTCACTACAACACCCTGGACATGCACTAGCGTGCAGACCTTCATTCGCAATTCACAGCCGGCTTGAAGCTCCCATACAGCTTGACAAAATCCGAGGAACAGCAAGCCCTAGTCAAATATGTTTAGTCAATATTTAGGCTTGTTCCGTTTTTTTCCGCCTTAACAAAAGTTTCATTTTATTGAGTGTCTTTGCAGGGTTTTCCGTCTCCTTGCAGGATTTTTGAACAATCGACCCTCGAGGTGCTCATAGAAAATGAACTGCAACTCTCAATCAATATTGGTCATATGAAGGAAAAGTCTACCATGGATGATATTAAATGTTGACAGAGTGTTCAAGACATGAGGTACAATTTGTGCCAGCATTTGGGGATAAAAAACGTGGCTAAAATATGATGGATTTCTTCTGTTCTCTTGGTTTAAGATACTGTTTGAGGTGGGTAAATAAAAGCAACATAGCAAAAACACAGACAGATTTGTACTACAGAAGTACCTCTGTATACTTTGCAAAATTAGCAATATTCTCACGGCAAAAAAAATATTTTTGAGACAAAACTATAGTGAAAAAGAGGAATGTGAGCGGAGTTGTGTGATAGAAAATTTCTGTCATTCATTCTGCTCCGTTCACAAACTCAGGGTAACATATCTGTGATATAATATAAAGAATATAACTATAATACAACACAAAGCAATGCAGTCCGTGCAGATGAATGAGTAAAAATATATAACATCATCACAATACACTAGACATCACACTTGTTGTAAATATGGATATAATACCTTACCGGATGTGTATAAGCCAGTTCAATTGAAGCTTAATGTATCTGGAAAACAAAACAAGAACAGAGGCAGTGTTTTGCAGATCCATAACTATTTTTACAGGCATGTTGACTTAGCTTGACTCCGATGTTGTTTATTTGTTTAGTTAGTTGGTCATCTATAAAAATGGAAGCACACAGCAGAAGCCGTTTGTGCTATTATCCCACTTAACCATGTTTCCAGCCTTTCGAAAAATAATATCATCCAATTCGTATGGGCTCATTAGCTCCAACTATGACCTTATGTGCATTTTTAAAGCAGGAACAATGAAGGGAACACTTTTATAAGTGCTCTTCACTCTGCATACTCTAACAGAGAACTATCAAATTACCTTGATTTCTTGGAGCGCAGGCCTAGGTTAGCGTACCTGACACATGTCGCGTTGCGTTATTGGGGCAGTTACCTTTCAGACATGTGCTGAGGAGTGAACAGGGAAAGGTTAGAAGGTTTCATTCACCAGTTAAAAATAGTAGAGCCTTGGTAATGGGGGAATGATCATTTCCACCGTGCAGCGAGGTCTTCGATGGCTGCTGACAGCATTAAGGGCGTAGCAAGGATGTGAGGTACTTCAGAAGAACCTAATCAGTCGCAATACGTCTCACTGAAAAGGTTTCGGGTTTTGAAGAAGGCTGCAAATGGAAATGGAGAGCAGGGGAACTTATTTAGAAACATATCTAAACATTTATACAGCGACCAGCGCACGTTTCGTTAAGAGGTTGGCGGAGGTCCTATTAGGCTAAAGCATATTTTCGTTGATCAGAGAAAAGGATACACAAAACATTTGCAAGAACAAAGCATTTATAAAGTACTATGGATATGCTTTCACACATTAAGTATGAATGACCTACTAAACATTCTTTTATATAAGCATAATGGACCCAGTTTTGGCCAAAACAATCGTAATTTAAAGAATACACCGAAAGCATACATCAAAGCTACCGTTTTAAATTGCATGCTATACACTGAGATTAATTTTGGGTTGGTTTCTGAATCAGAATATGGGTGAGAAATGGCTAGTTTTGATATATGCATCTCATGTATAAATTACTTGTATATGACACACATGAATTCACACTCAGGAGAAAACAGTAACACAGCCTCCTTGCGCACATGGTCGGTTTTAAAACTCAATGCCCACTAAATGATCTCTGGAGAAGGATTTAGCTACAGTTTCTCAAAAATGTTTTCAAACTAAACATGAATTTGCAGTTCTATATGTTGTTTCTAGAATCCCGAAGCAATTTGGATTCATTTACAAATATTGTGAGTGAACAATAAAACAAAAAAGTACAGTAGTGTTACTTAAAGACTTCAAGTTTTTGTTGTTGTGAATTAAGAATGAATTACTGAGTAAATACATAATAAAAATCAGTGTTCAAAACATACTGCATCGCTATGGTAAGCCATATGTTATGATTAATAATTTAATCGGTTTGTTTTGATGGGATAAAGAGGTACGATAGAAAGAATCCGTCGTGTATGTCAAATCGATTAATTGTGATTAATCGCATCAAACTAAAGTTTGTAAACACACACACACACACACACACACACATACATATATATGAAGACTTCCAATGCAAAAGCCTCTAAAAGCCACCTGGGTTAATAAATGAGATGACAATACTGAGAAAATGCTCTCTGCACATAGTATACATTCATCAAATACTTCAAACCCGCTAAATCCCAGGCTCAGCCCATACAGAAGTACCGGTATTAGGTAGAAACCTATACATAGGAGCCTGACAAAAATGCTCATTTTAAAGAAAAACATCAGACGGACTTAGAGGCATCTGAAGTCTTCATAAAAATATTCACTATACACACACACAGGCCTACACACATATATATTTATGTTAGATGTGATTAATCGATTTGACAGCACTATTTTAAAGCAATGGTTCCCCCCAGAAATAATAAAACATGGGCATTTATTCACCCTCATGTAGTTTCAAACCTGAATGACTTTCTTCTGTCAAACACAAAAAAGTTTATGCTTGAAAAATATCCTGTCTTTTTGTCTATTCAGCTACACAAAAACACCACACAACGTATTATCAAAGTATAACATGATGCTTTTATACTGCTTTTTGTCATGTTGGAGTCCTTACTCCCTTTCATTTTATGGAAAAGATTACAAGAAATAAATATATATATCAAGAATACATATTCACATTCAAATTTACTTAAAGTGCATTCATATTGTGGTTTGTAATGTACAGTGGACTAATTTTGTACATTATGCAGAATTAAATTAGGTGAATTATTGGTCTAAACACGTGCATTAGACGCATTGTCTCATCTGAATGATGATGTGCACATCTCACTCCGGTGTAAATCAGTGTAGGTCCTCTCTATTGAATTACACGATAACGCACGATGCTACACCAGAGCAGTCCCTTTCCGTTTCATATTACACTGCTGTCTAACAGGTGGCCGGCAGCCCAGAGTTGAGGTAGCGCCGAAATAAGTGTGATCTTGTAAGGTCAGGTGTGTTGTCTCACTTTATCCTAACCCCAAGCACAAAGACTGAAATGTAGTCTTGCCTGCCGAAAGGAACACCAGAAGGGAGAAGCTGAATTCTTCTAATGAACACGTACATTTGTTGCAGATTGTTACCCATTTTTTCCAGATTACACTAGGCACCTTGTTGCCAAGACAACAGCAATTAACAAGAACTGGGTTACCAGGCAGACAGCAGCTGCGTCCCAATTCAGAGGCTGCAACCTTCGAAGGCCGATTGCGTCACAGCGGTGCGACAAAGGCTGTCCCAATTCGAAATGCTCCTTCAAATGTGCCCTTCGTTCCCAGGGCAATGAAGGTTACGAGAGGTTGATCCTCCTCGGCCTAGCCTACACCAAAATTCATTGCAGTTGCTGTTCAAATGTTGACTTTATTTAGTTTATACTAAGGTGAACATATTTAGACAGGTTGTGAACCCTGTTTTGCTTTCAGACAGTTGAATAGTATAACTTCAAAAAAGTCCAGTGCAAATGTTACTGCCGCTTGTCAACTGCAGCTGTCACAGTTGCTAGGCGACAAGCGCAATCGTGTCCCACTTCCCACTATTGTCGAAATTGTCCAACTTTCCGTGTTATACGTTATTCCGGGTTGCTATTACGCAACATCTGAAAGAGTAAAGAATCTCAGGTTCAAAAAAGGGAGCAGAAACAAGTGATAAAAGCATTGCTTATGCGATTTTCTCAGGTTTTTGTTTAAAATGTGGCTTTTTTTTATTAAACTTACCCATATTCAAGAGTTGATACAAAATTATTATGTATGAAGCTAGAATAAAACGTTTTTTTTTTTTTTTAAGCAGAGGCTCTGTTCTTTCTTATATATTACGTCAAAATATTACGTCTTATATATTACGTCAAAGACAAAATGGGTTCGGGGCAAAAATTCCGAGCCCGGTCAGTCTGAGACACGCGCTAAGGACAAGCCTTTAGCACTCCTCTCAGAAACGGAAGCCTCCATGTTTTCTAATGGATGCGAGAAACTAAACAATCGAATTCCACTTCAAATAATTTTTTCCAAAAGTTGGTTTCTGCGTATTCAAATGCTTTGTTGTCAGAAAGAACAGGAACCATGGAGACCAGGTTTATTCTTGCCTATTAATTGGGAAAATCGTATTAAAGCCAAAATTATATATAGTGTTCCCATTTATTGACATCCATATAAACATTCACTGCACTATATATAGTCACGACTGACGATTCTAGAATTTTGGTCAAATACAGGCTATTTTCACTGTGTATCATACTTACAATATGCTTAAAATGATTATTTATTTAAATATGCACTACTTTAACGACAGGACAAGGCGATGTAGCAGCTGTGGAAAAAACGAATAAAGAATGCCGGTCACAGCAGCAATCGTTCTCCCCTCTGCCATGTTTAAAGCTTATGGCCATCCCGTGAACTTAGGTATCAAAATTATCCCCGAACTTCCCAGTGATAAATACGACTTGAGAGTGCGTTCATGTCCAATTTTTAACCAGGAAACTCATGCACATGAAGGCAGCATTAAAGGGACTTAATTACATGTTAAGATATTCATACAACTAAATATTCTGTGGGCTATGATAATTTTGTGAAAATTATCAAAAATGCTGGAGGTGGCTGGCCAATTTTTTATTTATTTTTATAAACGCTGGCGGGGAAAGAGTTAACGCTCGGTCCGAGCATTGCAGACTTCAAAAGGTGTGGCCTTTGAAGTCCGCTTCCTTCGAAGAATGCAGCAACTGAATTGGGACACAGCTGCTCCCGGCTACAACAAAGTACACATCGTAACCATAGTAACCAGGGTCAGGCCAGCAGCACAGGCTTGTCTTCACATGGCATGTCGTAGGAAATGTATGCATTTTGGCCTTATCATAAAGACTGATAACACAACATGCATGCTGCAAACACTAACATATGGTCCATGACCTCTCATAATTAACCTCAGGTTAATGTTTTACCAATGCAACTGACTGACACATGAATTTCTGTTGCTATTTGTACTGCCCACTCACCGTTAATTCAAACATTGACCTTATTTGAAACCTTTTACCCAGTTTGAAGCGAATAGATCTGCAACATTCTTAATGAACAGATACAGACACCCATTACTAAACATGCAAGCATCTCTTCATATAATTCATATATCACGAATAATCTGATAGGCCTGTCCGTTTCATGCATCCATACATTTGAGGCCACTGTATTAATGGAAAACAATTATTTTTTGCATTAAACATTTTTATTCAAAAAAATGTATATGTATTTCAGTAGCAGTAATCAGTCATTAGCTTAATGAGTATCACAAACCATTGCTGAACGCGTCACAGTTCAATTTATTCAGTGAAGGATTCGGCAAACTGATTCAACCCTTGTGTTGTGTGCAAATTCTTCACACGATCTTGATGGGTCAAATTGACCCCAATTGGATACAATAAAATTCCCCAAAAATCACACTATGAAGAAAAAAAACATGGAATCAGTTGCAAATGATTAACTTTTAATATCAATACTTTTTACACATTACAAAGAATATCAGAAATATTTAAGATGGCCCCTCCCCCACACATGGGACATTTGAGATTACACATTTAATAACTAATATGTCTTTAATAACTAATATGTTAAAACTGCCTAAAGTAGTTTTGACAAACTATAAAGTGTTTTCATATTTGGTGTTTGATTTTCAAAAGAAATGATAGATAGCAATTTCTCCAGCTAAATATTCTCCATGTGTGACTCCATAATGCAAAGCTTGAATTTAAATCAAATATTAACATTACTGGCCAAGCCACTTCTGAATAGGATGTCTACTTAATAAATATTATGACAATTATGCAAATATATGGTTTCAATTGCGCAAAACATATATGGAAATGGGTGCAGCCAGGATGTCATCAATTGGAAAAGTTTGGTACTGCTTTTTAGATATCAACCTAAAATTTAGCACAGAGCTTGTTCAGATGTTTGGTTTTGATTTGATTTGATATTCTCCATGTGTGACGCTGTGCCGAATGCAAACCCTGGTTCTTTCAGTGTTTTTATGTGGGTTTTATGTGGCAAATATTAACATTACATGGCCAAACCACTTCTAAATAGGATGTATACTTCATAAATATTATGAAAATTATGGAAATATATGGTTCCAATCGCTCAAACCATATATGGAAATGGGTGTGTCCTTATATTGTCACCAGTGGAGTCTGGATATCATCTAGTGGAAAAAATGTAGTACTGCATGGGAAAAAAAACTCTTAATGAAAATATATATATTTTTTAGAATTTAACACAGAACTTGTTCAGTTCGGTTTTGATTTTCTTGTAGTTGAACATGTTTTTTAAAACTTATATTTTATATAAAATATAATATTTTGAAAATTTGGACATTTTCAGGTCTATGCTCAAAAAGTGCGACCGACAGTTATCAGGTTAAACAGTTTTGTTTTCACAAACTTTGAAAATAAAACGTTTCTAAACTCAGCAAGACACCTGCGCTTCAGGACTAAAGTTTTACACCAGATATACACAAAATATTTTGTTTATTTTATTTTGGGTCTGTACTGTTGCTTTTGAATTCTGTATGCACATTTCACAACACATCAGTGTATTGAAACCTTTGCATGCATGTTCATGATCCTTCATGAGACAACAACACGTGTTAAAATAGTATTTCAGACTATTTGAAAAAAAGAAATGATAGCTCATTTTTACCATTTGTAGCTGACAAAATATTTTTCCATATTGGAATAAGTGGGAAAAAGCTTTTATCTTCACAGGACAGTAAAAAAAACAACAACATAAAATATAACCAAGGATTGATATTATTTTGGCCCTAAGAACATTAAAATATGTGGGTCAAATTGACCCACGAACATCACAGGCATAATAGCAATTGTGTGTGCATGTCAAAACACATCAGCGTGTTGAAATTTGCATGCATGAAGTTCATGACCCTAATTGAGAAAAAGTCACAAAATGTTAACTGGGATTTCAGTCATCTCAAAAATCAAAATGGGTCAAATTGACCCGCAACATAACATGAGGGTTAAACTGGTAAAGTTTGTTAGTCTGGCTCACAAGTGTCATTTGTTCTTGAATCAAACATGTTTGATCTACTAAAAAGAATTGGATTATGAATAATTTGTTCATGACTCGAACATTTTGTATCTACTAATAAGAACCGGATTATGAGTCATTTGTTCATGAATACGTCATGCTGTATGATTGTGTTCGTCACGCGAGAACAGTTTTTTCATTTTGACAACAAGTATTTTGCTCGTTCACATTCAATTTGGACTGTAAACTTTTATGGTAAGACTTTATTTTATAGTATGTGTACTTACAATGTAGTTACTTAAGAAAGTACTGATAATATAAGGTAACTACATGGGTCAAGGTTAGGTTAGTGGTAGGTTCATGGTTAGTACCTAGTTATAATAACCCAGTTATTGTGATTGCTATAATAAGTACATAGTATTTATGTGCGGAACAGGACTGTAAAATAAAGTGCTACCACATATTTGTTGAGCTTTTCAGGCTCAAAACCTAAAATCTGTCTAAATAATTGGTAGCACTTTATTTTACAATCCTGTTCCCTATATGTACATACCATGTACTTATTATAGTATTTACAATAACGGAATAAGTAGGTAGTAACCCTGAACCTATCCCGCCCTAAACCTAACCTTAACCCATGTAGTTACATTATATTAGCCAGTACTTTCTCAGGTGAGCACATAAGTACATGTATTGTAAAATAAAGTGCAACCCATTTATTTTTAAATGGTTCTATCCAGTGAATAGAATGCATGGTTTTATATTTTTGTGTTAGCTCAAAAGGCAAATTGCATTGTATCTTCAGCCTCTTTTTTTTTCCACAACAGGGGTCAGTATACTTTTTTCTCAAACCACACATGGTTGGAGCCAGATCCCTCCCACTCTCATGTCCAGAGGCTTTCCCCAGGTGTCCAGAGGTCGTCAGAATGTGTTCAATTAGCTTGTGTAACCAGAGGCAGGGCGGACACTTAATCCCACAGCACCTGCTGCCTCTTCACAGGTTAACCCCAGTCAGCCATGTCACCGACAGAGGCAGGATATCACACGTTAGCCCAGCTCAGTGGCCCTGGATTTACTTGGCCGTCTGATTGGACGTGATCTTTAAGCTGGCCGACCGGCAAGCAGCTGGACACCTAATTAGGCGGCCGAATAAACCTAGATGAAGTTTTTCAGGTGACCAGCACCCTCTCCGCATGAGGGGTTGCTGCCATTTGTGCAGACCTAATTAACACAAAATAAGTGCCTGATTACAAGTTTGAAGAGTCTGTACTTATAAAAAGTGGAAGTGTTACAGAGTCATCAAACACTTGCCACCCGTGTTGTTTCAAGGGCTAAGGGCACAGGCAAATTCAAGACAAAAAGGCAACAATAGATGCATATTAAAAAATTATTTATATATAAAAGGGTGACCACTAAACATCTACTGTTATTGACCAAGAAAAAGAATCAGGGCATGTTGTCAAACTGTATAGGGTAAGTTGTCACAATGGGATAGCCTATTAAAGGCTTTTGAGCAGTGTTAATAATAGTTATGAAAGACAAGTGCAAGTGTTGTGTTCACCGCCATTTTAATTTGTATGATTAATCTATAAAATGTAATGAACCCCTTTACTGTCACCCCCCTTTTTAAGAATAGACGTGATAATGCCAAACGGAAATGGCTGTAATTCAAGAATGCTTTGGAATATAGACCTAAGTGTGATTTTGTTTTAAAGAAGACGCTCTGCAGATTATTACTGAATTTAAGAAAAAAAAGTTTAAATAGAATTTTACATATTTTTACATAAAACATTTTACAAAAATAATTGTTACTCTTAAATGACTATAAAATCAAAGCCATATGTCTAACCAAGTTGTGTTCCAAATTTGAAGTTAATATCACAAAAATTGCCATGAGATTTTGTTTAGGCGCTGTGCCAAAAATAGCCACTTGGTGTCATCCACATTCCATTGATTATTTTTTTTGATGCATTCTCCTGTTACAAATTTATACATTTCTGTCCAGATATCACTTCTATCACAAAAACAGAACCTTGAGACTCAGACCTTTCCGACGATATGCGTTTTGTCAAGATTAAAAAAAGGTTTTGATTATAAAGTAGTTCAAATAAATTTTGTAATATGAAACTGGACACCGCCCACTAGGGGAGGAGCCCGCTAGAAGAATTGAGAATACCGTTTCCATGGTAACGCAACGTCCAATTTCAAAATGGTTTTCACGGGATGAATTTTGAGTCTCGAAAGCTTTCGAATGAAAAAACAACACCGTTTCCATTGTAAATACAGTGCAGCTCCCGCGCATGCGTCGTGATACTCACGTGAACAGCATCGGCTGCCGTAGATCTCGAGAGCGCTGCACTATTTACAACGTAAACTGCGTAAGAGACTGGCACAGGCTAGAACGAAATTGTTGAATAAAGTTGTTATTTTTGTTAGTTTTTTCACACCAAATTATTCTCGTCACTTCATAAAATTAAGGTTGAACCACTGGAGTTACATGGGCTATTTTAACTATGTTTAAATACCTTTCTGGACCTTAAAGGTGTTAATTAAATTGCTGTCTATGGAGGGGTCAGAGAGCTCTCGGATTTTATCAGAAATGTCTTAATTTGTGTTCTGAAGATGAATGAAAGTCTTACGGGTTTGGAACAACATGAGTGATTAATGACAGAATGACATAATTTAAAAAAGTCATAAATAAAAATAAAAAAATAGTATATATATATTTTTAATTATTAAATATAATACAAATACAAATACCAAATACAAAATTGTACATGGACTTTCGACCAGGGCCGTTTTTAGGCATAGGCAAACTAGGGCGCCATCAATAGGGGGGCACCAATAAGCGCATATCTGGCACTGATGTTTACACAATACTCTGTTTACTAATGTTAGACCTACCTGAAAATTTGTCTTTAAAAAAAATCTAATGAGATAATTATATACATTCAGGGCCGTTTTTAGGCATAGGCAAACTAGGCGGTCGCCTACAGGTACAAATCTGTATTTTAGGGCAGTATTTGTGGCAGTCTAGAAATCACGCTGTGAATGGGCAGCATTGCTCGGTGTGTATGTTAGAGGCAAAATATAACTGCACACTTACTTCAGCATTTCATGATTATCAGTTATATTTTGACTCTATAAAGCTTTCTTCTCTTATTGCTCCTCCAAAATGTTTTTGCACCAATGCATTGTTAAAAGAATCAGTGTGTTTTGTAATTGTCCCATATAAAACTTTAGCGGCCAATTTAAAAATGGTATAATAAAATGTGCAAATTCACAACATGAATACATCCTTTATTAAATCGCGTTGACAAATTGAACGTATCTTTACGGATGGTTTTGAATGCTGAACCGATTCATTCAGTTCTAATTAACGCAAGCAGTGTCGTACACACAGAGGGCAAAGTGTTGCTTTATTTAAAGGGGAAGTTCACTCATCAATGAGTAACAAAAAACCACACTGAATCAGTATTTATTCTTATCTCTTTCATGTGAAATGTACTAATAACACATAATAATTATGTAGTTATGTCTGAGAACAATTTCTTAGCAACTAGGGACTGCACAAATATAGGCTATATATTATAGGCCTAGTGCTATACTGGCATCTGGCTATTAATTTGAATCCTTATTAACAAATATATACAAATATAATTTGGTATGTATGTATTTGTTAATTAATACCAGTAATACCAATGTTGCTTTTTAAAATTTGACTGGGGGCACCAATAAGGATTTCGCCTAGGGCGTCAGAATGGCTAGAAACGGCCCTGCTTTTATATTGTTCAAGCATGCTAACATTATGCTGAACTGAATTTCTAACCACTAACTTTGTTTTATGCCGTTACCTAGACTGTCGGTACGTTGGAATGGAAAGAAATCCTAGCAGAACTAGACTTGAAATCTGCAGTTTAAAGTTAAAGTCATCCAGAAGTGAGAACCAGCCAGACATACACTGTCATTGTCACTTTCAAACTGCAGAATACTGCGACTAACTCTAGCTGACTCCAAATTAGAAGGGATTGTAATTGCCTATCATAAAAGGCTTTGTGACAAGTTAGAGGAGAATATCACCTAGGGAGGTAGACAAGTGACCTATGCAATGAGCTCTGGAACTTTACATGCGGCAGAGCATCTATAAAAACCCATGAAGAAAGTTGAAATGTCAAGCTACTTTAAATGTTCCTTCTAATAAGTCACTAGGTTGGAGAAAAAGCACAGGTTTTCAATTGACGGCACACAGATATCCCATGTTTTACAAAGCACGCCCATGATGGATGGTTCAGGTTCAATAATATGGAGTCAGAATAGACTCATTAATAATTCACGCAAAAAACAAGATGCACACATGTGTAACCAATTTCACATGCATGAAACCAAATTCACGTGCACAAAAAACAATTCACGTGCGCAAAATAAAATTATATATTCATAAAATACATTTCACAAATGCAAAACGCAATTCGTAGATTTACAACTGTGCATAAAAACTTTTGAATGTTTAAAATTAACACATTCATCCTGTAATGCGAATGTGCAAATCGGCATTCACGTGTGTGAATTGCCTTGGATGTGTGTGTGTGTTTTTAAGACTTTCCTGGCAGCGTCATACTCTTTAGCCAATCAGATTTAAGCTCATCAATCGGCCAATCATAACCGCGTGAGGGCGGGCCCACCTGAATGTTACGTCATCAGCGTTCGACCGCAGTTATGGTGCGTTCACACCGGGACGCGATTCGCGCGAATAATTAGCGCTAATCGCGCGAAGGTGGACGCTTGAACATTTTGAGTTGAAATTCGCGTGTGACAACTACACAACAGACGCGAATTCGCGTCAAGTGAGGGGCTTCTGCCCTATATGAGCCTATATGAGCCAGCTCGTCTTTTTTGTAAAAAATACTACTATTAATGTGTGACAAAACATAGTTTAAATAATTTTTCAGGCGATAATATAGTTGTTTAAAGCTCAAATCTGTGGTTAATTTATAAAAAGATTGCCTATTTGAGCATTTTATCTGGCGTTTTTCGGAGTTGTGAGATCCAGGGGATCAGCGGCGCTCAGCGCTCGTTTACCCGGCGAGACCCGCCTTTCCTCAGCTAGTCCTTCTCACATTTGCCGCTGCCGCTGGCTCTGGCTCTTTTTTTCTGCTCCTGTCTCGTTGTGAAATGGCTCACTTGGCTCACAATGGCTCACAATAACTCACTTTCTTCCAAGCAAGATCCTTTTTATTCCTTTTATTCCTGTTCCTGTGGTGATAGGATGATGTATTATACAGCTCCGGTTATCCACATACGGCCACGATTATCGTGTCCTCCATTGTTGTTGGGATTTCTGCCTCCGCTTGTAAATGCGTCACTACTAGAGCAAGCTCGTGATTGGTTAACGCGGCGCGAAATATCCGCCAGAGTTCAGATTTTTCAATTTGAGCGTTCAAAACGCTCAATTCGCGTCGCCTCAATCGCGCAAATCTCGCCGCCTCATTCGCGCGAATCGCGCCGCAGAATGCCATTTCGCGTCTCTGCATTGACTTAACATGTAAATCACTCGCGCGAATCGCGTCCGGTGTGAACGCACCATTAGAGATCATGGCTAAGCAGCAGAGGTGTGTATGTGAAGTTTGATCGGTTAATTTCTGTGTTTACTGAAACTAAGAACTTAGCAGTTAAGAAACTATCACTTCAACTGATCTCTGTGTGAAAATAAACATTTAGTAGTATTGATGGATTCTTATGTTTACTTCATAAAGAAATCTGCATATGCACACCATACAAATGTAGGATTTTAGATTCATAAACTCCATAGAAAGCATAACAATGGTTTGAATGATGAGAGAAAGTGTATATAAATAGACGAATTAGATAAATAGATATGTTTCACGTGGTCTTTTATTTAACTATTATTTAATTAGGAAAGAGCAGTCACAACAGTGTTTGTACCTGCATGTCATGTCCACCACACATTCAACTGATGATAATAATTTATGTAATGAAGTGCATACATTGGAGACCATTTATATTTAATCTATGCTTTGTTTTAACTTTAAGCTGCACATATATGCAGTTTTATTGTTTCAGATTTCCCAGACAGATGATGTATGAAGTTGCAGAGACCAGTACCGTTACCTTACCATTCCTACTGTAATTCTTTCAAAACACTCATGTTGCATCGGTTTATTAATTTGAAAGTTTCTGAATCCTTTGGGAATAAAACCTATAAGAAATGACTTGGCCATGAATAAAATGAGTTCACCCAAAACATTTTTTTTTAATTCATTTACTCACCCTCAAGTTGTTCCAAACCTATATGAATTTCTGTTCTGCTGAACACAAAGGAAGATATTTGTAAGAATGTTTGTAACAAAGCACATCTCTGCAGCCATTGACTAACAGAGTAGGGAGAAAAATACTATGTTAGTCAATGGCTGCAGAGATTTGCTTTGTTACATTCTTCTAAATAACTTCCTTTGTGTTCAGCAGAACAAACAAAACTCAGTACAGGTTTGGAACAACTTGAGGGTGAGTAAATGATGAAGAAGCACAACATGTAGAACAGAGAAATTTTATATATATATATATATATATATATAAAATTGTATATAAATATATTCTGTAGTTGTGAGATTGGCTGATTAACAGTTTGAAGCTGGGTTAGTTCTTCAGTCATAGGGCACTGGAAGCACAATGTCATTGCATGGCTGGTCAGGGATGTTGGTAGTGTTCAAGTCGGTGTCTTCTTTTCTTTTAAAGTAGATAAATGTTTATCTCCAAATGATACATTTAAGTGCAATACATCAGGTGAAAGTTAACAAATGAAATGTGTTCAATCTAGCCGCCACTAGCCCTTTCTCTGTCAGAACACGTCAGATTTTGGTTTGATATTTAAAGCAGTCAGCACATAGTACAAGAGCTGCAGACAGAGGAAGAGCAGGAAGCAGGACATGAAGTGATGGTAATATAATTTAATATAGTTTACTGAGTAATCTTAGTAGTATGATGTTAATTGCATCTTTGTCTGACCAGCATAAAAATGCTTTTTTGCCAGGCAAAGTAAAATGAATGCTTCACAACATTGTCCTGTGACGTTAAAAACCTTGAGATGACAATACAGCACAGAACATGAAAGTACATGTGTACTGAATAGATTAAGACATTAATACAAAGTATAAAAGAGAATAAGGAAACATGGATTTAGATGTTTGTGACTGCTATCCAGATGTCACGCCAAAGGTGTGTAATCCTGAAAAATACAAAAGGAACAATACGTGTGTAATAACAATTTAACACTGTATGCTGTTGCACAAATGGCAAAATATCTTCATCACTAAACAATGAGTGCTCATAAAAAAATTGTACATAGTGAAAAAATATCTCGATGAGGTCAGTGCTAAATCGGAGCTATTGGCCACCCAGATTATTGTTTTACAATCATTTGTGTGATTGTAACTGAGAGAGATGTCTGTCAGCTAAAATACAAAACAAGCATCATTTCCTCTTCATATGGGACATCTGATTACCACAGCAGTTGCTTACATCTGTTAATATTGAATAAACTATCACTTCAACTGATCTCTAAGTTCTTAGTTTCAGTAAACACAGAAATGAACCGATCAAACTTCACATACATACCTCTGCTGCTTAGCCATGATCTCTAACTGCGGTCGAACGCTGATGACGTAACATTCAGGTGGGCCCGCCCTCACGCGGTTATGATTGGCCGATTGATGAGCTTAAATCTGATTGGCTAAAGAGTACGACTCCTCTGTGTAGGGAGGATTGCGCTGCCAGGAAAGTCTCAAAAACACACACACACACATCCAAGGCAATTCACACACGTGAATGACGATTTGATGAATGTGTAAATTTTAAACATTCAAAAGTTTTTGTGCACAGTTGTAAATCTACGAATTGCGTTTTGCATTTGTGAAATGTATTTTATGAATATATAATTTTATTTTGCGCACGTGAATTGTTTTTTGTGCACGTGAATTTGGTTTCATGCATGTGAAATTGGTTACACATTTGTGCATCTTGTTTTTTGCGTGAATTATTAATGAGTCTATTCTGACTCCATACAGTAACACCTTTTAAACCAGAGCGATAAAGACTGCAATGAAAGACGCACTGTCTCTTTCTAACAGCGCGGGCAGCCACAACAATGACAGCTATTAAAGCTCGCGACGAGGTCGGGCTGAAAGAGCATGGCATAACATCTCTGTAGGGAACCAATTTTGTTGTGGTAAATGTTTTAGTTCTTCTCTCTCTTTATCTAATTAATTCTCTCATACCCGGAGCAATGTGGATCATTTGCGATGTGGACAGGTCAACGCGACGCATAATAGAGACACAAAAGGAGGAAGAATGCGATGGAAAACGTTGAATAATGCAATCACAATTCACAACGTTTCACTTAATTTTCTCCTCAATCAAGTGTTCCGTGCGTTTCACCTTTTTTCTCTCTCTCTCCCTCTCCCTCTCCCCCCTCCCTTTTTTTTTCTCCATGCAGCGCAAAACTGAACTGATTGCGGAGGGAAATTATAACCCCGCTAAGATTTTTTTTTGTTCCGTACCGCGGCAGCACCATTACAGATGAATTAAATGAGAGAGAAGCCCTACGAAGCACAGTCGACACCCTCCCACTCCCGCCCACGCCGAACCCTAGGATCACACTTTTCAATCCAGTCCACGGCTAAAAGCATTCATTCCTGCGTTCAGGGGCCCTGCGCACAACCGTGCCTGGAGCACCTACAAGAACGCGGTCATCTTGCCGGACGGGAAATTTCTGTCAGTAACTAGCGGGATATCAGGGATTCGTATTCATAAAGCCTTGAGAGAATGATTACACTTACAGTAGTTGCACTTAGGGGTCCACTCAAAAAAAATGGCACTCTGGGGAACTTCAAGAAAAGAAAGCTTTTAGATTGGTGGGGGGAGACTTGACATACTCCTTCCCCACCGAGACAGGCAACTCCAAAACATGAGTCGCCAGGGATTTACGTGTTCGATTTATTAGTTCTAATTGTATTTTTTCTTCATTATGAAGGGGGGGGGGATCTTTCCCCTCCGTATGGAAGTTCACAACACAGCCGTTTGAAAGCTGTCGCAATCTCCCGTATTGAAAATTGTCCTTCAATCAGCGCTGAAGTGCTTGTTAAAACAGATGCATTTTCTTCAACCTCTGCTCTATCAACTGAACAATCGTATTCCCACAGGGAAGCTTCTCACTTAGTAAACTGGCTATAATGAATCAATTTCAGAATTAGTTTTTGTTGATATTATTGTGGCATTAGTGTTGGTGTGGTGTTGTGCTTCGAACCCACCTCCGTTTTTTGGTTAATGCTGGTCGACTATGTGGGAGCTGGCTAGGTAATGGAAGCTGAACTGTTTCATTAGGCTTTTGAGGGGGAAAACTGCTAAAAGGGGGCATTAGCATATTCTATACTTTCTCTGCTACTTAAAAATGGCAGTAGATGAATGCGAACTGTGAATATCTTAATGTTCTGTCTGTTCAAACATCTGTTTTGACAATAACCTTTCACTTTCAGCGAGACAAGACAGGACAATGGACCAAGCAATACTATAACATACATTTTATTTAAAAAAAAATCCAAATATATAAAAACATTTAGTGTAAATGCATAAAAGACATCACATTTGTAATAAATAAAACTTTAATATAAAAAAGATGTATAAAAAGAAAGTTTCAGTCTCTCAAGTGTCACGTCTGTACTCACACATGCAATATCATACGCATCCGTGGCGCATGTGAAAGTTGACAACGTATTCAGCATTGGTGCGCTGCACAGAGATGGCGAAGGGCTCGAAGGGATGGAAGGTGAACGCGACCAGTCTCCTGACCGTGTGGTTAATGGGTCTGCCCAGCAGGCCTGCCTGGATCTTAAATTTCAGCAATCCCGAGTCCCTCGCGTAGAACCTGCGAGAGGGGGGAAAAAAGCAGTGCCAGTTTATTATGTTGGCAAATGGCATGGCGACAGCAGGAAACCAGTGTGTTTTACAGCATAAGCGAACCATCAGAAAATTAGGGTAACATTTGTCAGGGACATTTTTGAGAGCTCTCAGGAAGTGTTTTAAATATCGCCTGTCACGGCATGAAATTACACTTCAGTGCTTCAAGATTTAACAAGGAAGTTGATGCGGACCTCACGCTGGGCCTCATTTTTCACTATACTGGAAAAGTGGGCGTACATTCTGGCCTCTTCTGCAATTCACTGTCTTTGTCAACAATCTGTGCATATGTCTAGATTTAAGGATAAAATAAAACTCAATAATATTCAGGAATGCTTTAAAAGTAAACCAAAGAAAGTTTTTAAAAAAATATTTCATTATAAAGTCCGAACAGAAGGGACTCTTGAGCTTAGAGGTACCGTATAGGATGATCGCCACAGGTCTTTGGCCGTTCCATGACAGACACCCACTTATCATCGTAGCTGAAGAGGGAAAGATCCAGATACGGGCTGCTGCTGTAGGACTGAGCACTGATGGGCAGCTGACCAAGAAGCCTTCTGACCGCTTCTGTGTGCCCTCCGTATTTGGCATTCACGATGGTGTCTTTGAACCTGGGCACGAACAAACCGGTCCATAAATACTGTGCAGGCCAAGTGACACACATTAATTAAACAGCAAAACCCCTTCGATGTGGGCGGTGCTACCAAACATGATGGCAAAGAAACAGAAACCAAGAAACAGCTGATTAGGACAAAACCTTGGATCAAAATGGAAGAGAGTTTATCACCTTGGTGGGGGCGGGGGTAAAATTAACTATGAAAGTTTAAAAGGGAAAAGGATTTTATTTAACTTTTTCTTTTTTTTACCAAAAGTAGAGAAATTACAAGATATGTTAAGGTGGTGGGAGGTGATAAATCAAAATGTAGTTTGATAAATACGCTTTGATGACTAAATATGCTTTTTTTGTCAGCAATAATTTAAAGGGGGAAATCTATTTTCTGGTTTGGACACGATGTACACTACTGTTGTTAATGTTATAATGAAAAAATTGTGGTTACACTATTTTAAGGTATCATTGCTACAGTGTAATGAAATATTTAAGTACTGAGTAATATTAATTAGTACATGTACTTACTATAGGGTTAGGGTATGATTATGATTTGGTTGCGGTTTAGTTGCATTTAATTATAATTTACTGTTATTACTATGGTAAGTACATGTAACAAGGTCACTGTAAAATAAAGTGTTACCAAAATTGCCATTTCAAATAAATGCTGTTCTTTTGAACCTTTTATTTATCAAAGAATCCTGAACAAAAAATTATCACAGGTTCCACAAAAACAATAAGCAGCGCAACTGATTTCAACATCAATAATAATAAATGTTTTTTTAAGCAGCAAATCAGCATATTAGAATGATTTCTGAAGGATCATGTGACACTGAAGACTGGCGTAATGATGCTGAAAATTCAGCTTTTCATCACAGGAATAAATTACATTTTAAAATATATTTGAATTTGTATTATTTTTTTATTATTGTAATATTACTGTATTTCCTGTATTTAAGATCAAATAAATGCAGCCTTTTTGAGCATAAGAGACTAAAAAAAAATCTTATAAAACGCCAAAACCTTTGAATGGTAGTGTATGAACGAAGTCTGCCTGCCTCACTTTAGGTGGATAAGGTTTCAGAATCAGAATCTTTTTTTAAGCAGCCTGCGTTTGGGTGACATAATTAAAGTTTTTCATATCAAAAGGTGTCAGCATGATCGAGTTCTCTCCCAATATGTAGAGCGGCACATTTATACGGAGTCATTGTGAAGGCCTTTTGGGAGAAAGAGTGAGGCAGGCCTCCTCTGGCTCAACCATCAATTTGTGGCTTTTGAAATGGTCATGCTTGATTCCCTTGATATTTATATCTCACCTGCGTTGTACCTGGCGGGCAAAGTTGTTGCTGGAAGCAGAGCAGGGGAACTGCACAGCCTCGCTGTGGAGCGTGGCGTTACGGAAGAGGTCGCAGAAGTTTTCAAAAAGCTCCAGAAGTTTGTCAGAAGTGTTCTCAAAAACCGCTATAACCTCTGTGGTTAGCATATTGTAAACCACGAAGAAAGATGGCTAAAAATTGAAAGGAGAGAAGAATTGAGAAAGCAGTTAACACAATGATAGTTTACTTTTGAAACTATTGACTACACAACCGATCCACCAAACTTGACTTAGCACAAATCCTACCTGTGTAGAGATTCACAACAAAACAAAAACAAACATTATATCTTACACTACCAAAGATTAAGGGATGACGCCAGCAAGAGCGTATCTGATTCAGTCTCCGGTTACTCCAGTGCATGTGTGTGTTGTGGGTGAGATGGCTTCTTTTTTTTTTTTTTTTACCTGCGAGGGGTCGGTGACCCTCAGCGTGACTACATCTTCGCTGGTGTACTTAATGAACAGGTGATGTTCATCCAGGAGCTGCATCTTCCACATGCGCAACTGCCTGAGCTGATCGAAGAATTGAAAGAACCGCCGTTTGGCTGTGGCGCTGCCGTCCTGTTCTGCCCTCCTCCACAAGTACACCAGCAAACGGTGCTTCAAGGAGTTGATGGTTTTCTCCTTATATAGACGGGAGAAACCAGGCTGGCCTTCAGCCTGGGCCTCGGGGTAAACTGCAGACAGCGTGAGCAAGTCATCCTCGTAACAAAAACGGCCGATGGTGCGCACGTCAAGGAAGGTTCCTTCTGGTGTCACCTGAGCAGGAGGAAGTAAATAAATTTAGTTTAATATTTTAGTTGAAATATTTTTGGGTCGATAGTAATTATGGGAGGGGGGGCAGAATTTTTATTTGTGCAAACAGTAGAGAAATGATGGAAAAAAGAGTGGGATAATGGATTGGACCAGTCAAACATACCAAACTGGGTTGAAACCTGTCGCCCACCTGAGCAACATGGTCTGACAAAATAAATTTAGTTTGTTAAAAATGGTCAATGTTCTAAGAATATATCTTGTATTTAAAAATATACAGTCTCAAATGGAGGGTTGCTTCCTAGTGAGGCTGTGCCCTTCCTAGTGCAGTCCTTGAAGGCTAGAGTTTTGTCCTCCTCAGCATTAAATGCTAGAAAGAGACAATCTAGCAAGTACACATGGCTACGTCACACGTTCCTGCCCCATGGTCACGGCACGAAAACAGTGTTGGGCAAGCTACTTGGAAAATGTAGTGAGCTAAGCTAGCAGTTGCTCAACATTAAATTAAGCTTCACTACACTGAAGCTACCCCCCTGGGAAATGTAGCACGCTAAGCTACAGCAACATGGCAAAAGTAGATTACTACATTAAGCTTTTTTTTTTTTTTTTTGCATATTGAACCAACTTCATTCCAATCAATGCTATTTCAGTGATCAATAAAAGTCAAACAAATAGGCTGGCATTATTTTTCAGTTCAATTGTTTATTCAACAACTGTCCCAAACCAATTTGGCAACAAAAACATGTGATCCACATAATAACAAAACCAGGGGTCCGTTCTTTGTACCTCGCTTAATACATCTGAGATGATTTGACAGATCCCAGATCTTTTAATCATGATAACTGATGTCTGGCTAATTTGGTTCTTCAAACGTATTTGCGGATTGGATTTAAATATCTGGATTAAATGATCTAAGATCACTGCGCGTTCTTGTTTTCCCTGAAGAGGGCAGATGCATCGAACCATGATCAGCAATGCAGCGATTGGCTGGCGTCAAGACAGCAACGTAATGACATCATATAATTAAAAAAGCCACCTGGCAAAAAACTTGGCAAATTACACCAAAAAAAAAAAACACGAATATCTGGACCTTTATAAGGAAACAGCCAAACGACCAAACCAACATAAAAGTTATAATAGATCAATGATTTATTTATTACAATGGTTTTTTTACATGATTACCAATTATTTATATTCTCGATTTTATACAGTATTTGTACACCCTTTACATTTTTATTTCAATGTTGTAATTCAATTTTTAATTCAATTTGAAGCAGATTTGTAAAGTGACAGTATTAAAGTTTCTTAAGGGTCAAGATCAAATTCTCTGCCTCTCCTGCGCTGCATCAAGCCACTCCCATAATATCCATCATTACTTAAATTAATGCACGGCTCAGATTAACTGTACAACATGTGTGCAAACCTCCAATAAAATTATAAAGTAATTATTCCATCACAAATCAATCGCTCAATCGCTCGTGTCTATAGTATTATACACAACATTATAATATTATATACATTCTCATATACATATAAAATGTAAAATTTGTATATTATTATTATTTAAAATGATTATTATTGCCCCTGGTTCAGTAATGAACTCTTGTAATAAAGTAGCAGTGGCTGGGACAGATTTTAAGTATCACCTCCAGATGCAGTCTAATCCTGTTTACATGAAATAAGCCTGCTTGCGAGCAGGTTTAAGCTTACGGACCTGTTGCTATGACAGCAAGTCCAGGATGAGCGTCGAAGAACCAAACAATCCAAGATCATGCCAAATCGTCAACAATCAAATCCAGCTAACTGAGTTAGCGAGGTACGAAGAACGGGCCCCAGGTGTCGAGAGTGTGTGTGTGTATGTTCATCTGTATCAATGGTATGTGTATGTATGCATACGCAACTGTGTTTGCATGTTTATGCTCAATTTAGACTTGGGCACTTTTGCAGGACAAGATGCAAGTTCATTTAAAACTCAATTCAGCTCAAAGTACAGTAGCTCCTAACAGTACCAACATGGCAAAAAAACCCATGTATTTATATTTAATGACAGGTACGCAAGTACATGTGTGTGTGTGTGTGTGGGTGTCTGTGTACCGGTCTTTACATGCTCACGGCCAAGGGAGTACTTTGAAAGGTTCGTGCGCGCATCTGAGTGCGAGACAGAGCGGAATGTAGAAAATGAAGTATACCTGCGACTTTAGCAGTTGTATTTCCAATTTGAGCTTGATCTTCAGTAATGCTTGGGAAAATGTAGCTTGTGTGGACGCTACCGCACTACTTGATCAACAAAAGAGCTTCGCTAATGAAAAGCTATTTGATTCAGAAAACAGCGACGCTACCACCAAGCTATTGAAAAATAGTTAAACTAGTAACATCACTGAATGTGTGCAAAGGATTGTGGGTGACTTATGGATGTGAAGAATACACTTGATGCATCCTTCAAAATGTGCTGAATGAAAGACGCTTAACAAAGGCTGCTTTCCAAGTAACCTTCGAACTGAGATGGCTTTCTGCAGTGCTTGATGATTTGGTAATCAAGATATGAAGCTTTACCAGGATGCAGCCTTCCATTTGAGAAACACCCATTCACTCACGAGCCACTTTATTAGGTACACCTGTTGAACTGCTCATTAACGCAAATGGCAGCAACTCAATGCATTCAGGCGTGAAGACATGGTCAAGACGATCAGTTCAAACTAGTATCACAGGGCTGCCAACTTTTCAAAAAATCTTTTGTGAAATTTGGTGGGGCCAACCAAAATTGTCGCGTACAAAGCAAAAAAATGTTGTGTCTCATTCAGCATCATTACCGTACACAGAAAAAAAAAATTATATTAATAATATATACACACACACCAGTGGTTCGCCACAGAAAACACTCTCCGCATCAGCATTTGAATGGGGTAGTATTGTTTTTGTTGTTGATATCTTTTTTGCCTTTGACAGATAAGTATAGGTTGCTAATTCATTCTATCTATTAAGACAAAATGCATCTATATGACGCTTTGTATATACAGTACATCCTATAGACACACACACACACACAATTTTAAAGCACTGTGCAGAGCTTTAATGATTTTGTCTAGAACTACTTTAACTTACAAGCTATTGTAAGTTAAAGTAGTTGTTACATTCAAGCTACCCTTTTGAAAAAGTAGCTAGCTACATTGAAACTACTTTTCTTTTTCTTTTCTTTTTTTAATCACATTGTTACAAATAACTGAATAATTGTTAATGAAGAATGTTATAATATTTGGGATTTAAAACAGCATAATGCAATGCAATTATGATTTCAAATCGTATGGGGTGAATTCAGGGTTATTGGGACACTTTTTTCCCATTTCAGTAGCAAAAACTGTCAGAATCAAACTATCCGATACACACAATAATCAAATATAGCCTATATCTCAAACTGGCTGTCAAAGTGCAAAATGTCTACAAATTTAACATCAGTGCAAGAACAAAATGTATGCAACTTAAATTAAACACTAGTCTAAAGATGCAGGTTAAACTCACAGCTCATGCAGTGATGAAGCGCCAGTCATGAGCTGCTCGCGTGAGCGGTGCGCTTTGCTTAACTATTTATTTTCATTTCGAATTGTTTCGTTTAAAAGTGGATTTCATTTATCTTGAACCCCCTCACCGAAAGCATATATCGATCACAAGTGGCTCAAAACTCATATTTTGGGCATTTGACCGACCGGGTTGACACTTCAGCGTGAGAAATCGGGGGTGTGGCATGTGAGCGTGTGAAACCAATCAAATGTGTGTGTCTCGTGGCCAATGCATGAGAGTTGGCAGCTCTGGTATCAGAATGGGGAGGAAAGATGATTTAAGTGACTTTGAATGTGGCATGGTTGTTGGTACCAGACTGGCTGTTCTGAGTATTTCAGAAACTGCTGATCTATGTCACGTTTGTATTTTCACGTACAACCATTTATAGGGTTTAGAGAATGGTCTGAAAGAGGGAAAATATCCAGTAAGCAGCAGTTCTATGGGCGAAACTGCCTTGTTGACGCCAGAGGTCAGAGGAGAATGGCCAGACTGGTTCCAGCTGATAAAAAGACAACAGTAACTCAAATAACCACTTGTTACAATGGATCTCTGCAGAAGAGCATCTTTGAACACACAACACAACGAACCTTGAAGCAGATGAGCTACAGCAGCAGAAGACCACACTGGGTGCCACTCCTGTCAGCTAAGAACAGCAAACTGAGGCTATTATTCACACAGGCCCACCAAAATGGAACAATAGAAGATTGGAAAAACGTTTCCTAGTCTGACGAGTCTCGATTTCTGCTGCAACATTCAGATGGTCGGGTCAGAATTTGGCAAAAACATAAAAGCATGGATCCATCCTGACTTGTATCAACGGTTCAGGCTGCTGGTGGTGTAATAGTATGGGGATATTTTCTTGTCACGCTTTGAGCCCCTTTAGTACCAATTGAGCATCGTTTAAATGCCACAGTCTACCGGAGTATTGTTGCTGACCATGTCCAACCCTTTTTTGACCACAGTGTACCCATCTCGATAGCTACTTCCAGTTCAGGCACGATAATGTGCCATGTCACAAAGCTCAAATCATCTCAAACTGGTTTCTTGAACGTGGCAATGAGTTCACTATATTCAAACGGCCTCCACAGTCACCAGATCTCAATCCAATAGAGCACTTTTGGGATGTGGTGGAACAGGAGTTTCACAGCCGACAAATCTGCAGAAACTGTGATGTTATCATGTCGATATGAACCTAAATCTTCCAGCACCTTGCTGAATTAATGCTACGAAGAATTAAAGGGATAGTTCACCCAAAAATTTTAATTAGCCCATGATTTACCAACCCTCAAGCCATCCTAGGTGTGTATGACATTCTTCTTTCAGACGAATACAACCAGAGTTATATTAAAAAATGCCCTGACTCTTCCAAGTGTTATAATGGCAGTGAATGGTGGTTTTTAAGTCCATAAAAGTGCATGTATCCACCATAAAAGATATCCACACAGCTCCGAGGGGTTAATAAAGGCCTCTGAAGCAAAGCGAGAAGCGCCCTACATCATACGCTGGAGCGCCAGTCTCTTGTGAACACGTGTACGACAGTTAGTGGAAGTTAGAGATTATAGTTTGTAAAGTTTTAAATATGTATATTGTTCTTACACAAACGCATCGCTTCAGAAGGCCTTTATTAACTCCCCAGAGCCGTGTGGAGCAGTTTTATGATGGATAGATACACTTTTATGGACTTCAAAACAGAAACATCCATTCAATGCCATTATAATGCTTGGAAGAACCACAGTACATATTTTAATATAACTCCGATTTTATTCATCTTAAAGAAGAATGTCATATACACCTAGGATGGCTTGAGGGTTGGTAAATCATGGGCTAATTAAAATTTTTGGGTGAACTATCCCTTTAAGGCAGTTCTGAAGGCAAAAGAGGGTCCGACACCGTACCAGCAATGTGTACCTAATAAAGTGGCAGATGAGTGTAGATTTATACCTTTATTGACATTTTTGGTATTTCTATTTGCACAAAATTATAACAAATTATGGGTATAAATGGGGTGATGGGACTGGCAAAATGACAAGCCAAATACAAACCTGTGTTGGGCACCATGGTCTGACAAAACAAATTCAGTTTGATAAACCAATTATACTTCAAGGGGGAATCAAAATTCTCTTCGTATTTTTATGAACAATAGAGAACTGACAGGGAATGATGAGTATAAATATAAATTAAAAAAAGATACAAATACATCATATAAGACACAGCTCTGAGTGATATGTGCTGTACAGTGAAGTCTTCAGCCCTGTTAACACCAGGTAGTAAGATAAGTTTTGGTCGCTCGGATCACAAGTGGATGACGCTAAATACAGATGTAAATGGGGTCAAAACATTTTGAGCTTGTCCACTTCCAACCACTTCTAGAGGTAGTTGAAGACTGATTGCTTTCGTAGTGTAAACGCTAGGGGTGTAACGGTACACAAAACTGACGGTTCGGTACGTACCTCAGTTTTGAAGTCACGGTTCGGTACGAGTTCGGTACAGCAGATTTACAAAATTGCTTTTTATTTATTTTTTATATTTAACAGTGGTTTACTGGGGGGAAAAGTGTCTGTCCTTGAATGAATTAAATTATATCTAAAAGTTTATTAAAGATATTTCTGTAAATGATATAGGGATCCCTTACTTGCACATTAATATTAAAGGTTAATAACAGAGCCCAAACTATTAGCCTAAATTCAGTTGCTATTTATTTTTAGGTATAATAATCAACACTCAAATAACACATTGTGTGCAAATATGTAAACTTCACATAAGGCCGTTTTTGCATTAACTCCTAAATCTAATTATAAAATAGTTTTTTCTCCAAATCGTTGTTGAAAAATAATAATTTATATAGTGTCTGTCATTTTCATGACAGGTTTATTTAACATACATGAAATAATCAAGACATCACTAACAGGTTCAGTAGAATATAATGAATATAACGGCTAATATAGAGCATATATTTAGTGAAAGAGTTGATTTCTCTAGTGAATATAATTCTGTGGACACTGAATGACTGCCTGAGGTAAATGTGATGCTAACGTTACATGACATTGTTTAGTTTACAGCAGTTATATTGACGTCTTTCCGCCGTTGAAACACTGATTTAGCGATTACACCACATATATACATGACAGTAAGTTGTAATGTATCCTCAGCATACCTTCAGATCGTCATTCATGTTTATTCTTTAGGAAGAGATGATCGATCGCCTTCACAGATGATCGCGTTCACGCGCGTGCGCGTCCGCTTGAACTGTGATTAGTGACCAGTCACGCCACATAGAGCGTCAAAACGGCATTTATCGTTTGAATTTCGTCATAAAATGAACTGAATACTTAATATGTTTGTGTGGGAACTCGTTGTAAGCGCGGAACACACTTCAATCCAAGCCGATTGAACTGTTAAAGATTACATTCATAACCGTTCGATACACGCGTGCACGTTCACAAATGATCGCGTTCACTTGAACTGTGTTCAGTGATCACTGATCAGTCACGCACATTAAAGAGCATCAAAACGCAATTTATCGTTTGAATTTCGTGATAAAATGGACTGAATACTTAATAAGTTCGTGTGGGAACTCGGATTGAAGTGTGTTCCTAATTTACAACAAGCCGACTGTTAACTGTTAAAGATTACATTCATAACCGTTCGGTACACGCGTGGACCGAACCGAAAGCCCTGAACCAAAACGGTTCAATACGAATACGTGTACCGTTACACCCCTAAAACGCTCATACCGTCGAATGTTTTGTTCGTACAGCCACAAAAGACCACCTACGGACTTAATGTGTAAAACAGTATGGGTTTGAAGACGAAAAATATACCAAGCATAATGTTCTCTCACCATTCCTGATTTTTAACACACACGTTTGGCATGGTCTTGCGGCTATCAGAGCAGAAGCGAAAGCTGCTGCACTCCGTATGTCTTCCGTCGTCTCCTTTTGCGTTCATATGTAAATTGTGCAAGCTTATTTCATACATTAGACCGAAAGATCTGAAAATGCCCAAACATTTACCCACCCATAGACCCTCGCCTCGCAGAAATCAGGACAGAAGTGGTTGAAAGTGGACAAAAGAGACGTATTAAAACACCAGGTGTAAACGGGTATGCGTTTCCTTGTGTCTCCTTGTGATCCGATACACCAAAACGCATCTTAATACCAGGTGTAAACAGGGCCTTAGACACCATTATTCTTACCTGAAAGACATGTATGGTCTGTTGCTGCACCGAAAGCACGGCCAGTATATTTCTGTACAGGTACAGCCCTTGATTGTGTGACAGAATGATTTTGTCACACTTAAAGGTGCGTGTATCACACAGTCGGCCCGTGTGCAGGTCTATGATGTGCAGCGAGTAGTCTTCAAGAGGTGAGCGCGGGTTCGGTGTCACGGATTCATTGTTTCTGTACACCTCGAAAAAGTGCGGATGAGGATCTTCTGGCAAGTAGGCAGCAGAGCCGACGATCACATAGCGGCAGTCGTCGGTGAAAAGACTACACTCTCTATTCAAGTGCTCACCGTTGGAGGCTACGTTGGTGACGTGGAGCAGGGAGAAGAAACGTTCGAAGAGTCTGCCTCTGATGTTGAGGGAGCGCTGGTCATTCCCATTGGCCAGCGTTTCTCCCTCCTGACCCTGGAGAAGGTCTTCAGCGGCTTGGCATCCCTGGTACTCGTAGATTTCCAAGGAAGTCTGATCAGAGGAGAACGCAATAAAGCATCGACCGTCAGGGGAGAACTTGCGCAGGAAGCAGGGTGGCTTCTCCACGTTCACCACTGTGAAGTTGGGGAACAGGTTCTGGTGGAAACAGCGCACACGGTACCAATGCGCCCCGAGTGGACCGGAGCAGATGCGACGCCTCTCTAGCCGGTGTACCACATTCTGGTTCTGGATGCGTCTCGGCTTCAGAGTGGGGAAATCATCCTCTGATGTAGTGTTGCGGTGAGCAGCCATAATAACAGCTTTACCACTGTAAATGAAAAAATAAAGGAAGATATTTGGAAGAATGTTTGTAACCAAGCAGATCTCGGCATGACTATGGTAGTCAATGGCTGCCGAGATCTTCCTTTGTGTACAGCAGAACAAATAAATGTATACAGGTTTAGAACAACTTGACAAGCAGTCCCTCCAGAAAAACGCGATTATGCGATCGCGTGATTTAACGCACAATCAGCCAAAGTCCGCATATTTATGCGGGGGCCGCATTTTTTCAAATACGCCGCACTTTCGCCGCATAAATTGCCTATTTCCGCGTGCAAAATATGCGGGCCTAGCATGATTTCATAATCCCCCGCATTTCCGTTGCAAAAAAGTCATATATATAATAGCAGAAAGTTGACAAATGTTCGTTTACTTCACACAAGAGCCGCCATTTCAGCCTATTGCCATGGGAACGTTTTGAAGTGACGTACTTACCCGACGTGAACATCATCGAAAAGCTGCAAACCCCGTGGTGAAACCATAGATATCAGTGAAACCATGATGAAGCACGCAAATTCCCATTTGCCAACAAAAATAACAGCAAAAGACCGCGCAAAGCCGTTTCCCGGTGTGTTGACCGATTTCAAAACACAGCATCATGAAGCTTTGAAGCGTTATGAATCAATGAGTCGATTCAGCGGTTTGAAGCGTTATGAATCAGTGAGTCGATTCAGCGGTTTGAAGCGTTATGAATCAGTGAGTCGATTTAGCGGTTTGAAGCGTTATGAATCAATAAGTCAATTCAGCGGTTTGGATCACCAAAGTCACGTATTTCAGCAGTTTGACACGCGATCCGAATCATGAATCAACTCACTGATTCATAGCATCATGATGCTGTGTTTTGAAATCGGTCATCACTATATAAGTCGTTATTTAGAGACGAACGGAGGTCTTACGGGTGTCCAACGGCATGAGGGGACGTCATTAATGACAGAATTTAAATTTTTGGATGAACTAACCCTTTAAGAGATTGCACTTTGTGCATTGGAAGCACTCAAATGTCTGTTTTGTAAAGCTACCTCTGTAAAACAGGAAGTTATTTATTCATTTTTCAGAAGTTGTAGCATATTCCTTATGTGAAGCTACAGAACTTGTTTGACTCAATGTTTTGTAAATTTGATCCATGTGTTTATCAAGGTCTTCAATAAAACAAGATGGGAACTTAAATATTCCCAGCACTTTCTGTGATGTAGTGCTTTTTTTCTCTTTCATCAAACTGCAGTTTTTGCAAGTTCCTGCAATTTCATTGCATAAAATTGCATAAATATCCCGCATTTTTCATCGCATTTTTTAAGAAAACGTGCCGCATAATCAAGGATTTTTGCCCACAACACTCACAAAAAAAAGCTGCATTTTTCTAGAAGGACTGAACTTGAGGGTGACTAAATGATGACAGAATTTTATTTTTTAAAGCTACACTGTGTGATATTTTCCCCCATCTAGCAGTGAAAAGGTATATGACCATCCAGTAAATATTAGTTTCTGTTCCTCCCAATTCCGATTTCGTTTTAACTCCTACGGTGGCCGATTTAGTCCAAGATTAACATGGCTTCCAGTTCGACCTCGTCCATTAGTGTTGATTTGCCTGTTGTGTTGCCGTCTTAATTCTCTTTTTCGCTTCCTTGGCGACTCTGTTACATATCCTCGAGAATAAGAGCGATCCTCCATCAGCAACAGACTTTCAAAAAGGCTTTCAGGTTTTCATATAGCAGTCTCAAGCAATCCCCCTCTTCACATTCGACACGGTGCCATCGAGTGTTAAAAATGCGAAAGGCAAAGCTTGAATTTACGGGTATGTCCCTCTTTGGCTAATGTACTTTCAAGATGGAGGGGCAACATGGCGACCCCCATTCGAACCCCTTACCCGTATGTATTTTCAATGGCATATTATAAACTTACGAGAATACTTTATTACTTGAAAGTAAATATACATTAATGATCACATATATTTTTGAAAGAACTAAGTGTTTTTAGCTAAGAATAAACTAAAAAAAAGTTACACAGTGTAGCTTTAAGTGAACTGTCGCATTAAATGCAGGGGAGGAGATCTCCCTACAAAATTATTTTTCCATTTTTTATATTTCTATAGAACAAAAAATAAACAATTAGACTGGCAGATGGCCAGACTAACAGTTATACCACTGCAAATTAGAAATTAAAACACTATTGGATTTGGAAGGGATTATAATAAGTTAATAAATGCAAAGCAGGTGGAGAAGATCCCTCAACAAAATTATTTTAAATAATACTTTTTATAATACAAAAAAACAGGCAGAAAGGAAGCCACAATAACAGCTGTACCACGTCAAATTAGAAACTAGAACATTATTGGAAGAGATCATAAGTTCTTAATAAATGCAAAGCATACAATACCAACAATATTATTTTAGATAATACTTTATATAACACAAAAAATAAACAACTAGACAAACAGATGCAGAAACTGACAGATATCGCTTTTACGGGTTTATTTTATACTTAAAGCTTAAAATAACCTCGTTTAAAAATTATTACAAATAAAACATCAGTAAAAATATCAAAACACACGCATTTGGTTATGCATATCTTACCTGCATGTTCATTTAAACACTTGTCACGTTAATATCTGTGCGGCTTTAACTCTCTGGGAGCACAAGCATGGACAAGAGACAACTTGCATCCGCATAAAATGAACGTAAGAGCAAAAACGTTTGAAAGGGACGTACAATGGGGTTTAAAAGTTTCTTCAGGAGTGCAAATATAAGTTTGGAGGTCTGTTCGCTGTCTAACCGGCGGAAGTAAACTGGCATCGGCGAGCTCTGCGCATAAACAGTGGACATGGGGTGCACAGAGTGTCGGAGCGCCCCCTTCAGCAGCGGCGAAACAGCGCAATTTCACCTCTGTGGTAGGAGATTCTTTCAGCGATTTGGATTGATTAGATGTCCTGTCAAATTAACTCGCTGAAATCAGTAGTGCTGCGTGAATACCGGTATGTAGGCTATGGGTATCCACAATTTCTGAGGAGATAATTATTGTCAGTGTGACATAGGCTACAATAAATTATTTTGGAGAATGTCCTCCTTATAAAAACAATTGAGACCGAACTAAACTGTTTAGCTCAGGGGTCTCAAACTCATTTTACCTGGGAGCCACTGGAGGTAGACTCTGGGTCAGGCTGGGCCGCATCAAGTATTACACATAAAAAGTGTTTCAAGTATTCCCAAAAAAAGTAGCACAACAGATCCAATCTTCTCAATCTTTATTATTAACAGTTCTTCAACATGAATGTTTCTTCTGAACATGAACTGTTCCTCTGAATTTGAACTAAATGTAGCCTATAGAAATTAAATCATGTAATATGAAATAATTAATGATTTTAATTTGATTTTAAATAATAGACTAATTCACAGCAAGGCCGTAACCAGGTCAAACAGAACAGAGAGCGAAATTCTAGGTCTAATTCTAATTGGGAAATCATCTTTTTGGGACTATTTGTAAACAATATTTGCATTAATTTGCGTCAAATATATTATTAGTCCCGATATTCTTTGCATGAGTGAGTTAATAAATTCATAGATCCGCAAAAGACTATTGAATTCTCTAGTGGTCTGGTGGTAGAATTTTTGTCAACCGTGTCAAAGGTTCCAGTTTCTAATCCGCTCTCATGTAGTTTTTTTTCATTAAAATCAAAGATGCTCATCAATGATTATATAATAAGACCATGGACACTTTGCATTTTGTCCATAAAGAATAGAGCAACTATCTCTCTCAGCAACGGCATTAAGCGATAGATTGACGCGCTCGTCTGTGTGTGAAGACTGCAGTGTGCACGAGCCAAAAGAGAACGTAAACCCCGCCTACTTTGATTTGATTGGCCATCTCAATCATTTTGACATTGATGAGCGCTGTTAGACCACATTCGTTTCAACTGTCTGATCAGCTTCGTTCGTCTGTTCCTGTCAATCACGCGGTGTCAACCAATTATACTGCACGAGGGAGGGGCGAGTCAACTCTCTCTCTCTCGCACACACACACACAAAGGAGGCAGCAAGCGTGGCAAGCGCGGCATACGCAACGACTCAGCAAAAAGGTGCTTTTCAGAGCAACGCGCGGGCCGCACTTACACTAAACTTTGATGTCAAGAAGGGAGCCACAAAATATCATCCTGCGGGCCGCAAGTGGCCCGCGGGCCGCGAGTTTGAGACCCCTGGTTTAGCTGGTCTCTCGGTATGGTTATGCTTTTTCAGGAAGACTATTGGAACATGGCATAGAAAATAATCCGAAATTTCTTGTTCGTTGGCCTTAAAGGGGTAGTTCATCCAAAAATGAAAATGATCCCATTACTCACCCTCAAGCCATCCTAGGTATGTCATCAATGTATATGGGATACAATCAGAGTTATATAAAAAAAAATGTCCTGGCTCTTCCGAGCTTTATAATGGCAGTGAATGGCAGCCCAAAATTTGAAGACCAAAAAGAGTATCCATCCATTATAAAAGTAATCCACATGGGTCCGGGGGGGTTAATAAAAGCCTTCTGAATGGAATCGATGGATTTTTGTAAGAAAATTATCCATATTTAACATGTTATAAGGTCAAATATCTAGCTTCCGTCAGACCGCCTTCCGTATTCAACTTCGAAGTGTAGTGTCTCTCACAGTTCAAAATGCTTACACTATGTCCAACATCATCGTCACGGCAGTTACGCTTTTTCTGTAAGTTGAATACGAAAGGCGGTCCGCCAGAAGCTAGATAATTAACTTCATAATGTGTTAAATATGGATATTTTTCTTTAAAACAAAAACCCATCGATTCACCCCTTTATTAACCCCCCAGAGCCACGTGGATTACTTTTATAATGGATGGATGCACTTTTTTGGGCTGTCATTGACTGCCATTATAATGCTTGGATAAGAGCCAGGACATTTTTTAATACAACTCCGATTGTATTCGTCTGAAAGAAGCATGTCATATAGCCTATGGCTTGAGGGTGAGTAAATCATGGGGTAATTTTCATTTTCAGGTGAACTATCGCTTTAAGTAGTGTAGGGCTAGATTTAAATAGGTCTTGGGTACTTTCCAAATGGTCTCACCAGGTGTTTTTACTGTATGTTGGGAAAACATAGAGAGCGTTAAGAATTAAAGTGAGTAAAAACAAAATGGCCACCTCTCTGACCAGGCATTTACCTGCATTGCAATTTAATTGATCATAATCACAGCTATGAACATTCAAAGTGCATCAGTATTGAGAAGGTTGTGAAGTCTCATCATGATGCGTGTGCTTGATGTGTTGTCCCTATGGTTGTAGTTTTTTATGATGGAGTTGATTGGTTAAGTTGGAACACCTGGTAGGCCTAATACTCACAGATAAGTAAAAGTTTACCTGATGAGCAGTGATTTACAAAAGTTTTTTAGCTGAAACTTTTATTTCCCTATTGTAAATTGCATAAGGTCTTTATTTTTTGTTACTCACCTAGGGCAAACATTTGGCCATGAGAGACCTGCATTTTTTTCAGCAAGGTTATTACGTTTACTTTTCAGGTATACAAGAAATTTCTTGGTCAGGGTTTGGTTGGCAAGAGGTCTAACAAAAGGGAAATTTAGAACTGATAATTAGGGACAAAGCACTTCCCATTTATGCACCCATTAGCAGAGTACACCGAAAAGGCAAAGCAGTGACAGATGAGGTCATCTCACTCTTTTGTCTTCTCTTTCTGCCATAGAAAAAAAATGACGAATGCTCAAAATGCCTTTTCACTTCCACGTTTTATGGAGCATTTGGACTTTGTAAATACACTTTTAATTCCGTATTCAATAGGCAGCATGCTCATCTTCCAGAAAATGTTTAAAATGATGATATTAACAAATCATTTTTAAATGTCAATTGACAGGGTAGTTCCATGATGATTAGGACAGAGGTCAATAAATCTTTACAGAACACCACTAATGGAGGTGCTTTTCTGGTATGGTTTGAAATTATTATGGTGAGGTTTTTTTTTTTTTTTTTTTCATTCCATGAGTGCAATTTTTAAAGAAAGAAAAAAAAATAAGTAATTAGGTTATTTAGCAAACTATATTCACTGAATACGGAATTAAATGTGTACATACAAAGTCCAAATGCTCCATAAAACGCGAAAGTGAAAAGGTAATTTGAGCATTCGTCATTTTTTGGGGAAAGACACAAATATATATTTTTCATAAGGACTATAAAAACGAGACAACGATTAATGGCATATGTAAACACTATTCCAATGTTTCTACTTCAAACGTCGATGTTTAGTTCAATGTGTTACCTGCCAGTACTTAGTAATTATTTGCTGAAAATTGTAAGTCCTACACAATTTCTTTTTTCTGTGTACATGAATATACTGGCTGATTCATACATACATGCGTTTGTTTGACCGAATACGATTTTAAGCTCAATCTTATGCCGTAGTTCTGATGTGGAGCTCCAAAAAGAGAACATGAGATAAAGTCTAATTTGCCCAAATTCATTTAGTGTTCTTTCTCCAAAATGGATTATGAGGGTTGAAAAATTGAAAAAGAAAAATGAATAAGAACTGAGCACAGAAGGAAACCTGTGCTTGGCCTTGAGAGTATGATAATGGATTTGTACCCAATTATCCTCGACCCAAGTATGTAGAGACCCAGTTGGTAGATTATATAAGTTGTAATCTTCAGTAATGGCAGGTTGTGAGCATGAAAGGTATTCCAGTGGAAAAACATGGAAAAAGAACATTAGAGCCCTCCAAATGCTATGTGCCAGCGTTTTGAGTGCACTCTCCACCCATGGGCCAAAGCGCTTCGCTTAGGGGCCAAAAACATGGCAGCTATAACATTATGGTATGGGGTTTGCATTTGAGATTTTTCCAAATAATGGCCTTTCATTCCGCTCTTTTCTCTTTGTCAAGGGTCATCATCTTCCCTTTCAGGTTTTGTTTTTGTTTTTTTACGTCCCCCCTCCTCACTCGCAGGCAAAATGCACAAGAACTCAGGAAGATTCATTTCCTCTGCATCCAGAGCCCGAGTGGTAGATGGAGGGTCCTTAAGGCTGGTTTTTAGACTGATATGAGGGCCTAATGCCGAAGAAGCAAAACAAAGAGCACAGAGAAATCACAAATTCTGTGGTAATGAAACTTTCACTGCCGATTCCAGACTACAAAATGGCCAGGCCAATGGAAACCCCAAGTACACTCAAACCGGTGGCATATAGCCTTAATTATGAACCTATTGCATGCTAGCCGTAATTGGAAAAAGCAGTTTTAAAAGGTTGCTTTTTGAGCAGAACAAGCGAATATGCAGCCTTTTTTTTTTACATTTCTGAAAATCTACGTTGCATAGAGGCTGTGTTTGACATTTAAAAAGAAGCTTTTACCTTCTCAATATAGTTGATACTCAGCAACATAATAGAATGTTGCCGTAATTGTAGCTTCCTTCAAACTTTAGTGGGATTTTTTTCCCCCACAATTCCTTTTCTTCATGCATTTATGCCCAATTGACCACATATTAAGCAGACATCTCTTGACTTATATTCATGCATATTGTTTCTCTGCAGGCAAAATTCTGCAAGATTCAAATGTTGCTTGACTACTGAAAAAAATGAGAAAAAAACTATAATTATTTGCAGGGAAAAATCCAAAAGCTCATCGATGGCATGCTTGAAAAAAAAAAATGCTTGCATTTCCTATTGTTTAAAGCACATTATGACTAAAATAGATTAATGTACAACCTGAGATCAACAGGTTGCATTTTCCTGTGAGTGTTTCATGTTATCATGCTTCATATCATAAAGCTCTAAAACAAGACTTTCATGCCATTTCGAGTCATATTCAGAGAACAAGGCCTTTATGGACCGAACAGAATTATGTAGATCTGCCTGCTGCTGCTTGGTCAGTGTGTGTAAATATATTCTCCTAACACTAAACCCTCACAGATAGAAATAAAGGCGTGTGCTCTCTCATTGGCTGACCAGAATACATGGCTGCATTCTATTGGTCATCCTAATCAGCTGACAGGATGCTGTTGCTTAGAAACATTGTTTCCTACCAAAGCCAACCCTTCCCTGCAGCCTTGCCAGTCCAATCAATGTGGCCACAGACTGGTAGCTTATATCTCATGCTGTATTTCAGACGTGTCTGTGTTGCTTCTCATAAAATCATCATTCTTATAACTGATTCAAGTGCCTCATTTAAACGATTAAGTGGCTTAAAATATGACTAGTACTGTTTAGCAGGTAACTGATGAGGTTATCAATACGCTTTCCATATGCAATAAACATGCATTTTGTGAGCGAATGAGTGTCGTGGTCGTCAGAAATCAAGTTGTTTACATGCAACACGGACTACAGATGCTGTACAACACATTTCAGCCTCGTCTTTAAGTATCAGGCAAATTCTAATTCTGGTTTCCGTGGAAACCTCTCAGAGCCAAACAATGGATGAAGGGTAAAGGACAAGTGCAGGATGCCGATCTTTCTTTTGTGGATGCGTGTGTGAGCGTGCATGCAAGAAGGCTTGTGTGCGCGATATGTGCACGCGCATGTGTTATGGGGGAGGGAAACATTCTGGACAGGCATAGTTGGTTTCATAATGAGCGCGTACAGCGTGTCATGGGACTACGTGTAAAGAGTGCTCGCATCTCCTTGTACATCAGTCCTCGTTGAGAGCCGAAGACTGCAGGGCATGCAAATCTGGAGTGATTTCAACACCCTCTGCTTCATCTCCACACCGTATTTCGCCAGATTTTAAGTTTGTTTACTCCTTGTCATATTTCCCTTTCAGCAAATATGCCCATGCGTACCTTTCTTATAAATTCGGTCTTTAAAAAAAACCAGACTATGAATGACTGTTTGTAGGCTACAAGACCCACTAGTGATTGTTTCTCTGTGGAACACTCTTTCTTTATTGACACTGCACAAATGGTTTATAGCAGAAAAAGGTTCTTTATAATATTCAAATGTTCTTTACACTATGAAAATAATGGTGCTTTTGAGAACTGGTTCTTCTATGGCATCATTGTGAAAACACGATTTTGGAACCACACGAGGTTGATATACCACAACAATTATGCAACTTTGCATCCCACTAGACCTTGAATTTGGTCGCTTGAGGTTCTATGAAGAACCTTTAACATCCATTTGACCTTTCCACTGCAAAAGTTTCTTTAAGGTGGAAAAGGCTTCTTTAGATTATTCAAATGCTCATTACATTAAGAAAATCATGGTTCTTTTAGAAACTGTTTACTGAAAGGTTCTTTGGGGAACTCAAATTGGTTCTTCCACATTGACATTAGGGTTCCCCAATGAACATTTCAATGAAGCATACTTAAAAGAACCATTTTTTCTTAGCGTGAAGAACATTTTAATAATTGAGGAACCTTTTTCCACTATGACAAATCTTTTGTGGAATGTTAAAGGTTCTTCATATAGATGCCAAGAACCTTTATTTTTAGGAGAGTATGACATCGCCGGGGGAAAAAACCCTTTTGGAACCTTTATTTTTATTCCATGAAGAACCTTTAACGTCCAAGGAACCTTTCCATTTCACAAAAAGGTTCTTTTTTAAATGTTCTTCACACTAAGTACAAATGGTTCTTTTAAGAACTTGTCATTGAAAGGTTCACTCGAAAAAATAATGTGTTGACTCAACATTCAATTTTTATGAGTTATGACAACTTTTGAGTAAACCAGTTGGTTTATGTTCTACCAACAAGCTACATTGAGTTAGAGGAACTTAATAATTTGTAGCATAAACACAAATCTTTAAGTTGATTACTCAAAAAAATTAAGTCCACCAATTAACCTTATCTATTTCAGTTCAAATCAACAGCTATCATAGCTCATGCTAACATAAGTAAGATAATATTTGTCACTGGCATTAGCGCAGTCATTTCTTAAAGTCAATAGTGTTTACTTTCATGTATCTACTCTTCAGCACAATGGTACCCACAAAAACTTTAAAACATTACAGAAACTCTTTTAAATGTCAAACATAACAGCATTAAACACTAACAGGTCTTTCCCTTCACTAAAATCAAATAAATTAACACTTAACTCAACATGTATTCTCCTTATCCAGTCCTATGCAAAGCATGCTGGGAACTAGAAATCCACTGCCTAATTTCTGAAGTTATCAAGACAAGTTTCATTACTAGAAATTTTAGTTAACATGGTATTAATTTGTTGTAATGATCAACATCATTATATCAACTCTACAAAATAATGTTTGCAACTTAAAAGGTTTAATTAAAACAATAAATTCGAATTTTTAACTTGCAACCATGCATTTATTTAAGTTTTGGTAACAGGTCCCTTGAATTACTTTTTAGAGTGAGTGTATGGCATTGCCGCAAAAAAAAACACAAAACTTTTTGGAACATTTATTTTTATTTCATGAAGAACCTTTAACATCCATGGAACCTTTCACATTTCACAAAAGGTTCTTTATATTGGAAAAAGGTTATTTGTAAAATGTTCTTCACACTAAGAATTTTTTTTTTTTGGCTCATTGGAGTACCCTAAATGGTTATACTATGGTTTTTGAAGTCCGGAAGATGCAACCGACTTTACTTCAATGTTGTAGCAGACTGACATTTGGAGGGGAGGTGTTACTACCCAAGCCGTCAAACTGACGTCCACAGAGAACGGAAGTAACTTTTCAGATTTTGATTAAAGATTACCACGACAAACTATTGTTTTCTGTGTATTAACTTGCACAGGTTAATTGTTCACCACAAGACTAGTAACAAAGTAAATAGTGTCAATTTTGATTTCATGACGACTTTCAAAGTGTACGTTGATCTGCAACAATGCCGGAAAGTTGCATCCTGTCAGACCTTGAATTTGGACGGCAGATGCAAAGAAAAGGCAGGAAAGAATCAGACCAGATGAGGGTGAAAATGTTTTAGGCGAGTGCCTTGAAATGGCTTTTGTCTCGCATTTCTGTAATTGCGGCCACTCTCTTTAGCACGCGCTGATTGCTTCAGGAGCCCTGTTTTCTTGCTTTTTTGCTTGTATGGATCGCAAATCTTGAGCTTTTATGGGGCTCCGAGGCCAAAGTGGAAGAGCAAGCAGGACAATATCTGTAGCTTTTCAGGTAGGACACCACTCAGTTTAGGTCAGCAGAGATGGACCAGAAGTTTAGAAAGAAATTATTTCACCATTTCATCAAAACACGCTCTTTAAAGGCAGGCAAAGAGAGGTCAAGTGCAGAAACCACACTCAGGCAGAATTACCTTCTCACCCCTTAAGAAAGCTAAGGGGGTTCTCAGCAGGGAAGCCTGGGCACTGCACCACGCCTGCGCTGAGAAAGCCGGCCATCAGTGTGCAGCAGCAATTTCTGCCACTTGGGGATCACAGGTGAAAGGAAATTGATGGGCACTTTTCTATTATTAGTGCCAGTGAAGGAAACATTAGTGTCAGAAGAACTTGTCGAGCTGCTTGTGGTTCTATCCACCTATATTCCCCCGAGGACTTTATACTTTTATTGCCAGACTTGATGCATGGGCACCAGAGTTTGCAAAATACACACCCCCTCCATACACACGCGAGTGAATGCTGGGAAAATAATCTTCAGCACTGAGATCATTAGCTGATTAGCACGGCTACCTGGAAAGGCTGCACCTTCTGCCAGGTAATCGGGGGTTTCCTTGCAGGGGCTGACAAACAGATGCTGCTTCTCGCTAAATGCAATGAATTACTTATGTGCCGCTTAGCTAAACAAGGAATCGCTCTGTACAGGTTTGCATAACACCGATACGGACATCTGTCAATGTGACTTTTGAACTGCCTCTGCCTCGGCCTGGCAGGTAACCTGATGCTTATCACTGTGCTGTTGGGCTGCGGGGTAGATTAGGGCCACCGGCAACCATAGATCTCTTTAATGAATAATGTAAACACCCTTAGACCATGTAAGCTGACCCTTAAAATCAGGAGATTTCCTTCGCGGTTAGCGTATATAAATTAAGAATTATGTGTATTAAAAAAGTCTAAAATATCACATTAACTTAGCTTTTTGGTCCAAATAAACCCTTACCAGCACAAATGACAAAAGATGACAAACAGATGACATAGTTCAACCAAAGGAACTTTACAGGCAATATATATATATATATACACAAAGGTATACATATTTTACTGCTGTCAAAAATGTGTGTTGTTAACGCATGCGATTATTTATTAAATATTATAATAATAACATCCAGGGTTTTTTTTATCCTTCTTTGGCTAGTGTTACATTATATGATCATGCTCTTATTCATACAAATGCTTTTAAACCATTCAAGCGCGACAAAAGAGACTGTCTGTGAATGTCCTGACCAAGCCTGTAGCACTCCTCTCAGAAACTGAAGCCTCCGCGCCTCGATCGCCCCCAGGTGGCTGGTCCCAGTATAGCTCATAAGCCCCGCCCCTCCGTGTTTTCTAATGGACGCAACTAAACAATGAAATTACACTTCAAATATTTTTTTTTACAAAAGTTGGTTTCTGTCATTGTAGGCAGTTTTTATCACGATGATTTAATTTCAAGTGTTCGTTTTTTTAAATAAGTTTGGTTTTAGTTAGTTATTTGATGCTATAAAAATGGGGGGAGGGGGGGGTGACGTCATGATTGACAGCTGAGATTAACGGCTTCTCTGAGTGAAGTTGTCCCTGAGGCACTAACAGACTTTTTTTGGGGTGGAGATTGGAGCTTTAGCTTTAATTTCTATATTTCCATAACTGTTTATTTCACACCAACATAATGAATTGTTCTGCACCTGTGTGAGTGTAGTTTGATATTGCGCCTCTACTTCCTGCTCTCTACAGCGCAGACTCCGGTCCTGAGGTCTCTACAGCGCAGACTCCGGTCCTGATGTCTCTACAGCGCAGACTCCGGTCCTGATGTCTCTACAGCGCAGACTCCGGTCCTGAGGTCTCTACAGCGCAGACTCCGGTCCTGAGGTCTCTACAGCGCAGACTCCGGTCCTGAGGTCTCTACAGCGCAGACTCCGGTCCTGAGGTCTCTACAGCGCAGACTCCGGTCCTGAGGTCTCTACAGCGCAGACTCCGGTCCTGATGTCTCTACAGCGCAGACTCCGGTCCTGAGGTCTCTACAGCGCAGACTCCGGTCCTGAGGTCTCTACAGCGCAGACTCCGGTCCTGAGGTCTCTACAGCGCAGACTCCGGTCCTGAGGTCTCTACAGCGCAGACTCCGGTCCTGAGGTCTCTACAGCGCAGACTCCGGTCCTGAGGTCTCTACAGCGCAGACTCCGGTCCTGAGGTCTCTACAGCGCAGACTCCGGTCCTGATGTCTCTACAGCGCAGACTCCGGTCCTGAGGTCTCTACAGCGCAGACTCCGGCCCTGAGGTCTCTACAGCGCAGACTCCGGTCTCCGGTCCTGAGGTCTCTACAGCGCAGACTCCGGTCCTGAGGTCACTACAGCGCAGACTCCGGTCCTGAGGTCTCTACAGCGCAGACTCCGGTCCTGAGGTCTCTACAGCGCAGACTCCGGTCCTGAGGTCTCTACAGCGCAGACTCCGGTCCTGAGGTCTCTACAGTGCAGACTCCGGTCCTGAGGTCTCTACAGTGCAGACTCCGGTCCTGAGGTCTCTACAGCGCAGACTCCGGTCCTGAGGTCTCTACAGTGCAGACTCCGGTCCTGAGGTCTCTACAGCGCAGACTCCGGTCCTGAGGTCTCTACAGTGCAGACTCCGGTCCAGAGGTCACTACTGCGCAGACTCGGTCCCAAATCTGGGCAAGATGTCAGTGCCATATTCGGACCTCCGGAGGCTTCAGTTACTTCAGCGGAAGCCAATGAAGTCGCATCGTCCATATTTTTTTACGGTCTATGGTCCTGACACACATACGACGTACAGAAAAACGTGCGCAAATTCTCTTTCACGCTTAAACAATAAAATGTCAGTTTTGTCGAGTATTCTCATAAGAGCAGTCTTAAATGAGTTAATGCGCGTAAAAATGAGATGCGCATGACAGTGCGTCAGATCTGCGTCATGTTCAGCAGCTGCAGATCTTAAAGTGACAGCAGCTTAATAAACCAGTGACGTCTGTCATTAATGTTAATCAAAGAACAAATGTAACAGAGAAAATTATAGCTATAATAATGATTATTCTATATTTAATGTATAATTTATGCAGTTAAGACTCTAAAATGTTTGATAACTTTATTCAACTCCTGTATAGGAAGGTAGGAAGGCCACATGACACAGAGGTCACTACTGCGCAGACTCGGTCCCAAATCTGGGCAAGATGTCAGTGCCATATTCGGACCTCCGGAGGCTTCAGTTACTTCAGCGGAAGCCAATGAAGTCGCATCGTCCATATTTTTTTACGGTCTATGGTCCTGACACACATACGACGTACAGAAAAACGTGCGCAAATTCTCTTTCACGCTTAAACAATAAAATGTCAGTTTTGTCGAGTATTCTCATAAGAGCAGTCTTAAATGAGTTAATGCGCGTAAAAATGAGATGCGCATGACAGTGCGTCAGATCTGCGTCATGTTCAGCAGCTGCAGATCTTAAAGTGACAGCAGCTTAATAAACCAGTGACGTCTGTCATTAATGTTAATCAAAGAACAAATGTAACAGAGAAAATTATAGCTATAATAATGATTATTCTATATTTAATGTATAATTTATGCAGTTAAGACTCTAAAATGTTTGATAACTTTATTCAACTCCTGTATAGGAAGGTAGGAAGGCCACATGACTTTTATGACACAATTCAATTATGTGAAGATTGTTTTAAGTTCACTTAAATTAAAAGTTGTTATTTTTTAAAACCAAATAAATGTTGAACTTGATAGCTTTCAACTATATTGTAATGTTGAATGTCTATCCTTAATGTTAAAAAAAAACAACGAGACCAGTATTAGTATCAGTGATACTGGCCTTCATTCATAAAAAGATGATATTACAACAACTATTTAAAATATACTGTCTTTAAGTTGTTTCTACATTAATTTGAAGAGTAACTGTGAAATTATTGCAATATAAAAATATATTTACATATATTTATTATTATTGACAAATTTTGGCCATAATATTGAGCATCTGAAGCGACTGTGTGATCTGACACTTTTGTCATTTTTAAGAGGACACTTTCATCCCTGCAACAAATTGGATCTCAAATTGTCCCTGGTTTTCCATGCATGCAGTTTGACAATTACATTGTATACCAAATGCCAATTTGCGCATATTGAGATTATTGGTTTTAATTAATTGATTGCAATCTCCATGATAAATACCCTCTTAATTTGGTTCTAATTACCCACATGTCATTTGTGTGGTGCGACAGCAAAAATACAAATTAATAGTGATTATGCAGGACACAAATCTCCAAACACTTGTGCCCTTTCAGACATGCTCTTTGTTAAGTGTTCACATCTCATATTTACTCTTAAGATCGAATGATGCGGCTACGGTATTGTTTACAAACCCTCTTAACAACCGTGCACTTCAAATCTGTGATCTGCATGCATGTGCAAAAAAGAATCAGGGATTCATGCTACACTGTTTTAAAATTGCTTCCTTGCGAAATCAAATAAACAAATGACAGTACCTACACAATGACCTCTGTCGTACAAGCCTTGTGCTAAAAGAGGTAGAGGAGACAGTGTTGAAATACAAAAACAATCATTCAAATGCCTGATAATGTACAGTAGAATGGCACAGAAATGCACAAAGGCCTCACAAAACAACATCATGAACCAAACATTTCAGTCCCGGAGAACGCCAAAATAGTGCTGGGAACACAATGGGGGGGGGGACAAATAGCACATTTGTGCCTGAAAATACACCTCTTGTGGCTTTTTCCAACCAAATTATGGAAATGTAAAATGGCTGTCTGCGCTTCCTTGCAGCTGCCGTCTCCTAAGTGGATAAAAGTCATGCTAAGGTAAAAACATAATTTCCCAATTTCTTTGTTGAGCATAGACAGCACTTTAATCCCATTTATTATTGTGAAGGAGATTCTGGCATTTAAAATTGGTCCATCTTATGAAGCACACAAAGGTTCTGAGCTGAAACAAGAATGTGTTAAATTTAACGGAGAAGAGGTTCAATTCAGCTGGGGAAATATGACAAGCTAAATGTTCCTAAATTTTCAGAGGAGAAGTGCACAGTCCTGTTGCATCCATTTGGACATAAAGCCGCCAAAATATAAAGGCATAGGACGCTCTTTCTTCATTAGATCAGTTGTAAGGTGATGGACACACAGAACTACGGATCTAATGTCCTGCGGAATGAATCAAAGCCATTACGACCACAGCAAAGTCGTGTGGGTTTTGTAAACAAGTAAGACTAGCATTTAAATAAAGTCGAAGCGAGAATGGGGCACCTCCCATGCGCACTCATCAGTGTCCTCTCCAATTGCGTAACATCTTCACTTCCTCGGCACACACTGAGGACTTGCATCGATCTCACTTACTGAGGACAAACCGTCATTAGGTGTCCATTTAATGAGCTTGGAAATCAGCATCCTGGATTAGTCACATCCTAAAAGACAGTGCATGCTGTAAATATATAAATATTTCATTAAAAATGCAACATTTCTTGGTATAATTTCAAGCAAACAGCTGAAATTGTGGAAGTGATGGAGAGTCTGATGCAGGTTTACCTGAAGATTATTATAATTCAGCACCTGGAAAGATGAGTAAAAGATAAACCAGATTTAAACTCAATTTCTGATTTGTGAAAAATCAAATTAGCCTCGTTTTAAGGGTAAATGTGGTTGGGTTTCATAAAAATAATGAATAAAAAGGCTAAGCAGAGACTGTTTATATTTTAACCTAATGCCTTGCCCATTACAGTTAGCTGCTTATTAATACATACAAATCATTTAAATCAAAGGTCCACTTGGTTATTATATGGTGATCCTTTTAAAATCAGTCCAACCCTGTGTCTAAATGACTAAAAGCAAAATATGCCTGGAAGGAGGCAGTATTTGCAGCAACCCGAAATTAAATATTAATGAATAAATAAACATTACAGTAAAGGCCCATTCACACCAAGAACGTTAACTATAGAGGTAACTATATTAGCTCCACGCTCCTTCTGTTTATTCTAAGCGTGCGTTATCGCTTTAAATGCTTGAGGTCTTTGAATGGATTCTGATTGACTGTCAATGTTTTTATCCAGAAAAAATCGTTCTGAAAGTGTCTCCAATGATATTGTGACACTGTGCCATTATTGTTGTGGTGTGGAGACTCTGCTATTGTTTATATTTTTTGTTTTTATAACTAGGCTATATCTTTATCGTTATAATTATCGTCCATAGTGTGAACCGGCCTTAAGCATATTGCCAAGTTCCCTTTAATACAAGTCATTTCACTCTGCGGCCATATTTGGAACGCCTCTCGCATACAAATACAGCTCATATCTCTTTGAAAATTAAATCTTTGAAACATCAAATTCTCCAAAACTGTTCGCCAAGCATACGGGTAAATTTCATATTTAAAATCACCAATGACATCTGACAACAACTGTCTCATAAATCTTGTTTCTAAATGCTCGAACTAGCAAATGCTATTCCATGGTGCAAGTGCAACTGGCTTTTAAAGAGATGAGACTCTGATTGGTTTATTGCACATTACACCCAAAACACACCTATGACTCATTATCTCTTTTCTAATAATAATTTTTGGAGTGGAGTTTTTTAATAATTTTCACAAAAATGTAATGGCCCATAGAATATTTTGTTGTATGAATATCTAAGCATGCAATATATCAAAAGAAAGAGCAGATCCTATTTAAAAAAAAACAACAACAACAACAACAACAACAAAAACGTTTTATTCTAGCTTCATACATTCCTTTTATATCAACACTTAAATATGGGTAAGTTTAATTAAACAACATTAAGCAACATTTTGAACAAAAAGCTGAGAAAATCACGTTTTTGTCAAAGACTACATCCAGATCAGATTCAGAACGATGATCAAGTAGATCGAGTCCATCAACATCCCTAATGCTTGCACAGTCCTATAGCTCATCCTGGTTCGACATTACATTCAGTAACATTAGATATTTATTTATTTATTTGATGTTTAATGTTGATGATCACTTTATTTTACATATGCATCTGCTTACATACAATACGATTGCTTGTTTTTTTGCGTCTTCTTCGCTTGTGTTTTGATCAGGAGATTCTGTACTCATTCAGAAGCTGCATAATAGCGCCCCCTAGTGCCTAACAGTGAAAACTCGTAAAATTCTGTGTTTGGCAGGGAAGCGTTTTCTCACAAATAATGGAAAATTACGTGTTTGGCGGGGAAAGAGTTAAGATACTAGGTACAACCCTTTGAGACCATGCGCCTGACGCGCTTGACGCGCCAAACCTTTTTTCTATCGTTAAACTAGCATAAGTTTATTCGGGCATTGGCACAGATTGTTAAAGTGGCACTTCAGCGCTGGGAAGATGAATGTGTATTTAAACTGTGTCATTTATGTAGTAGGAATGTGAAATTATTTTTGAATTTGGTGCCTTTTAGACTGAGAAAAGACAAAAAATGTATTTTGTCTCATGTGGAGGAAAGACAACTCCCAGAATGCACTTGCTTCGCTGCCCTACAAGGCCACTCCCTACACCGCCCCCAGCGTCGTTTTGATCTTCATAATAATACAATAATTTCGTTCAGGAGTCCGATTTTTATTCAGCACAAGAGCGAAGTCAGTTATCTGAGCAGAGCTGAGATAAGCGCGACAGTCATCCTCAGCGCGTGTCCAGTCTGGCGCGTTTTCTGATAGCATATGGAAAGCTAAACTTTCATAGGAATTCATTGAACACTCACTTTGCTCTGCACCGCTCCAGTCCGGTTATGAATGCCAGAGGCCGAGCCGAGCGCATTCACATTCTGAGATTGAGATCTCTCCCCTGTGGGCGGGTTGAAAACATGCGGAACAGCTCCCTCTACTTGCTGTAGTTTTTAGCCTCTGGCCAAAAAATCCTCCGATGACGCAAAATGACGATATTTGCGTCATCTGAGGATTTTTTGGCCAGAGGAAATAAAATGCATAATTCTCTCGTCTCAGGGGGATATGAGGGGGGAAAGTACCATAATTCAAATATACTACGGGTTTCTACTGATACAAAGCTTAATGCTTAATCACTGAAGTGACCCTTTAAAATAGCCCAAATTCTCCAAAACTGTTTGCCAAGCTTACGATTAAATTTCCTATTTAAAATCAGTAATGAAATCTGACAACAACTGTCTCATAAATCTTTCTAAACATTCGAATCATGACCACATTTTTTTTATACATAAGCTTCTAACGGCAGTTGCACTGACGCGATGACTTTATCAATCAGTGATTGGCTTGTTTCATTAGAAGGCGGGACTTATTCCACCATATTACACGTTGCACTTTCTCCTATTCATAGTAATACGAGAGCACCATCTTTCTGTAGCCTATATAAATTGGGCTACAGAAAGATATTACATATATACAGACAACTAGCTCAATAAAGCCTCTTGAGAATGGTTCCTTGCTGCTTTGAATGTTTTAACAGTGTGCGGAAAATCTATTCAAACAAACAAAAAAGGACAATCACTGTGTATTAATCGGAAGCAGATCATTAACTTGGGATGAATCAAGTCAATAAAATCAGAGTGAAAATTGGAATGATAAAAAAAGATGTCTCGGTTCTGTTTAATACATGACTCTTTGCATATGAACTGTAATTAGTTGCCCAAATAGGACCTATGGGATTATTTTGTGCATGTCTCTTCTGCTAAAGCCACCAATGTACCTCCCCTGACACTTGTAAAGGCAACAGTGCAAGCCAAAAAAATAAATAAATGCTGCTACCCATTTGCTTCACGCAGGGCTCCGGTGCACCCTGACCAAAGTTAATCAAAGCCCTTCAATAGGACGGGCATTGTGCAATTTTAGGACTTTGTAGAATTTGAGGTCATGATAGCCGATAAAGGTGACTGTGGTGTCAAACTTTAATCTTAAAAACTGATTTGCATCCATATAAATGCATATGGGATATACTGTATATTGCAATACAATTTAAAAGCAATGGTGCAATAGGTGCTTCGTGTTCCCGTCATGTAGAATTAAGTTTTAATTCATTAATTTTACTTAAATTTCATCAATTAAACAGCTCATAAACATACTTTATCACTAGAAAAAAAAACAGTTAAACAATCATTTAAGTAATTTCTCCTTCTTTCTAAGAGTGTAATACATCACTCTTAAAAAATAAAGGTTCTTTACCAGCATCAATGGTTCCATGAAGCACATTTAAAGGTGCAGTGTGTAATATTTATGAGGATCTATTGACAAAAATGCAATATAATATACATAACTATGTTTTCAGTGGTGTATAAAGACCTTATATAATGAACGTTACGTTTTTATGACTTTAGATTCAGCCAATCTGATCTACATTCACCGCGGGTCGCCTTACAGTGAAGTCGCCATTTTGTGCCGCCATGTTTCTACAGTAGCCCTAAACAGACAAACTGCTGTCTCAGACGACAACATATTTTTCCTGTGTCGGCCACCGTAGCTTCTCTATGTGCTTTGAAAGGGAGGGGTGAGCGGTGGGTGATTGCAATTCACAACCTCACCACTAGATGCCGCTAAAATTTACACACTGCACCTTTAATTTCCATTGTATAAAAGTATTTTTATAATGTTCAAATGTACTTCAGATTATTGAAATATCCTTAACACTTAAAATAAAGTTTCCAAAAGGAGGTTGTCACAAAGAAGAATAAAAAATACACTTTTTTAACTAAAAACCTTGCAATGAAAAGGTTCTACGGATGTTAAAAGATCTTTATGGAACCACAAATGTCAAGAGTTAGGAAATAAATGGTTAATTTAAGAACCCAAAATGGTTCTTCTGTTTCGCTACAGAAAAATTGCAATCTATATATAGTGTACATCTGTGGTTTGGATTTGTGCCTTATTTAACGCACATGATTTACAGATCATTAGGACAGGATCCAAGACCTGAACTGGGTGTGTCAGATAAGAGAGACATCCAACACGAGGATTGATACGATTAAATGTGCATGAACAGAAAGAAAATAGCCTATATATAGCCTACTGTGTTTTGCACAAAGCAAATATCCTCATATTGTGGTTGTGACTAGACAAATCTACAGGTTCCGAGGAAAAGCACGCTGCCATCTGACACGCTGTGTGTGCATCTAAATCATGCTGTGTGTGGGTGGGCACTTTACATTACAAACATTAATTGCATGTTTTAAACCTTCACATTCTTCTTCCTGGTGATGTTGTGTCATCTATTTATGGTGGTGAGCTAATCAACCAAGCAAGAAAACAAACAAGTAATTAAATAAAGAAGCAATCAATTCTGGATAATCAATAAGATAAACGCTACTGGGGGTTTGCTGGTATTAATTGACCTCCCATTCTGGTCAGCAAGATTATTATATGTTTCCACTTTTTTATTTAAATGCTTTTTTCCACTTTAGTTGGGTTATTTTGTACCTTTTTTCATTTTAGTTTTAACATTAATTTTAATTCAATTAATCCAATAATGGACATTATATGAATATTTTTAATGTCATTACATTTAACACAAACATTAACCTAATTTACCTAACAAAAAGTAATTATGAGATACATGGAGTATTGGAAAGAGACATAGCACATGAACACACTCTTCACGTTTAATGAAGGTGAGTTGTAAAGGTTAAAACGGAATAATGACGTGTATATCAAAAAAAGAAACAAAAAAATGTTGTAGTGTTTTGGATGGATGATGGATAGATAGATGGACAGACACACAGTGATAGATAGAAAGACCGACAGAAAGAAAGATAGATAGATAGATAGATAGATAGATAGATAGATAGATAGATAGATAGATAGATAGATAGATAGATAGATAGATAGATAGATAGATAGATAGATAGATAGATAGATAGATAGATAGATAGATAGATAGATAGATAGATAGATAGATAGATAGATAGATAGATAGATAGATGATGGATGGATGGATGGATGGATGGATGGATGGATGGATGGATAGATGGACAGACACACAGTGATAGATAGATAGATAGATAGATAGATAGATAGATAGATAGATAGATAGATAGATAGATAGATAGATAGATAGATGATGGATGGATGGATGGATGGATGGATGGATGGATGGATGGATGGATGGATGGATGGATGGATGGATGGATGGATGGATGGATAGATAGATGGACAGACACACAGTGATAGATAGATAGATAGATAGATAGATAGATAGATAGATAGATAGATAGATAGATAGATAGATAGATAGATAGATAGATAGATAGATAGATAGATAGATAGATAGATAGATAGATAGATGGATGGATGGATGGATGGATGGATGGATGGATGGATGGATGGATGGATGGATGGATGGATGGACAGACACACAGTGATAGATAGATAGATAGATAGATAGATAGATAGATAGATAGATAGATAGATAGATAGATAGATAGATAGATAGATAGATAGATAGATAGATAGATAGATGGATGGATGGATGGATGGATGGATGGATGGATGGATGGATGGATGGATGGATGGATGGATGGATGGATGGATGGATGGATGGATGGATGGATGGATGGATGGATGGATGGATGGATGGATGGATGGATGGATGTTTTTTATAAAAAATTTATATAATAGCCTAAATAAATTATTTACAAAAGATAGAGACCAATCTGGGAGAGCAGTTTAGCCAGGTAGGGTGATAATCCTACATCAGATAAAACAACAAAACCTTTTCGGTGTATCGACTGAAATGAACCCGCGAATGACTTTTATTATGAAAGTGGACCTACAGCTTTTTCAGCCGTGCGGTGACGTCATTCAGATCCGCTAAATTGACAGGCCACCTGCAGGGATGCAGCAAGGCTTTAAAGGGACAGGCTTCGGATGCATGGGATGCTTTTGTTACAGCACATGGCGAGAAGAAGACGGGCTGTCATCTCCAGCGAAGCGTCCTCCGAAGCGCATCAGCTAAGACACGTAAGAGATCCTTCATTTCATATCTTTCTGTTACAGAAAAAACGAGGTTTTCGAGAGATTAAGAAAGACGATGTCAACCAAAAACAAAGTGGTTAGGATAGAGTTCATGTAAGATTTAAAATATATATATTTCGTTTTAACATACAACGCCCTAAAGCGATCCGAACGATGCATTCTGATGATTTCTTTCAAACCCAGAAAATATTGTCTGTCTTGTCGAACTATTATCGAAATGATCATTCGAATTTGTAACAAAAATGTGTCTAGAATATAAACTACACCGATTGTGGTGACGGAGCCAAATGCGTTTGGTGTCAATCCCATTTTATACACTAAAATAAAATGTGTTTTGTAGGGAAAGTTGCATCAAGTGTTGATGATCCTGATCAACAGGTGACAAGAGCATCAGCATGTCTTCTTGAGGTCGCTTAGATGTCATTTGCGGTGGGATTTGCATGTCGAATGTCTGTGTAAAACATGATGAACGTCTATTGTGAAGGCAGCCTATGAATGCAGCCCTTTATAAATGACTCAACAGGGTTTTTCACTTGAAAAGGCAGATTTTTCCCCCCTCTATTGACAAGCCTCAGGGTCAGAAACGGCTGCATTTTTTTCCATTATTGTTAATTCTGTTCCATCTCCTATTCAATCAAAATAATCGCTCTCCCCCCCCAAGTCAATATGCTTTTGCAAAACTTCTATTGATTATAGGAGAAGAGCTCCTTCAAGATCCCTAATTCCCCAGCTGGTGTGTTGAACGAATGACTACAATTAGATTTGAAGAGCTGTTTATTATAGTTATCCTTGGCAAATCCAATATCAGAGCAGTCCTCAACATCCTCATTTTTCTGCCGGTGCTAATCACATAGAGGTGTCCTGGTGGCCTTCCCTTGACGTTTAGCTCCAATGTATTCCAATTTAATGCAATGAACTGACATGCTCTCCTGACTGAACTCCAGCCCTCGGGGGGTTGGGGATATGTGAATTCGCACATCTCCAGGTGGGCTTGTGTGTGTGGAGTCGTTCATATCTTGTTCAGAACGCAGAAGGGGGTTGGGGGTTGGGGTGAAGGCTTGCTTAAAGGGATAGTACAGCCAAAACATTAAAATTCGGCTATTTACTCAGCCTCGTGGAGATGTTAAGGACTGACAGTCTCATTCACCATCCGTTTTCATTCCATCTTGCTCCATACAATGAAAGCGAATAGTGACTAAGGCTGCCATTCTTGCCTAACGTCTCCTTTTGTGCTCCATGGAGAAAAAAGAAAATAGGTTTGGAACGACATGAATGATCATTTAGGTGCAATTTGATCTTTTACAACATATAAGCATATACGTTTGTATATGCATTTTTTGGGGGGAAATAATTGTTGTCCTGGGTGTGGAAAACAAGCAGAATGTAAAAAAGGTTGGGAGGGGAAGGCGTCAAGGAGGTGGATGAACTATTGAAAACAATGTGCTCAAATGCCCACTCTCAAAAAAAATATATGAAAGGAAAAGGGCGCATATAATTGGCTTCCGCCGGATATGCACTAGGCGTTCAATCGATGTCAGCACCACAGTGGTGGACAGCTCCCAGTGTCACCGCACAGAACAAGGGAGTCAATGGCAATCATTTCCAACAGCACAGGATCAGCCCCCGGGACAATTTAGCAAATTAATGATTTTATTCGGAAGTAGACGCACTAATGTTAAAACCTCCCTGAGCAAATCGCAGTTTTAACCTCCAAGGATTCCTCCTTTGGTTCCCGAATGTTTGGAGTACACTCTAAAAAAAAAAAGGTTCTATATGGCACCAAAAAAGGTTCTTGGCTCGTAATCATAGGGGAACCTTTTTTAGTGCCAATTTTGCATATATATATATATATATATATATATATATATATATTTTATATATATATATATATATATATAGCACCAATTATTATAGCACCATATTTTGCATATATATATAGCACCAATTTTGGTGCTTCAGTAGTTCTTCAGCGGTTCTTCAGAGGTTCTTCAGCGGTTCTTTGACTAAGGTGCTATATAGCACCTCTGAAGAACCGCTGAAGAACCACTGAAGCACCAAAATTGGTGCTATATAGCACTAAAAAAGGTTCCCCTATGATTACGAGCCAAGAACCTTTTTTGGTGCCATATAGAACCTTTTTTTTTTTTTTAGAGTGTATATAGATTAAGGCACTAAAGAATTTCAACCTAATGAAAGCGAAATCAAAGTGGTTCCAAAGTTAAAACCTTCACTGATGAGTTTAATGCACTTTTTTCCGATGACGAAACCATGATTTGAAATGACAATTTAAACGGTTGGAAACAAAGATGTTGTTGTGCACACAATGGAGAAAAAAAGGACAAAATAAAGCCCCCCCCTCAGATGAACATAAGCTAGACTGAGGTGTAGGCTGGTTAATCTAGTCAGAATGAATTATTTCTTGCGTGGGGCTTAGTGATGAACCTCTGAAGCACTGAACAGATGTTCTGAACCACCTGTTAGATGCTAGACGCGTTCAAAGTACATGTTGTTGGATCCTTTAAAACCGATTTCCACTGTTGTCTCAGTGCTCTCTCGATGATGCACAGATAAACCACACTTGGAGATGTTCTGTGCAATATGTTGATAACAACTTTTCATTACAAATATAATAAATAAACGGTGTTATCTGTCAGGAAATTAAATTAAGAGTGCTGTATGTAATTATGGCTGGTCACCCTTGTGGTCCTGTCTGATTTACAGATATACATTATGTGTGGGAGAGAGCGGGGAGCTGTAAACCTGTCAGTTTTACCAATTAGAAATGAGCTACAGGGGAGAAATCTTACCTTGACCACCACCCCCCCTTTTTTTTTTCTTTGAATACGAGAAAAATTGAGGTAAGAAACGCTTGTATCATCTGAATCAGCAGGTTTACCATGTTGGGTTTACGTCTACATGTTAAGTAGGGTTATAACACTTTCTAATGTACTTCAACTGGATCCACAGAATGAGAAACATGACATGGACACACTATATGAGTTGTAAGCCTATGTATTTTTAAATTTGCGTTTGACTACCTTAAGGTTCATGTTTTCTATTAAAGGTTGTAACAACAGCACACTTGACATTAATTTGAAACATTTAGGGATAAGTTGTATATTTATATACTGCTTTAATTTGTAACATCTTAATATTGGAATATTCTATCAATGTCCACACACAAACAACGAGTTACAGACGTGTAAACAAAATGTGTTACGGTTTCACCTACAAAGACATCTAAACGAATTCATATAAAGCTGTAAACTGCCAAACAATCGCAAAAACGCTTCAGTTGATGATAACAAACCGCGAAATTATCGATAATTCCTCGCTGTTTTATCGAACTATACAGAAGTCATCGATCACGTGCGGATCTCGCTGTGGACGCGCGCGAGCAGGAGGAGGTGACAGGTTGTCTGTGAGCGTCGTGGTGACACATTTACATGGAAAAACACTTCCAGAAATGGCAGCCCAAATGGTTTCGGTGCGTGTCGCGGTCTGTACTTCGCAAGCAAGGGGAAAAAATCGTTTGCAGCAGGTGTTCAAACAAGAGGATATGCGCAATTAATGCAATTAGATGCAGCTTGGTTACCAAAATACGGGAGTAGGTCTGAGGAAAATACAGTGTGTTGACTTTTCACATGTAGATAAAATCACCAGAGCCACTAAACAAAACGTCTTGTGTCTTTATCGTTCTCAACAGATGCTTCTAGTCAGTGGGTCCATTTAAAGTGACAGACAAACGGTGGCAAACAAAACAACATGTTGTTTGAACGTTTGCACTACAATATCCTCGGTTACACTTTATTTTAAGGTGTCTTTGTTACAGTGTAATTATATATGTAAGTAATATTTAGTAATGTACTTACTATAGGGATTAGGATTTGGTTGAGTAGCATATAATTTACTGTGGTAATGTAAAGTGTAACAAGGACGCTGCAAAATAAAATGTTACCATATCTGTTAGCTACAAATTCATGTAGTTTATCCCTAAACGGTCTAAAATTGAGATGATCAGGTACAAAGAGTGCTGTTGTTACAGCCTAGCTGGATGTAACATTTAAAAAATGTATGTGATTAAATCAATTTGATTTTAAATGTGTATATTTACATCAGTGTCCTAATTTAATTTGAAGCATTTGAAGTCAAAATTAAAAATTGCATATGAATAGACGTACTTTTTTTTTTTTTACACAACGTGTGAAATTAGTCAAATTCATTACATATCAAATTAAAACGAGAAACTGAATCATACAAATCCTTCTACTTGATAGCAAATTATAAACGAGTTCGGTTTTCCTTCTTACTCCACAGCTGTTCTGTAAAAACCTGTGTTCATCAGGAAAATGTGGTTGTGATGGTGATTTCAGCCCATTTCTAATCGGTTGATCTGACAGTGTTACAACTCCCCTCGTGTTACAGCACCCCCCAATCCAATATCAGATAACCGCTGTGTAAATATGTATAAATCTTAAGAGAGCCACTGCTTACTTTGCTCCCTCTTAGATAGTGTTTGAGTTCACAGTGCAGTACATTTGAACTGTTGCTCTGAATTGGATTTGAACTTCAAGAGGATTTGGCTTCTCTTGTTGGTGTTGGATATTTCAGAGCGATATTAGACTGCAAGATAGCCCTGTGTAATATTGTGGAATCTACTGAAGCGTCATCAAGACCTCAAGGGCCTTTTAACGCAGCCGTTTTCACGTTGGCCCCTAACCTTGAAGATGGCAATCCGTTTTTCCACATGCGTGTTTTCCAGAGTAGGAGGTTGGACATCAGAACGTGCGAGAATCTGCGTACAAGCGATGGCCATTTGTGGCTGCGTTTGAAGTGTGAATCAGCCAGTGCCAGTGACAGTCTGGCAGTGGGGGACGCGAGGGTGGATGTGGAGCTGTGGAGCAGCTGTCCGCTGAGGGACCGGAGGCGATGGGAGGGGTCAGTAAGAGGCCGACGAGGAGCGTAAGGCCTTAAACTACACCCGCTGGTATAGAATCTCAGGAAAAAAAGCTACAAAAGCTGTCACCCTTTTCAAAAGGTACACTTTTGTACCGAAAGGGTGCATATTGGTACCTTTAAAGGTACATATTAGTTGGAACAAAAGTGCACCTTTTGAAAAGGTACCACTCCAGTGACGGCATTTGTACCTTTTTTCTAAGAGTTTCAGCTTTTCTGTCCACTATTATACTTCGTCTAGTAGTGGAATAATGAATTCAACATATTCAATTACTAAATTAGCAGACACTCTTTTATACTTATTTTCAAACCACTTACTAGTGATCCAGCAAAATGAAGGTTTCCGGTTTCAAAACGGAATACTTATTCATGGTCCAATGTGTCATTCGCCTTCACGGACAGCCAAGCACACGGATCCCAAGGGTATGCCGGCTAAGAAGCTCAGCTTTCCTCTCGGTGAGAGTGTCTGTTAGGCCATGCAATTGAATTACAAAGCAGGAAGTGAGCAGGACTAAGATTGTGCACAACAGGGTTTGGCCGCAGTGGAGGAGATGGTGCATGTGTGCTGTGCAAATCAGAGCAGGTCTCAGGAGAGATATTGCAATATTTTTTTTCCGCTCTAGTTTTAATTACAGATAAACAGCGACCAAATAGACTTGAAATGAATGTAGAGTCGATATGTGTATCCGTTATGTAAACATGAGAATTCCTATTTCTTTTTCAGGTCTTCACAAAACAACTGTGGAGAGAAGCATTGAAGATGTCCAGTGGTGTTGTGTGAGTATGTATTTGTTTTAGTTTTTTTATAGTATAGTATATATGTAAATATATATATCGGCCCTTACCAATAATCATATACGATTTTATGAGAATTTTATATATATAATGTATACATAAAATGTGTATGTGTATTTAACTAATAATTGAATAACACTGTTAACTAATATTTAGCAAATCTTGAAATGACAATCCACATTTACATACTGTACCTTATACTGTTGTGATGCATAAATTCATTTGTAGCATTTAAAATGAATGATTTTAGTTTAGTATTTTATATACTAGTATAAACAAACTTTTACTTTGGATGCGATTAATCGTTTTGACAGCACACACACAAGCATGTATACGTGTGTGTGTGTGCGCTGTCAAAACGATTAATCGCATCCAAAGTAAAAGTTTGTTTATACTAGTATATAAAATACTAAACTAAAATCATTTAATTATTAGCATTAGCATTTTATTTTTATATATTATTAGCATCTAATTATTAGCATCCAAAATAAAAGTTTGTTTATACATGTGTGTGTACTGTGTATAATAATGTGTATGTGTATATATATATATATATATATATATAATTATACACACACACACATGCATACATGCATACATACAACAAAAAAATATATAACAAAAATATATATATGTAAATAAATAACAAAAAATAAACTATGCCGATAATTTTTTTTTTTTTTCAACAACCGATAAAAAGCCCTCAACTGATTAAATGGTTAGATACTAATATTTACGATTTATCGGTTAGTTACCATAACATCAGCTATCAACTATTAGTATCGGCTAGAATTTTATACGTACCCTTTTCATTTGTACCCTAGCATAAATCCAGAAGCCCTACCTATTGAAACAATGCATTAAACCCTTTCGTCCTGGTTTCCCTGGTTACGGCCACTTATCAAGGAGAGGTCTTAAAGATCAAACAGGTGTGGTATCCAGCTGCCGCGATCCTCCCGTTGCTATGGACCTTTGTTCGGCGCCAAGTACAGGTGCACGCCAGTGGCGCGGAGTGTACACAAAAACATGATGGAGGGACAAAAAGCATTTCGCCTCACCGCTGCGGTGCCATAAACTGCCCAGCGACCTATCTGTGCTTCAGAAAGTGGAATGGGGGTGGGGGGCAGGAGGATGAAGGGCGGAATGGAAAGGAAGGGGGTTGGAGAGGAAAGTCAGACTGAAATTCGACATCAGAGGTGGGCACAGCGAGGGGTCCTAACTGACGGGGAAAGCTGGGGTTGACAGACATATATACTGCTCTCCTACTGATCGCTAACACCGTCCAAGCGTCCATCCCCAGGAAACTCCCCGCTAGCATGAGTCCACAGCACTTCCCCCACACAGTCATGTGACGCATATTGTCATGTTGCCGTTTTTAACAACCATCACTCAATTTGCAGCAGCTGTCTTCACCATCCTCTCCGTCTCTTTTGATTTTAGCGCTAGAATCCTCTGTTTCGCCATCCAAGTGTTGTGATAGTGGCAGGTGACACGGCAGGTCCAGGAAACGGTGCTGTATTTCGCTTAAATCTTCTTGAATGCAGCCGAAATGTGTTAAATTAAATTTCCACCTATTGATTAACAAGATGCGTGCCTGTTCCGAAACGCACCGCTATTCAGGTGTATTGAATTTACGACGGTGACTATAAGAGACAATCAGATTCGATTTGAGCACAATGACCATGAGGTCATCTGACTTCATTGCAACATTCTGCAGTTTAGAAAATGGCAGAATTGATTTTTGATGCTATAAAAATAGGCTTGGATGGTTTGCCATGGATGCACAATCGAGGTAATCTGATTGCAGCCTAGGAGATCTTAACTGAATCAGAGGTTTTGCAACATGAAGCACATTCTGTATGCAGGTGTCTCTTTAAAAAGACCTGACCGTTTCCATACAGGAAGTTTTTGTTCACCAAAAACTTCCTGTATTTGCCTTGGATGAGAAGGCAAATCTGCATGGGTTCCCTTCGAAAAAAGGGAGAATTATCACAGATAAACATAAGACAGCAAATATATATATATACACACACACTCTCATACGGCTGCCAGTTACCTCCACCAAATATTTTTCAACATCCCTCTGACAGGCAGATTGGGGGGTGTGGAGCAAATTCACCACCTCCACATCTCTCCAATTTCAGCACTGTAAAATAAAAGGAAAAAACGGTAAAAGGTCGTTTTGACTGGGCTCCTGGGAGAGAGCATGTTCAGGTAATTAAGTGTAGCTTCACTCAGCCCCCTTGTCAAGGCAATTACCGTAAATCATATGCTCTTACCCACGTTAATTACCGAGAAATCGGTCTGTACACCACTGACTGACAACCACACTCTGGCCTGCATATATTTACAACAATAACAATTATCTGATGTACCGTTACATCTGTAACAGCTGTGGTCAAAACAGATATTGCTTGTAAAATGTAACCAAAGCTATTTAAATGGGGGGAATTATAACCCATTCATTATTTATGATGGTTTCAAATTCAGATTTTAAAAAAATTAAATGCAACTTATTTTATGATTGGTGTCAAAGTATGTTGCATTTATGATTTATTGAGGTAGATTAGCGGCAAAATGGTGGCAAATGAATTGGAGCTGTGTGGAAAACGTCCAAAAGTCCACAGTGAAAATGTGCCATTTCATTTAAACGTGAAAATAATGTGTAATTATTTAGAAAGTTAAAATAAAGAAATGGGATGGATGGCTGGAGATAAATAAGACTGACAGACAGACCGACCAATAGATAGATAGACAGTCAGATAGATAGACAGACGGATAGATATAGACAAAAAAAGACCAAGAGATAGATGGATAGATGGATGGATAGATGGATGGATGGATGGATGGATGGATGGATGGATAGAACGACCGATAGATAGATGGATAGAACGACCGATAGATAGATGGATAGAACGACCGATGGATAGAACGACCGATAGATAGATGGATAGAACGACCGACCGATAGAACGACCGATAGATAGATAGATAGATAGATAGAACGACCGATAGATAGATAGATAGATAGAACGACCGATAGATAGATAGATAGATAGATAGATAGAACGACCGATAGATAGATAGATAGAACGACCGATAGATAGATAGATAGATAGAACGACCGATAGATAGATAGATAGATAGATAGATAGATAGATAGATAGATAGATAGATAGATAGATAGAACGACCGATAGATAGATAGATAGAACGACCGATAGATAGATAGATAGATAGATAGATAGATAGATAGATAGATAGATAGATAGATAGAACGACCGACAGATAGATAGATAGATAGATAGATAGATAGATAGATAGATAGATAGATAGATAGATAGAACGACAGATAGATAGATAGATAGATAGAACGACAGATAGATAGATAGATAGATAGATAGATAGAACGACAGATAGATAGATAGATAGATAGATAGATAGAACGACAGATAGATAGATAGATCGACCGATAGATAGATAGAACGACTGATAGAACGACCGATAGATAGATAGAACGACCGATAGATAGATAGAACGACCAATAGATAGATAGATAGATAGATAAATAGAACGACCGATAGATAGATAGAACGACCAATAGATAGATAGATAGATAGATAAATAGAACGACCGATAGATAGATAGAACGACCAATAGATAGATAGATAGAACGACCGCTAGAACGACCGATAGATAGATAGATAGATAGATAGATAGATAGATAGATAGATAGATAGATAGATAGAACGACCGATAGATAGATAGATGGAACGACCGATAGAACGACCGATAGATAGATAGATAGATAGATAAATAGAACGACCGATAGATAGATAGAACGACCAATAGATAGAACGACCGCTAGAACGACCGCTAGAACGACAGATAGATAGATAGATAGATAGATAGATAGATAGATAGATAGATAGATAGATAGATAGAACGACCAATAGATAGATAGATAGATAGAACGACCGCTAGAACGACCGATAGATAGATAGATAGATAGATAGATAGATAGATAGAACGACCGATAGATAGATAGATGGAACGACCGATAGAACGACCGATAGATAGATAGATAGATAGATAGATAAATAGAACGACCGATAGATAGATAGAACGACCAATAGATAGAACGACCGCTAGAACGACCGCTAGAACGACAGATAGATAGATAGATAGATAGATAGAACGACCGATAGATAGATAGATGGAACGACCGATAGAACGACCGATAGATAGATAGATAGATAGAACGACCGATAGATAGATAGAACGACCGATAGATAGAACGATAGATAGAACGACAGATAGATAGAACGACAGAGATAGATAGATAGATGGAACGACCGATAGAACGACAGAGATAGATAGATAGATGGAACGACCGATAGAACGACCGATAGATAGATAGATGGAACGACCGATAGAACGACCGATAGATAGATAGATGGAACGACCGATAGAACGACCGATAGATAGATAGATGGAACGACCGATAGAACGACCGATAGATAGATAGATGGAACGACCGATAGAACGACCGATAGATAGATAGATGGAACGACCGATAGAACGACCGATAGATAGATAGATGGAACGACCGATAGAACGACCGATAGATAGATAGATGGAACGACCGATAGATAGATAGATGGAACGACCGATAGAACGACCGATAGAACGACCGATGGATGGATGGATGGATGGATGGATGGATGGATGGATGGATGGATGGATGGATGGATGGATGGATGGATGGATGGATGGATGGATGGATGGATGGACAGACACACAGTGATAGATAGATAGATAGATAGATAGATAGATAGATAGATAGATAGATAGATAGATAGATAGATAGATAGATAGATAGATAGATAGATAGATAGATAGATAGATAGATAGATAGATAGATAGATAGATAGATAGATAGATAGATAGATAGATAGATGGAACGACCGATAGATAGATAGATGGAACGACCGATAGAACGACCGATAGAACGATGGATGGATGGATGGATGGATGGATGGATGGATAGATGGACAGACACACAGTGATAGATAGATAGATAGATAGATAGATAGATAGATAGATAGATAGATAGATAGATAGATAGATAGATAGATAGATAGATAGATAGATAGATAGATAGATAGATAGATAGATAGATAGATAGATAGATAGATAGATCCACAAATCTTTACCATTTAAAGTAAGATATGTTATTTAGTGCTGAGAATGAATCGTTTCAATTGTAGATTTGTAACTACAGGAATTGTGCTGAGGAACCACAGGCACAGTTTGCCTCTCCGCTCCGCAGCTCTCTCAACCCTACACAGCAGCACTCACAGCAAATCAGTAAGAGATGGATTCAAGCATCTCTGCAGTGGTTCTTCCTCAAAGATAGAGCGAGACGGAGAGAGAGCGAGTAGGAAGTGGGAAGTCACCTCCGTCACTGTAAGTCACCCACCTAATCAGCTCAGCTCAGTGCCTGGAGAGCGAGAGAGAGAAAGGTAACAATTTTAAGGGGTGACTGAACAGCCATGTAAGGTGTTCCTGCTATGTTCCCTCAAAGGACGGGTTCACTAGATGTGAAGGGAATCAAATTAGGAAAGGTGGCCATCCGAGTTGGGGGCTGACGTGACAGTGTTACAGTGGTGTTATTGCATTAAAGAAATATATCAGAAAGATTTTTTTGATGCACAGGGTTAGCGAGCTAAGAAGTGAGAACTAGTTATTTGTGCTCACAGTGAAAACCACAAAAAACAACCTTATTATATTTAATTTATACTATTATAAAAATAATTGCATATGTACGAGAACAGATTTAAACATTCAGTCTTCTGTTCTTTCGTGTAAACCTTCAGTATTCTTAAAATCGAAAACCAACTCATCGCTGAACTCTCTGAGGATTTATTAATCGCTTCAGGTGGAAAAATGTCCTTTCGTAGTTACTAGTTGAATAATTGCATTTTTTGCAATTAGTCATTATCACGCTCGACATCTGCTGTGGAACATTTTCATTTAAACATCTGAATGCGAGTCGAACGCGTCTCTGACAAGATTTCTAAGCTAACTGACATCATTATCTGCCGTCTAAGCTCCATAATCGGCTGCCCTAATGCATTTTTTAATTGTTTTCTTTCCCCAATACATGTTCCACACACGAGTTGAGAAGGGGAAAAAAATACTATCTATTAAATGAACATCTCGTCATCTGCCTGACCAGCTATTTCAGGTCTCTCCATTAGCGAGACGCGATGAATCCATCTGACATCCAAACTGTCATATCCCCGAGAGCCCATAAAGATCCCTATAACATGCTCAACAATCCAAAAAATGGAGACGATTGATTTTCGCCTGCCAAGAATGATCGTAATAAAGTTTTACAAGCATGACGAATCCCCGGGGTTACGATCTACGCACATTCTCAAAAGAAAAAGATTTCTCTCTCTCTCCATCGAATCATCTTTAGACAAACGGTGGAGACAGTATAATTGGACATTAGTCTTAATTCGCATGTTACAGGAGCTGAATTGAATGCTCGCTCCTCTTGGCTGGACACCGAGCTCTTTCTCTCCACGCGGCGCGTTTGGTTTTTCTAATTGTGCCCAGTGAAAGGCGGCCATCCTAAACTGAAGAGCATAATTTAACCGGCCTTAATAAAGGATTACTATTCAACGTAGAGCCCATTATTTTCCAGCTAGACTCCCGACAGGAGATAAATAGGAACGGTACTCTCACCTTTTTTCTTTCTCTCACTTGCTCCCACTTCTCTGGAATCTTAAGTAAATGTATAAGTGCGTGCGGAAACGGGTTCGGCTACTTAAAGAAAATGAGAGGGGGCCGAAAGAAAAAAGGACGGCTCGACTTTATTCAGTACAAAAGTGAGGAGCCTATAATAGCTAATATGGTTTTTTTAATGGGGAAAAAACCATAGTTGATCCGAGCTAATTTCCCTTGTGCGGCTTGGGCTCTGAAAGTAATCCATCACCTCAGTATGAGGCGGTGGCGGCAAGTAGCCACGTCTCTAATGAAGCTCTCCTTCAGAGGGCTAAAGAATCGCGCTGTCAGTCTCCGCTCAATGCCGTCTCCGGCACAATGGCCTCCCGATTGTTGCTTTCTCTTTGTATGTGCTAACCCAAGCAGGGCCTTATACAAAATGAATGGGCTGATGTAACCTTAGCTTTGACGGTCCCCTGCCATCCCAAAACACCTGTCAGTCATGCTTTTGTTGTCCACACAGGTGAGTTTGACGGAGCACGCCGCCGTCCCTTGTACATATTTCTGCGCTAAGAACGAATCTTGCGGTTCGTGTTACGTGCCGTGGGCCGCTCCATGACCAAGGAGGCTTTTTCTGCTGGATTTTGTTGTTGTTTTTGTTGTAGAGCCTTCCGCCCTTTGCACCCAAAGCAAATCGAGTGTTCCCTTCAGAGAGAAGAGGGCACAGTCCTGTCGCTCGTGTCTTCCGAGGAAGGTAGAACTAAATGCACTCCGCTGTCCTTCTTCAAATGTCACTATCAAAGGTCTAGGATGTGTGTGTGTGCGTGCGTGTGGAGAGGTTTTAGCGAAATGATGTGCAAGCTATAAGAAAAGGCCAGCCTGCTGCACCTTTCCTGCCTCGCCTTTGCTGTCGCTCTCACTTCCGTGCATTGATCTGTCATTTAAAAACTGATCACTTCATTATCTCCTGAACGGCGGGCGTTATGTGGGAGTCGTGAGCATGCTTAACCGAGTGCTTTTTTCTTGTTTATGGCCAGCCTTATACCCAAGGGTAACCGCTTCGATGGCTAATGGTAATTCGGGGGAACTTGGGATTGATGGGACCATAGTTGAATGCTTAACTATGTAACCAAGTTTCAAGCAACAGGATTTTGGACCAATGAGATTTGGTGGGTGGGGCTCAGCAGAGCTGGTCAGATTTGCACTAAATACGTTTTTAAAAATTGTTATACGCAGAGTTAAAAATTAACGGCAAATGCGAGTTTTGGCCTTTCATTTACACTGCGACAGCAACATTTGAAAACGAGTTTTAAAGTGGGAGATTTTGAAAACGATACTGTTATCGTCTCCGTGTAAACTACAAAAAAAATTGTGAAAACGGTGGCGCCATGCGCATTACGTGTTCAGTCTGTAGACACATCGTTTTTCTTCACAAAGTGACATCGCCATCTACTGGCCTGGCAGCAGAATACAGGATTTTTAGTCGTTTTCATGGATCCGTGTGAACGAGGTTAATTTTGTCTGTACGCCAAAACTGCAAAGGAAAAACGTTTTCGATTTTAGTACATCGTCTGTGTGTAAACGCACCCTCAAATATAAGTGACTCTTATGTCTTCGAACAGCTTTGACTGTGGAAAATGTATTGTGTTAAACCAAGCATTAACAAACAAATGCAAGAGAAAATCTAATGAATAGTCTTTTATATTTTATAATGTATAATAATATATATTTAGAAAATGTTATAATAAAATGCATAATATATAACAAAATATATTTTGAAAACAATTTTATGGCTGCTAAAATATATTAAATTTTTTTTAAAGAAATATGTTTTTGTAGTAATATTTAATTACACACACACACACACACACACACACACATATACATAATATAATATTATATAATATTTTATCATCTATCTAGATAAATATGTAGAGATATAAATAAATGTTTAATTAAAGGGATAGTTCACCCAAAAACGAAAATGTTATGTTTTTCTGCTTACCCCCAGGGCATCCAAGACGTAGGTGTCTTTTGTTTCTTCAGTAGAACACAAATGAAGATTTTTAACTCCAACCGTTGCCGTTTGTCAGTCGTATAATGCATGTGAATGGGGTCTAATTCTATTAGAGTAAAAAAAACATGCACAGACGACTTGCACAAATAAACCCTGCGGCTCGTGGGGACACATTGATGTCTTAAGACACGAAACGATTGGTTTCTGCTAGAAACGGAAACGGTATTTATGCTATTATTTCACCTCATATCAGACGAATGTCATCAGCTCTCCAGACCGCCATAAATTCCTGCGAGTAAGGTCAACATACCCATGAGATCATAGAAGTATATACGTAGATGCCTCATTCGACCGATCCTTGCAGGCACTAATGAGGCATCTATATGTGTGTGTGTATATGACCGCGCAGGTATTTTTACCTTATTCGCAGGAAGTTATGGCGGTCTGGAGATTAGATTTTGTCTGATAATAGGTGAAATAATAGCATAAATACTGCTCTGTGTTTCATTTCGTGTCTTAAGACATCAATGTGTCGCCACAAGCCACAGGGTTTATTTTGAAGTTGTCTGTGCATGGTTTTTTTTACTCTAATAGAATTAGACCCCATTCACATGCATTATACGACTGACAGATGGCAACGGTTGGAGTTAAAAATCTTACAAAGAAACAAACGCCTACATCTTGGATGCCTTGGGGGTAAGCAGAAAAACATCAAACTTTCGTTTTTGGGTGAACTATCCCTTAAATAAATATTTTCTCAATTCACTTAACATTGGCAGGAGTGGCAAACATGGACAACACTATACTATAATTCTTGGTATTGCATAGTAATGCTTGCATTACTTCTCTATTATTATTTATTTATTTATTTATTTTAAGTTTCCACTTGTTAACCATTCGTTGTGTGATTCACACCTACAGCTTTTCCCGGGACTTTTCAAGCAGACCTGTTATTCGAACTAGGGGATTGTTGGCTGAATCATCTTTCATTTTGATCCTCATCGGACCGAACACGAGGACACAAGGTTGCCACAGTAGCCTTCAGATATGGGCGACATTTTGCAGGGTGTGTGAAGTCTTCTCAATGGAAAGGGCAGGTATGCTTTAAGTAATACCACATTATGAGCTCCCATCAGTCTTGGAGTTCTCCGGATTCGCACCGGGTCTCTGGAGAGCTTTAGCTGGTGTTGCTTCTGCACACATATAGAAGAGCTCTTAATAAATATTCATCTTCATAGACAGTAAATCAATTCCATCTCCTATAAAATGTGTTGGGCATGCTGCTGGCTTTATCCCAGTACTGATATTGCAGAACAGCCATCCAATATATTGAAAAAGATTACAGAAAGCCCCGTCTCAACGCCTTCCACTAATGACGACTCTATTTCTACAAATACCGACCGTTGAAGCAGATGTTGGCCTGGGCCGCTGTGGAAGACTAGTGATTTTGTTGTTGTTCCTTCTGCTTTCTGACAACAAGTCACAGTCTACCTCAGCGATCAGGTCCATTGTCTAATGGTGTGAAATGCAAAAAGCCTTCTGGCCATGCCCTCTGCCAAATGAGAGGCTCATCCGTTCGTTTTCCCCTTCATTAGACAGGTAAGTCGTGTCTGATTGTTGCTTGTAGCTAACGCTCATAATTAACCATGTTTTGGACCCATGAACATGCCGTCTAACAATGCAGCTGATTAGCTGGCTTTGGTTAAACAAAAGTGTAATTTTGAATATTCAAAAAGCGCTGTTAGCCATGCCTTTTTTGCTTTTGTACGTATAAACTCAGCAGAGAGTTGGATTGTATTTCTGTTGTTGCAAACGTAGCCCTGTAGGACGCGACTGCGCCGACCAACTTAAGGTGAATGTTTTTTGTGTAGGAGGGTGATATGTTTCAAGGCCTCGAGCTCTGAGTTGATCTTTTATTCATGCAAACCTTGTACACTTCTGATGAAGCAATTATCTCCGAAGCAAATCGCTTTTGTGCTGTCTGTTAAACGATATGCAATCGCATCAATATTTTTCTTTCAAACTGATTAAAAATGTCATCCTGATACCTGCCTGAGTCGCCTCCCTTTTTCTTCTCTCAACACAAGTTTGTTAGACCACAACTGAAACAAAGCGTGCAGAAAATGTAATCGGGCTTCCACGCAAATAAGATGCACTCCTGTTGCTTTATTAATCAAATCACCCGAGGTTATTAATCTAGTCCCTCTTAATTAAGAGGCCATAGATGGGTGAATTGCAGCATTTGTAATGGTATTGTGCAGCTGATGGATACACAGACCAATAAAAGCCTTCGGTAATGGCTTTGCTGTGTCTATGAATATGCATTAGCCCAGCGAACGATGAACAATGAGAGTGGGTGTTACCTTCAACTCTCAGCAAACGGTGTAGGATGTTTCCATGGCGACCACCATGGCAACGCTGTGCTGAATTACTAGCCTCGGCCTTGAGAGGGGCTGTTGTCGACAATACTCGCCGCCTGCTTTTATCATGCTAAAACTATAGAGTGCACTAGGTTATTACAGCTCCATTACTTTAAGAGTAATTCATTTAATAAGATATTGCTCCTCCCAAAAAAGCCCATTCCGGGTCATCCACGGATTGATCCGAATGAACTCCTTCAGTGTTATTCAAGGGGAAAAAATGGGTTGGAGATTGAAAGAGCGCACCATTTTCATTTGCAATGATGCTTCACATTATGATCAAATCTTTCCCTCGGTCCTCCGGCCCTGGTGATGGGTCAAAGGATTTCAATTACTGCTAAACATCCTGGTCTACAGAACAAGGTTCAACAGGTTCATCAGCTTATCATTTCCGATTGCTCCTATAAGACCTTGGTTAAATATTTTAGGAAGTAAACAGCAATTTCATTTTGAAACATTCTGTGCTGGGCATAAGATGACCCTAAAGGCTTATTAGAAATGATTAAATCACAAAGGAGAAAACAAACCATAATCATCCTTTTTACTTTAAAACAATAATGGATGTATCGTAACACTTTACAATAAGGTTTCGTTAGTTAACATTGGTGAACTACTTTAATTGGCATAACCGAAGAGTGAACAATAGCATTTATTAATCTTAGTGAATATTAATTTCAACATTTACTAATAGCCTACATTATTATAATCAAATGTTGTATTCGTTAATGCACTGAAGTAACACTAACAAACAATGAACAACTGGATTTTATTAACTAACATGAACAAAGATAAAAAATAAAATACTGCATTAAATGTATTGCTCATTGTTAGTTATTACGTGAATTAATGTTAACAAATGAAACCTTATTGTAGTGTTACACACACATACTGTGTGTGTGTGTGTATAACTTTCTGTAATAAACTTTTGTATGCGATTTAATTGATTCGAAGCATGCATATGCGTTTACATAGTACACACACATGTATAATTGTGTGTAAATATAAATACACACACATTCATGTTTATATTTAAATATATATAATTTTTTTCTAATAACTTTTCTTAAATGTATACATACATGTGCGTATTTTATATATACCTAATAATTATACACAGTACACACACATATATAAACAAACTTTTATTTTGGATGTGATTAATCGATTGCCCAGCATTAATTTATATAATATTTAAATTAGTGCTATATATAATACACACACACACACACGTATATACAGTATTTATACAAAGTTTTAGATGTGATTAATCGATATGATGGCACTGATGCATACACAAAAAATTAAAAACGAAATTACTAATAATAAATTAATTAAAATGATTAAATAACAAAGGCATAAAAATCCAATGGCATATAAAGAGGATAGTCATTTAGAATTACAGCTATGGATTAAAGGTAATGGTTTGGAAGTAAAATCACACTAAGCACCATATGGTTTTTATGTTTTATAGTGCACGTGTAACACTGTGCATTAAGAAACTCTGTAATGCAACAAGTGTTTTTTTTTTTTCTTCTTCTAAAATCTAAATTATAAATGCTAATAAAATCAAATTATATAATTAAGATCAGGACGCACAATGCAAATAATTAGGAAATTATAGCTACTGAATTATATTATACAAGCCATTTTCATGAACGATTCTACGCGATGCGTTCCGGATTATAAATGTTGGATTTACAGGATTAAATCGTTTGTGTTGCGTGGCAGCTTTAATGTTTCTGAAAGCCGAAAGCAGGCTCGTTTGAGAGGACGTGTCAGAAATAGCAGACTGCCACACACACACACACACACACACACCCTTGAGAAGCTGGACTGAAATCATGACGGACGGGCAGTGATTGAGCAAGAGCGCCACCTGCCGTACACTGACAAATCCAACAGCTCATGTATGATGTCATGCAGACGCCCAAGCCTCCTATGGACAATATGGACTTGTGAGGCTAATTGCGATTTTATAATGAATACAATTACGAAACACCTTATTATGCTGCGATTTAACAAGATTCTACACATTTTTGGATCAACCCGAAGTTGAGACTCTAAAAACTGGGCTCCGAAATATTGAATATTTATACCATGACACAATGCCAAGGCGAGATAACGGAGAGACTTCGCAGATAAACCCGTGCCAACTGCACTTCCTACAGGCCAGCTGCCATCAGTTGAGTGGCCAGCCGTGAGTGAGCCTGCCCACCATCTGATGACTGGGAGGATGACAGGAACACAGAGTGTGACTGGGAGTGATCCATAACACACACACACACACACAGAGAGAGAGAGAGAGAGAGAGAGAGAGAGAGAGAGAGAGAGAGAGAGAGAGAGAGAGAGAGAGAGAGAGAGAGAGAGAGAGAGAGAGAGAGAGAGAGACCGACCAATGCACATCTCTTTACATCAATGGCATGTGGTTGGTAGGAAAATTGAGATATGGATATACAGTGGGGAAAATAAGTATTTGAACACCCTGCTATTTTGCAAGTTCTCCCACTTGGAAATCATGGAGGGGTCTGAAATTGTCATCGTAGGTGCATGTCCACTGTGAGAGACATAATCTAAAAAAAAAATCCAGAAATCACAATATATGATTTTTAAAACTATTTATTTGTATGATACAGCTGCAAATAAGTATTTGAACACCTGTCTATCAGCTAGAATTCTGACCCTCAAATACCTGTTTGCCTTTAAAATGTCCACCTCCACTCCATTTATTATCCTAAATTAGATGCACCTGTTTGAGGTCCTTAGCTGCATAAAGACACCTGTCCACCCCATACAATCAGTAAGAATCCAACTACTAACATGGCCAAGACCAAAGAGCTGTCCAAAGACACTAGAGACAAAATTGTACACCTCCACAAGGCTGGAAAGGGCTACAGGGAAATTGCCAAGCAGCTTGGTAAAAAAAGGTCCACTGTTGGAGCAATCATTAGAAAATGGAAGAAGCTAAACATGACTGTCAATCTCCCTCGGACTGGGGCTCCATGCAAGATCTCACCTCGTGGGGTCTCAATGATCCTAAGAAAGATGAGAAATCAGCCCAGAACTACATGGGAGGAGCTGGTCAATGACCTGAAAAGAGCTGGGACCACCGTTTACAAGGTTACTGTTGGTAATACACTAAGACGTCATGGTTTGAAATCATGCATGGCACGGAAGGTTCCCCTGCTTAAACCAGCACATGTCAAGGCCCGTCTTAAGTTTGCCAGTGACCATTTGGATGATCCAGAGGAGTCATGGGAGAAAGTCATGTGGTCAAATGAGACCAAAATAGAACTTTTTTGGTCATAATTCCACTAAACTTGGAGGAAGAAGAATGATGAGTACCATCCCAAGAACACCATCCCTACTGTGAAGCATGGGGGTGGTAGCATCATGCTTTTGGGGTGTTTCTCTGCACATGGGACAGGGCGACTGCACTGTATTAAGGAGAGGATGGCCCCGGCCCCATGTATTGCGAGATTTTGGGGAACAACCTCCTTCCCTCAGTTAGAGCATTGAAGATGGGTCGAGGCTGGGTCTTCCAACATGACAATGACCCAAAGCACACAGCCAGGATAACCAAGGAGTGGCTCTGTAAGAAGCATATCAAGGTTCTGGCGTGGCCTAGCCAGTCTCCAGACCTAAACCCAATAGAGAATCTTTGGAGGGAGCTCAAACTCCGTGTTTCTCAGCGACAGGCCAGAAACCTGACTGATCTGTGAAACATTTGACCTCTGTAATTGCAAACAAATGCTACTGTACCAAATATTAACATTGATTTTCTCAGGTGTTCAAATACTTATTTGCAGCTGTATCATACAAATAAATAGTTAAAAAATCATACATTGTGATTTCTGGAATTTTTTTTTTTAGATTACCAGTATGTCTCTCACAGTGGACATGCACCAACGATGACAATTTCAGACCCTTCCATTATTTCTAAGTGGGAGAACTTGCAAAATAGCAGGGTGTTCAAATACTTATTTTCCTCACTTTCCTTCTCGGATGTACTTGCAATTTGTTTTACTGTCATGTTCCTAGTCTTACATGGAGACTCGTTGGCTGGATATTTAGTGGATTAAATTTTGGTTTAGCCTATAATATTCTTAAATTCTAATGCAACCTTTTTCTTATGATATATTAGGATTTTTAAATCGAACCACCAAGCAAAGCATGTGAATTAGGCCTAAACTGGTCAAATTTCCCTATTCACACTCTTGAATTATTAGGACGTTGTTTGACTGTTTGCTTGTTAATTTTGTCATCCCGTTTAATGTTTGTGATGTCAGAACGTGTTTTTTCTTAGGTATAATGCATCCATACATTATGGCCCGGTTTCACAGACAAGCTTTAGATTAAACCAGGATTATGTTTTAGTTCAATTGGGACATTTATTATTTTATTTTAAAAACATTACTGGTGTGCATCTTTTGACAAAACAATGGCACTGAAGATACACTATATTGCCAGAATGTTTGGGACGCATGCACATGAACTTTAGTGACATCCCATTCTTAATCCGTAGGGTTTAATATGGAGTTGGCTCACCATTTGCAGCTATAACAGCTTCTGGGAAGGATTTCCACAAGGTTTAGGAGTGTGTTTTTGACCATTCTAGAAGCGCATTTGTGAGGTCAGGCACTGATGTTGGACAAGAAGGCCTGGCTCGCAGTCTCCCCTCTAATTCATCCCAAAGGTGTTCTATCGGGTGCAGGCCAGTCAAGTTCCTCCACACCAAACTCGCTCATCCATGTCTTTATGGACCTTGCTTTGTGCACTGGTGCAGTCATGTTTGAACAGGAAGGGGCCATCCCCAAACTGTTCCCACAAAGTTGGGAGCTTGAAATTGTCCAAAATGTCTTGGTATGCTGAAGCATTTAGTGTTCCTTTCACTTGAACTAAGGAGCCAAGCCCAACCACTGAAAAACAACCCCCACACCATAATCCCCCCTCCACCAAACTTTGCACTTGGCACAATGCAGTCAGGCAAGTACCGTTCTCCTGACAACCCCCAAACCCAGACTCGTCAATTGGATTGCCAGACAGAGAAGTGTGATTGTTCCAGTGGCGGCTGTTCAATAGAGGGCGCTGGGGCGCTGCCCCCATCAAAATTCCAGAAATATACATGTATACAAAAATAATATAAAAAAGTGAAATAAAAAATAAAATAGCTTACTCACACGACGTGCCGGCTGTTAGTAAGAGCCTCAGCATTTAATAAAAACTGGCTTTGATCGTTGAACTATTTTATATGTTCTTCAATATGTTTCATGCGCGAGGGACGCCGGACAAATGGATGTCTATCTGACTCCAAAAATCTACGGGCAGCATGTGACCTGAAGCTGATCTCTAATTGGCTTCTTAGATCCTCATCCGGACGCAGGTCGCTGCGTCCCTGGCGAATCAGAATTGGATGCGTGTTATTTTGTCCAATCTGATTGGTTCTCGTCACCTGTCATTCAACTTTACGTTCTTGGCCACTAAAGCGAAAAAGCGCGGGCGACATCGTCACTCCGACTCCGCCAAAACCTTGTTAGGATGATCACTTTCGTAGAGATGGCAGCAGTTAAACCAAATTCTTTCACAAGGCGTTCGTTGGAAGAAAAAGGATCCCGAACCGGACCAACGCGATTTACAAATCCAGCAGCAGGCCAGTGACAGGACGCAGCTGCACTCGGAGCTTCACACGCTTGTTATGAGAAACGTGGGTGGCTGGCTGAATGTGTTGTTAGCAATGCCCTTTATTGCTTTCCCTGTCTTTTATTTCAAAGTGTCTGTACTGAAGTTTTGTGGACAACAACGGGGGTAAGAGACATGAAATATCTAACTGAACAATGCAAACGTCATGACACTACTGACTTTAATCAGAGAGTCATTAAAAATTTGCTGGCCAGAAAGAAAGGAGAGCAAAATTTATGTTCAAGTAACTTAGTCAACATGCTAGTCTGTTGTTGCGGTTTTCTTTTGTTTTTCCTTTCCTCATTCAATTATATGTGGGAAATGAATGTGTAAAAAGATAAAAGTGAAGACACTATTTTCTCTTTAATGCTTGAATTTATTCAACATGCATCTTGATAATTCAATTCACATTTATTTGTATAGCGCTTTTCACAATACATATTGTTTCAAAGCAGCTTTACAGAAAATGCAGGTGTCTACATTATAATTTAGAGTGATCTGTTATCAGAGGTGACTGTGTCAGGTTATGCATTTCATAAATGTACATATCACGCTGTATACAATGTGTTAATTTAAACAATGTATTAATTTCAATGCAGAAACAATGAGCTCATTGAAGTAATGAATACATGTTGTTAACCAAATGATTGACTTTTCCATTTGGATTTAAAAAATAAACTACCAATTCCTGAGGTTTTTGTGTGGCTTTTTAAAGTATCCCATACATGTTTTGTCTCAGAAGCACCTAATAGAAAACCTGAGATTAAAAACAAAATATTGAAGACTGTTTTTAACTTGTTTAAGAAATGTAAAATACTTCAGTGTAAAGTGCTAAATCTGAATAAGTATGGAGGTATTTTTAAACAGAAGTTGCAAGATGATATTTTCCAGAGGAATGTGTACTGAACATCTGGATGGTTTTAATTTGGGTTCTAACCTCCAAGAAAACAGGTTTTTACTGCGGAAATACTCATAGAATATGGATGACAATGTGTTAAATGGGATTCTTTCCCAGACATATCTCACAGATGCATCTGCTTTTCAAATAATGATATAATAGTAATAATACTTTTATGTATTGTCTAGTAATGCATCCAAGTCTTTAAATAGCACTTTGAACTGGGGTGTGCATTTTAGAATAAAAAAAGTCTCCAAATAATATTAGGTGAATTCATATTTATTTTCAAACTAATAAGTATAAACACATAATTCATATTTTCCTTTTTCATGAGCCTGCAAACATGTCTTACAAAATATGCTAATGTGCAATTATAGCGCATATGTTCATGTTCACATCCAACAAACCAGAAGGTTAATGGGAAAATCTGTAAAAGGGGAAAAAACATTCATATGTTTACCTATTAATAGCATGTTGATTAATTATCTGCAAAAGCACTGATGACGTTTGAATAATAAAATGTACAAAAAGAAAGTAGCCTATTATGTGACTCATATGGCGAGTTCAAAACAACTACAAAGAAACAATATGTTGTGTTAGCCAAATTCCCCTCAAACTGTATTTTATATTGTTCACCTAATAATGCACTGCTGTTATTAATATTCTGCCGCAATTCATACAATCCACTCAGTACTCAAGAGGTTCAATTTGTGCAAATGAATCATTTTACAGCATGGCTCGTGGAAGCCTAACAATGCTGAATTGTCAATTTTGTTTTCACTTTCACTTACACGTGATTCACCTAACAACACAGATGAACATACTATGGCTTGGGAAAACAGGCCTTGTCAAGCCCAATAATAAACATCTGAGTAACTTTATCACATGTCTACAGTTACTTTTGATCACATGGGTCCTATCTGTACTACAACATGTACTACAGCAACAAAAAAAAAGACACCAAATAATAGTTTTTTTAGGCATCAACATTTTCTGTCATAAGTTAAAGGCACACCATGTAGTTTTTTGCCGCTAGAGGTCGCCTATTCAAAAAAAAGTGCGTAGCTTGATGACGCTGAGAATGAGCGCGGAGTTGTAGTCTTCGCCTCACAGACGGTGAAAAAGAATCGGGCAGAAATCAGGGGCAGACTTACCATTAGGCGACCACCTGGGCCCCCCAAAAGCTAAGGGCCCCCTAAAATGCTTTTTATATACAATACGCGTTCAGCGCGGATGCACAAGCGGTTGCTGTGGTGTTCATTATCATTGAACGTGCATCTTGTAGAAAGTGTAAACCTTATGATTTCCGCGATTCCGAAAACGCGTACAGGATCACGGAATCCATTCATAAAAACGGAATGTCATGGAATGAATGACGCGTGGTTTCGTTTACTACTGCAGTACGTGCGACGCTCGCCTTCAAAATTCATTCACACAGACATAAAACATGCAGGATTCATATTTAATTAGCATTTTGCCGTTTAATATTCACATACACTAGTAGTCCATATCGCGATTCGATTGAAGTGTGCTGGACTATTGGATTTATTCATCCAAAATTTGACCAATTCTGTGTTTATCAGTAAATTCCATTTTTATGACTGGATTCCGCGATTCCATCTGCGTTTTTGGCGGAAATCATGATAGGGCCCTAAACTTCACGGGCATTGTACCATTTCATTTGAGAGAAACTATCATAACACATACACAGAAAAATGTTTTTAAGGCAACCCGTCAAAATAAAAGTTTGGACAGTATAGCGTAGTCTGTACCTTAATGTAATAATTTTAAGGCTAGGCCTAAACCTCTGTTGTGTAGCACTTTGAATGTACAAAAATTAAAGGATTTGTTTAATTTTCATTGGAATAAAAGATAAATGTTGTACGTCTTCATTTGATTACCAGAAAAATTTCAATACATAAAACAAATAAATATATATTTTGTTACATTTTTAATAAATTGCTGTTGAATTAAACAAGTTCCACGATTTCAATTAATTAGACATGCTTTTTAATACAATTTTATATAACCATCCAGAATAAAAAAATAAAATACAAAAAAAAGGAATCTGGAAAACAAATTCTCTCTGGAATTTGGATTTGTTTTGTAACTTTTTTCATAGAGCTCTACAAATGAAAATATCATTCATCTGAAGTTATAATTAAATACGGAGCAACAGTGCGTATTATGTTTATCGTTTTGAATGGCGCTCACTCCTTTCTGTGAAGGACCCCGAGTAGATGATGCATGCATAGTATACTTTCCACACAGGCACACTTCATTTTTGGTTGAAATAATTATTATGTGTGTAATAATTTCCTTCAGTCTATTTTAAATTTGTGGGGGTGGAGGGGTCATGCAGCAGCAATCATCACAACAGTGAAAATAACCTCAATGTTGTAAGTGTGCAATTGTATAGGGCCCCATTCCAGTATTTTGCCTGTGCCCCCGAATAACTAACTTCAAAGACAGATGCAGCACTCGTTTACTCACATTGCGTCCCTGTATGTTGTTTTGCATTAAATGAAAAGATTTTAAGCTCAGTAATGATTTTATAGATAAAATAAAACACACAAACCTGAATTTCACGGAGGAAATGTTCCAATTCTGCGACGCTGAGAAGAAAGAACTGCTCTGGAGACTGAAGAGAATTCAAACAGCCTGCGCTCAATCAACCGTCGAGCTGTTGTCACGTTAAGGGGCGGGGGAGGGGTGCAGTGTTTTAATCAAGTAAACTTACAAAATTTCTTCAGCGCATGTTAAATATTAATAATCTTGATTTGAATTGAGTAATATTTGTGGTTCTTCTAACAGATCGATTTAATTATCCTTTCTCAAATATTTTGATAGAAATTTCACAAATATATTAAGTATATTTGAAATAAATAATTGGTTATTCGAACACTAAATTCTTTTAGTGAAAAAAACTTAAATATAACTGTAAATTTGAGACAAAATTAACTGTTGGATTTTTAGTCAATTATTTTGGTATGTTCAACTCAAAGCATCAAGTAAATGATATTTAGAAATTTTAATAAGTTAATAAAGTTAATTATTACGGTGATATTTGCTAAGCCACTGAATTATTTTTTAGAGTGTAGTCGCCGCTTACGCTTCTCCGGGTCATGTGTATGTGGGGTAACACAGCACTGTTTTACCATATTACATACATTTGAGTGTGTTGAAAATGATGTTATAACCAGTCCTTCCAGAAAAATGCGGCTTTTTTTGTGATTGTTGCGGGCAAAAATCCTTGATTATGCAGCACGTTTTCTTAAAAAATGCGATGGAAAATGCGGGATATTTATGCAATTGTATGCGATAAAACTTGCAAAAACTGCGGTTTGATAAAAAAGAGAAAAAAGGCTAATATTTTTAATTGAATATTTAAGTTCTCATCTTGTTTTATTGAAGACCTTAATAAACACATGGCTCAAATTGGACCGATTTCAAAACAATGCATCATGAAGCTTCGAAGCGTTTTGAATCAGTGAGTCGATTCATGATTCGGCTCGCGTGTCAAACTGCTGAAATACGTGACTTTGGCGATCCGAACCGCTGAATCGACTAACTGATTCATTACGCTTCGAAGCTTCATGATGCTGTTTTTTGAAATCGGTCAACACACGGGAAACTGCTTTGCGCGGTCTTTTGCTGTTATTTTTGTTGGCAAATGGGAATTTGCGTGCTTCATCATGGTTTCACCGATATCTATGGTTTCACCACGGGGTTTGCAGCTTTTCGATGACGTTCACGTCGGGTAATTACGTCACTTCAAAACCTTCCCATGGCAATGGGGGGAAATGGCGAAGAAGTGTGTGAAGTAAACTCTTGTGTGAAGTAAACAAACATTTTTCAACTTTCTGCTAATATATATGACTTTTTTGCAACGAAAATGCGGGGATTATGAAATCATGCTAGCCCCGCATATTTTGCACGCGGAAATAGGCAATTTACACGGCGAAAGTGCGGTGTATTTGAAAAAATACGGCCCCGCATAAATATGCGGACTTTGGCTGATTATGCGTTAAATCATGCGATCGCATAATCGTGTTTTTCTGGAGGGACTGTTATAACAGTAGTTAGACGTGAGACACTTGTTGCACACTGCAGTAAGCTAAATCGATATTAGAATATCATATTAATAAATGCTGGATGCCTGTGTTGCTAAATGGCAATTTGAACACATAGTATGATGGAGAAAATGCTGTATTACTGTACAATAATTTGTTTTCTGTCTATAAATGTCTCCAAAAAGTTGCTAATAATACATAATTTATTAAAGCGTATTTGGTGTTTCCATGGGAATAGAGGGTAATGCGGGTATGATGTCATTGATAGGCAACGCACAGACACAGTCCGTGTCGTGGATAAAATGGCTTATTTTTCTGGATTTAAACATTCTTGGAAACATTTGAGATAATGCAAGTACACAAGTCAACAAAATATAACTCTTCTTTTTGGATATTTTAATCTAAAAATCTTACATATTGTAAGAAAAAAATCTTTAACATTGATAATGGCTTCATGGTTTTGGTTTAACTACACTGATTCTGTATTGTTTGATATTGCTACAGTAGTGTTGTTATACAAATGTTTATAGTAGCAACAAAACATAACATTTATCTCTGGCATTATAGGCTTAGCTATAAGCGTATCTATTCTGAAACATTTCAGAAAGCCGATTTAATAAAGTGGCTGCTTGCATGAAAAGCGGGGGGAAAAAATACATATAAGTCCCAAATCTATTTTTTGCAATTATGACTGACTCGTCTCTGCACTACTTAAACAACAGTATTATTCAAGGTTTTGCGTTTGAAAAGCAAATCCATTGCAACAAACTCACCCCCTATAGTGTGACAACATGCTCTAACCTGTTGTGTGAATGTAAAGCTACCCTTTGAAATATTCAGTTAAAGCCACAATATGTAATTTTTTGGCCCGCTAGAGGTCACTTATTCAAAACAAATGTGTAGCTTGATGACGCCTTGATTTCGTGGAGCTTTTATTATGCCGCAGTGGACCGCTTCTGCTTTTTCCGGTCATGTGTATGTGGGGTAACACGGCACTGTTTTATCATATTAGATACATTATTTGAGTGTGTTGAAAGTTATGTTATAATGCTACGCTGTGCGTTCGTTCAGCGGCTACTATGAGACACTTGTTGCTCACTGAAGTAAGCTAGATCGATATTAGGCATGGTAAAACATGGTACAAGATTTAAACAATAAGACTAACTGTGTTGAGCCATATAGTAATGATTAGTTTTCTGTCAATGAATGTACCCAAACAGTTGCTCACCTGTCTAATAAAACACAATATAGGGGCCTATATTTGCAGAGTACAATATAAATCGGGTAAGATGTCATTGATAGGTGACGCACGGACGGTCCTGGTTAAAATGGCTTATTTCTCTGGTTTAAACATTCTTGGAAACATTTGGGATAATGTGAGTACACAAGTCAACAAAATAGTGGTTTTGGGATATTTTAATCCAAAAATCTTACACATTGTGCCTTTAACAGGCTAAAATTATTTTTCTAGAACGCTACTAAATTTCTCTAGTAAATACTATAGTATTGTAGTATATTATACTACACTTTGTTAATTTACTGTAGTACATTTACCATAGTATGGTTCAAAAACACTATAGTATTTACTACAGTCATTTTACTATATACTTTAGTATTTTTTCATGTATGTTTGATAAGCTTGAAAACTGATTTTCTAGGCTACAAATCCCCCATAGTTCATTTTCAAATACGAAACGATTATGAATTCAGTAAGCATATAAAATAAAAAAGGAACTGCCGAAGACACAAAATGTCCTAAAATGTTCCTCAGTGAGGGGTCAGAGAGTGACTAACCGACTAACCTCACGCTCTTCCTCATGGCATGTACACAGCATATGCGCCGTGGCGTCATCGGTCAGCTGACTGGTTTGTTTTGCTGGGTAAGACATACTTCACAGGACGAAGCAACGACACGCAACTGAATTATACGATTTCGCTTTATAAAACGCATAACAGATTACGATCTGTTCAGGGATAGAAAAGAAACTAAGTTAGGCAGGTTTGCCTAAAGAAAACGGTGTCTAATCTCATTTTAAACATGCCTTCGGAAAAGACATTTAAACAAAGGAGGACATTTGGTAAGTGCATCGAGTTCATATCATCAGAGATTCGCTTTTATTCTGTATTTCTTATATAAAATCCTCAGTATTGGTTTTACAGCATGACACTTTACATAGTCTATATTCATGGAAAGTTCATGGTTGTCCTTTAATTATGATCTTGCTAACGTTATACAGAAATACCTAGTCCAGTAGTTATTGTATTTAAGTATGTAGAAATGCAATACACATCTTCTGTTATAATTGTGTACTGCGTTATAGAAAAATAGGTTGCTCCATATAATCGAGTCAAATTGGGTTATAGGGTGTCGGCCGTCTATCTTAATGTTCAGACTGTACAATCATAGAGACATGCAGACTCATAACAAACAACACGAAGAATTACTGATACTTTATTTTCAACGTACCAAACCAAAATCTGTCGCAATGTCTTTGTTTGTGGGCAGATGTTAGCTAAACACTGCGCTGCAGGATTGGGGGATGGGACTCGTCGTTTAAGGTTATTTGGAAGGACTCGAGTAAACAACGATGCCGAGTGAATATTAGGTATATTTAATTTTTAGATATTGTTTAAATAAACTCGACATAATAATAATAGGGTATTGTCGTCGTTACGCTCAGTCACAGGCCTGTTTGAAGTCGAAGTAACGACGTTTAATTGTTTCCTATTTCATAACCGTCGCCACTCTTGTTTCCATCCCGTTTTGGGACTGAAGTGGAAAATATAGTCGGAGACTCAACATATTGGGCGTTGTATTCATAACGTAGCCTACTTAGTAGTTTTGACAAAGGCCCCGTTTCTTGATGCTATAAACAAATAATTTATCAGCCCGTAAATTACCCACTTTACCTTACAACCAATGTTGTGATAACCTGCTCAAACAAGAAAATGTTATTTGCGATGTAACGGTAGTTCTCAAGTAATGAATCGGACGTTGATGAATCGGACTCGGTAACAGGTTCTCGAGTCAGACGACTCACAGTGATTCGAAATATGTTTATGACTTAATGGCATGGGCGTCGGAACCATTGTATGTGGGTGGGACAAGACCCACCCACTTTTTACGATCAATGATATCGGACCCACTCACTTTTATCGTCTCTAACATTCAGCACATGTCTGTTTATCTACCCCTAATCGATAAACACTTATTATTAAACACATGTTAGACGCTTTATTTCCACTTTTCTAATATTTTCTTCATTTTTATTGAAAATAAATGCTTTTCCGATCTGATATATGATGTGAAAAGGGAGAAGATTGAGCTCGGCGAAAGGCGGACTCGAACCACGGGTCGATTTGTGTCAAACATGGGCGTCGGAAGCAAAAAAAATGTGGGTGGGTCCTCAGAATTACATTAAGTACAAATATACCGCTTTGCTTGCTAAACATATAGTTCGGAAAGACAAAGTTACGGAAATCGCCATATCTTTGAAAGCGTCAGTAGTGTAGGGGTAAGACACACTGCATCTAGTTTTGACACAAATCGACCCGCGGTTCGAGTCCGCCTTTCGCCGAACTCAATCCTCTCCCTTTTCCCATCACATATCAGATCGGAAAGGCATTTATTTTCAATAAAAATGACGAAAATATTAGAAAAGTGGAAATAAAGCGTCTAACATGTGTTTAATAATAAGTGTTTATCGATTAGGGGTAGGTAAACAGACATGTGCTGAATGTTAGAGACGATAAAAGTGAGTGGGTCCAATATCATTGATCGTAAAAAGTGGGTGGGTCTTGTCCCACCCACATACAATGGTTCCGACGCCCATGGTGTCAAACCTAGACGCCGTGCATCTTACCCCTACACTACCGCCGCTCTTAATGATTTAGCGATTTCCGTAATTTTGTCTTTCCGAACTATACGTTTAGCAAGCAAAGTGGTATATTTGTACTTAATGTAATTGGTATCTACTCCAGTAAAAAAATTCTGAGGACCCACCCACATTTTTTTTGCTTCCAACGCCCATGCTTAATGGTATAACAGTTTTATGAAGAAACATACCAAACATAGATTTACTGAATGTCGTTTTACCTGAGTAATGTAAATGCTAATTATATGAAGGTTCTAAAGTGCTTTGTTTTTATAAGAACTGAAGAATCACGACTTCAACCATTTGAACTGGTCCACATTAAAGGGATAGTTCACCCCAAAATGAAAATTAGCCCATAATTTACTAACCCTCAAGCCATCCTAGGTGTATATGACATTATTCTTTCAGATGACTAAAATCTGAGTTATATTAAAAAATATATACTGGCTCTTCCAAGCTTTATAATTGCAATGAATGGCTGTTTCTGTTTTGAAGTCCATAAAAGTGCATCTATCCATCATGCAAGTGCTCCACACGGCTCCGGGGAGTTAATAAAGGCCTTCTGAAGCAAAACTATACGAGTGTGTAAGAAAAATATCCATATTTAAAACTTTACAAACTGTAATCTCTAACTTCCGCTAACTGTCGCACGCGTTCCCAAAAGACTGGCGTTCCAGCGTGTGACGCAAGCGTAGCGCAAGTTCCAGTGACAAACTGTTAATGGAGCATCTCCCTTTGACGTTGAAGCACGTAATCTTGAGACTTTTGCTTTGTCAAAGCAACCCAGATATAAACACGAAAACACAATTTTCAGACTATTAAAATGTAGAGCTCAAACAATTAAATTCTTCACATGGATGTTCTCGCAAACTAGGTTCTCGCAAGAGCTAGCATATTCTCACCGGAGCGTCCTACGTCATACGCTGGAACTGTAGTCTCTCGTGATTGCGTGTACAACAGTTAAGAGATTTGAGTTTGTACAGTTTTAAATATGGATATTTTTCTTACACAAACGCATCGCTTCGATTCAGAAAGCCTTTATTAACCCCCCAGAGCTGTGTGGAGCTGTTTTATGATGGATAGATGCACTTTTATGGACTTCAAAACAGTAACAGCCATTGACTGCCATTATAAAGCTTGGAAGAGCCAGGATAATTTTTAATATAACTCTGATTGTATTCGTCTGAAAGAAGAATGTCATGTACACCTAGGATGACTGGAGGGTTAGTAATACATGGGCTAATTTTCATTTTTGGGTGAACTATCCCTTAAAGCTACAGTGAATACAACGTCATGAAAAAGGATGAACCAGATCTTTAAAACGAAACTGAAGAACGAGTTTTACGGAAATGAATGTGGTCACATTTGTCAGCCACCCAGAGTTACCACAGTTGCTCAATATGCACGTGTCATACATCAGCAACATGTGCTCAGTTTCATGAACATGAACTTGCACATTTCCTAAAGTGTTTTCTAGAATCAACATTTTAGTGTTTTATGGTTGCTGTAGATACTGTCTTGATACCGAGTCATGTCGTTTGTTCAAAGTCTAGTTAGCATGATACACAAAGGACTTCATTGTTTCTTCTACATTTCTGTTTATTAACTCATTAAGAGAAAAGGATGTGGAACAAATGCTTATACAACAAAGAAATAAACTAATATTCCAAGCAATTTAACTTGGAAGAGCAGACATAAACACTGGAGTCTTGTTCAGTGTGTCCTTAAAGGGATAGCTTACCCAAAATAGATATTCTGTTATTATTTACACTCTCAAACTCGGCTCTAATTGCTAACAGGACGATTTCATCTGGAACAGAGCCTTCATTGCACCGATGGCCTTCCTTGTTGGGTTGAAACTCAACTACAGAATAGAGCTGAGCAGTTTAACATGGACCTGTTAAACACAATTAAACTTGGCCCATTAGAGAATGGATTGATACTTGAAACCCATATCCAGTCCAGTGAAATGTCTGTGGTTTAATGCGTCCTGTATTGTGATCTGCCTGTATCTAATATCTGGCTCCTGCTTCCTCTCCACAGAGCAGCGGGTGGAGGATGTACGGCTGATCCGGGAACAGCATCCAAACAAGATCCCGGTAAGCAGATGTGTGTGTTTTGTGGAGCTGGAGGTGAAAATTAAAATTGATAACCAATTAAAAGGGCTTCCACACTTAGTATGGGAAGTTTTTACCAGTATAGACCCTTAAATGTACATTTAACTGAATATTATTATTATTAGAACGTGGTCATATTTACCCTGTTTGTTCTAGTTGTGCTTAAAATAGAATTGCTCGTTTGCATCCTATCAATTTACCATCACAAAACACTGGATTTAAAGGGATAGTTCATGCACACTAAAAAAGAATATCTGTCATCATTTACTCATCCTCATGCCGTTCCAAGTGTGTATGATTTCCTTTTTCTGCAGAACACAAAAAAGAAATAAAGTAAATGGGCCAAAAGCAGATGACCTCGGGATAAAGGTCATGTAAAAGTTTAAAACCTGCTCAGCTGTGTGAATTGGGCATAATAGGTTAATCTTATGGATAATCTCAAAAGAAAGGTTATCAATAGACCTAGTTAAACAACTAGCATATGAATGCCTGCGTTTGCATGTATGTATAGGGTCTTTATCAGCCTCTTAAAGACCAGTCATTGGTATTGTAGCCAAGTGTCACCTCTATTGACAGTGCCTCAGGGTCACCAGAATCAATTGTTATTCAAGCTAAACCAGGATAGAGTGGTAACTTCCCATCTGCTGAATAGACACAAACCAGCACCCAGAGCAGCTCTTTTGAGTGGGAAAGTCTGGACACACAAATATTACACTTTAAATTAAAAGGTTTTTTTAAATGGACGAGTTTGACCAGACAGTGGTGGACAAAGTTAACATTGTAAATATTTAAATCTAATTTAAAAACTATGATTTAAGACTTACATATATATCATTTAAAAGTTTGAGGGTCTGTTTCTTTAAAATACATTAATATTTATGCATTAATTTGATCAAAAGTGACAGTAAAGACATTTATAAAGTTACAAAAGATTGCTGTATTAAATAAATGTATTAAGTAGCAACTGTTTTTAACAGTTGATAAGAATTTTTTTTTTATTGAGCATCAAATTAGATTGATTTCTGAAGGATCATGTGACACTGGAGACTGGAGTAATGATGCTGAAAAAATAGAGCTTTGTCATCACAGGAATAAACAACATTATTTATTTATTACATTTAATACATTAAAATAGAACATTTAAATAGTAATTTCTCACTTACTTTTTACTTTCGGATCAAATAAATGTAGCCATGCTAAGCGCATGCATATATATATATATATATATGTATATGTACATATCCATGTCCTGCACTTATTCATCCATTGTATATCATGCACTTGCTGCTATTGCACATCTGGTTAGACCTAAACTGCATTTAGTTGCCTTGTACCTGTACTTGTGTAATGACAATAAAGTTGAATCTAATCTAATATATACAGGAATGTGTGTATTTATATATACATAATTATGCACAGTACATACACATGTTATGTAAACACAAACTTATGTTAGATGCAATTAATAGATTTGACAGTGCTAATAAATGTGTGTTTTTGTATTCTTTCACTATTTGGTCCAACTTATCAGCTTCAAATGAAATATTTTATGCATATATGCTAAAGTTTGAAATGAATCTTTTTCAGGTCATCATTGAAAGATACAAGGGAGAGAAGCAACTGCCGATTCTTGACAAAACTAAGTTTTTAGTTCCTGACCACGTAAATATGAGCGAACTTATTAAGATAATCAGGTAATGTCTTTTACCTCTTGCCTTTCATTATTATTTTTGAAGAAAAGAAAAAAACCTTTGCTAACACATTTCTGGTTTTAATAGGAGACGCCTCCAGCTCAACTCCAACCAGGCTTTCTTCCTGCTTGTCAATGGTCACAGCATGGTATCTGTGTCCACTGCCATTTCTGAGGTCTACGAGCGCGAGAGAGACGAGGACGGCTTCCTGTACATGGTCTACGCATCCCAGGAGACATTTGGAACTGCGCATCCTCAGTAAAAAAGAAAAAAGGGCAAAACGATTGGCTTTCACTCTCGGACTATGATACAACCTACCCTGAACTCTAGACCTTTTCTCTACATGTATCCCTATCCACATTCCCCATCCAAACAGGATAAGTAATTTGGTCACTTTTAGTCCAAAGCTCAATCCTACCTTTCAGCCCTTTAACCTAGACTCCCTTCTGTTTTCATAATGGACGATGAGTCATTTGTGTTTAGGTTGTAGGACAGGTTAAGGTAAGTTGGACTAATGCTCCAGTATTACTCGACACAAAGCTTGAACGAAAGACTTCTGGGTGTAGAGATGGAATCATCTGTTTAACTTAGCGGTTACATTTCCGAAATGGCATCTTGTATAACGTTAGGCGGCCAAATAGTTTTGGAGGTTATTCGTTAGGTCCATTTCAGCTTGGCGCACTCTGGTGACCTTTAACCCCTCCTGTTGTCCGTCAAATCTCTTTATTTGTTGAGTTCGACAGCCATTCCTTACCTGTAGGTGTGTTTTCTGCCGTTCCATTTTCCTGTCAGAAATCTTTTCCCCTCCCCCTTGAGCTTTTTGCTAATTGGGTCATGCGCGTTGAGGTTCTTGGGTTTCACTACTCATTGGATAAGTCAAGGTTCAAAACGACGTCCTACTTGCCTCGACATTCGAAATATGATCCAGTGGGACGTACCCAAGGAAATAAATAGCAAGCGATTTAAAATACAAGAAATTCTGCTTTGATTGTAGTGTGAAGCTTTAAAAGTGCAAGCGTAGGAAGGAAAACTGAATTATAATCAATGGTACTTTGAGCGAATGAATGTGGCTTTAGCGATTGTGGCCTCAATCCATGGACACGTGTGCTGCCCGAACATCCTTGCCCTTGTAGATGCACGCTTTTAGACTTTAAATTTTAATAGAGGATCATTTACACCTTTATAAATACATAACCGTGAGCTGTTGTACTATTTCCATCTGTATGTTTTACAGTAATCTGTACAGATAAGCTTAGATGCCTTTTTCTCCCGAGCAATTTACTTGCTCTTATTTAAAGAAATATTTTGTTCATGTAAAAAAAAGAAAAAAAGAAGACGTGATACTATTGTGCAATTTACAAAAGTGACTGTTTAAAGGAGAGTTTAACTCATTATCGAACTAAGCTCATTTCTGTGTTTCTCCTGCTCAGAATTACAGCAATATTACACTTCTATTTCTGTTGATATTTTAAAAATAAAAGAGGAATATGCATCCTGTTTGGCCTTTTCTTTGAAACTGTCCCTCAAAAATGTTAATACACTTTAAGATGGGAAATGTCTCTGCATTTAAAGGTGCTTTTGTATTAGTTAGGTATTGGAAAATTGTGACTAGTTTATGCGTGAAAACATACATCCATAACTGTTAAACCAATATTTTTTCTCTCTTTTTTTTTTGGATTATATACTTTTTTGAAAGAAATTACTTTTATTCAGTAAGGATGCATTAAATTGATCGAAAGTGACAGTAAAGACCTTTAAAATGTTACAAAAGATACTTAATCCTGAAAAAAAGGAAAATGCTGTTTTTTGGAAATTGATGATAATTAGAATGTATCCGTAAACTGTAAGGTACAAGATGCTGTGCTGTCACGACTGAAGGACGTTGGCAATATAGACCGTAAAAAAAGATAGACGCACCTTCACACTCTTCCATTGTAAAAAAGTGAAGCTGCCAATGTCCAAATATGGCACTGACATCTCGGAGCCCGAATCTGTGCAGTAGTGATGTGGAGCCGCGGTATCAAGGCCCCACCCACACACCTGCAGAATCGGTTAGTACAGTTGACTCCAGAACAACTCATTAAATAAACAGATATGGAAATGTAGAAATGTTAAAGTTAAAGGGGCTATATGCGTTTTTCTGAAATTTAAACTCGCGACTGACACCTGTGGCCAAAAAACAAAACTGCTCTTCATTTCTGCTCGCTCTCGCAGCGCGCGCTCGTACGTGCACACTTCACAAGTCATCTGCTGCAAGGAGGTCAACATTATGTTTACAGAGGTAAGAACAGTCAAATACATATATTGTTTGAGATAAGTGTTCTCTTATCAAAACGTCAAACGTGTAGCTGACAAACTACACAAAAAATTAATACATTAAATAAATAAATAAACCCATTTCGCCATTGGCATGCACGCTGATGAAGGGCGCACAGACCGAAACTTTCGTAGAATATTAAAAACAAATCTGAGCACTGTCCTTGACCACTGAGCACTGTCCTTGACCACTTATTATACACAAGTAGCTTACTATCACCAAGTATGAAAGACACATATACATAATACTATTTAGCAATATTTATTGACTACATGTCTTATGTGAAATAAAATGCATCACACTTTACATCTTCATTTACCTCTTATTTTTTGTTAAGATATAGAAACAACAAACAATATAATGTAGCTTTACATGGCTATATAATAAATAATCCATCAGTTTTATATAGCGCTTTTCTAGACACCCAAAAAGACTTTACATTACTGATGCACTATTCATATTTATTTTTGTTTATATACCGGTATATATATATATATATATATATATATATATATATATATATATATATATATATATATATATATATATATATATATATGCGAAGTCAAATGCGAAGCCGATGTTCACTCTAGTCCTTGCAATGCGCCGGTGTCTCTTAATCTTCGACCTTTTTTGGCCACTTGTCAGGGGTTTAACTTTTTTAGTCTTCTGTGGAGTTACTGTTGGTGTCCGAGTTGTCCTGGGTCTCTTCTGTGTATTCGTTAAATCCATTGCACTGCTTGCGAGTGTAGGCTACTCGCTGACTAGCGGTGGTGGCAGGCAGAGTGATCTGAAACGTTTAACATGAACGCGCTTGACGTCACATCCGCAGACAGCGCGGGAAAAGACGACCCGTCAGAAAATATGAAAAATAGGATACAGGCTTATAGGTGCACCCACTGTGAGCGGACAAGGTGTCAGTATGCTCATCAGGAGATGTTTGAGTCATAAATGGTCAAATAAAAAGGCTATAGTTACGTTTATTTTGGGGAAAAAGTTGCATATAGCCCCTTTAAAGCTCCAATCTCATCCCGAAAAAGTCAGTTGGTGCCTCAGTGACTATTTTGCTCAGAGAAGCTGTCAATCATGATGTCACATCCCCGTTTTTATAGCGTTAAATAACTAACTAAAATCAAACTTATTTAAAAAATAACCAAACTAACACAAACTTACATCAGTGTGATAAAAAAAATGCATAAAATATCAGAAGAAAGTTTCTCGAGGGAACGCAAAATGTTTGCGTGGGAACGCAAATGATTTGGAAAAAAAAATATCCTCCCATCCTATTTTTTTCCGTCCCTTTAGGGCAGGGATGGGCAACTCCAGTCCTCGAGGGCCACTGTCCTGCAAAGTTTAGCTCCAACCCTGATAAAACTCACCTGCCTGTAGCCTTCTAGTAATCCTGAAGACATTGATTAGCTGGTTCAGGTGTGTTTGATTAGGGTTGGAGCTAAACTCTGCAGGACAGTGGCCCTCGAGGACTGGAGTTGCCCATCCCTGCTTTAGGGGCTCCGTACATTACAGCCCATTAACTGTTCATCGCAGCGGACATTCAAACGGATTTGTTATTATGAACATAGGACTGACCTGAAGGAAAAGGCTATCTAAATCTAGGTAATGCACTCGCTCACTCGATCTCAAGTTAACAGATTTCTTTCAAGTATTGTTTGTCAACTCTGTTGCAGACAAATTAGGCGTAACTCTATCCTGGTAACAGAGTTTGACAGTCACAGAAGTGACCATTTTAAACTTTTTAGCCAAAACTCTACTTGCTAGCATGAATGCTAAGAGCGCGTGGCACTGATGAAATCACGATTAAAAGAATTTGAAACAACCACTGTGTGATCAATCTTTTTTTCCTTTTGGTATTGTGGTAACAAGTTTTACAAAATAACTATTGGTGTAAGAACTTTTTAGATTAAAATATTTTCTCATAGTATTGCACATACCTTTCAGTGCTTCAGATCTTATCAGTGAGGGAAAGTGACATAATTTCCTGCATCTTACATAGTTAGGCAAAGTATTGACAGCGATATAGCGGTAACAGAATTGACTGGTAACAAGATTTACGGACATTTTTATAAGAAAAAGTTGTTGTAGAATTATGGAAATTACTATTTAGGGCTTTTATAAATAAAATTAATGAAATATTACCAAAAGTACAATAAATTACACTATGATACATGATAGAAAAAATACACTGACTAATTTTAACCACAAGAAATCATGATTTTTGAGTTATATAAGACTTGTTATGGCCTGTAACATCTTGTGATCCATGACAATAAGACATTTGAAAAAAGCAGATAAAAATGACTTTGGACACAAAATGTACCTGCAATTATGGAATCACCCATATGTTTACGTTGCTAAGAGTGGTTGTTAAGGATGTTATGTAGTGAGGCAGAACCATTGGGTGAAGCGGTCATAGTGGTGTTTTATCATATAACTAGATGAGTAAAGTTTGTAAACAAACTTTGAAGTTGGCTTGATAAAGCTAGACCAGAAAGTTTGAAAAAGTTAATTTAAAGTTTGAAGGTTTGAAGTTTAAAGAAGTTCTAACTTAAAAATGTACGTTTGACAGTCAATACAGATGATTTACCATAGTTTACCATGATTTACCACGCTCTAGTATGATTTACCATGATTCTAGCATAATTTACCATAGTTTACCATGATTCTAGCATGATTTACCATTGTTTACCATGATTCTAGCATGATTTACCATAGTTTACCATTATTCTAGTATGATTTACCATAGTTTACCATGATCTAGTATGATTTACCATTGTTTACCATGATTCTAGCATAATTTACCATAGTTTACCATGATTCTAGCATGATTTACCATTGTTTACCATGATTCTAGCATGATTTACCATAGTTTACCATGATTCTAGCATGATTTACCATTGTTTACCATGATTCTAGCATGATTTACCATAGTTTACCATGATTCTAGCATGATTTACCATTGTTTACCATGATTCTAGCATGATTTACCATAGTTTACCATGATTCTAGCATGATTTACCATTGTTTACCATGTTCTAGTATGATTTACCATAGTTTACCATGATTCTTGTATGGTTTACCATAGTTTACCATGATTCTAGCATGATTTACCATAGTTTACCATGATTCTAGTATGATTTACCATAGTTTACCATGATCTAGTATGATATACCATATTCTAGCATGATTTACTATAGTTTGCCACGATTTACCATGATTCTAGCATGATTTACCATAGTTTACCATGATTCTAGTATGATTTACCATAGTTTACCATGATTCTAGTATGATTTACCATATTCTAGCATGATTTACTATAGTTTGCCACGATTTACCATTATTCTAGCATGATTTACCATAGTTTACCATGATTCTAGTATGATTTACCATAGTTTACCATGATCTAGTATGATATACCATATTCTAGCATGATTTACTATAGTTTGCCACGATTTACCATGATTCTAGCATGATTTACCATAGTTTACCATGATTCTAGTATGATTTACCATAGTTTACCATGATTCTAGTATGATTTACCATATTCTAGCATGATTTACTATAGTTTGCCACGATTTACCATGATTCTAGCATGATTTACCATAGTTAACCATGATTTACAACGTTAGATTAGAAATATAATAAAACACAACTATTGACCAATCAGAATCAAGGACAGGAACTAACCGTTTTATAATGAGCATCAAATCATCATCATAGAATGATTTCTGAAGGATCATGTGACACTAAAGACTGGAGTAACGATGTTGAAAATTCAGCTTTTCATCAGAATAATAAATTACATTTTAAAATATATTCAAATAGAAATGTTATTTTAAGTTGGGATAATATTACATAACCCTTATCGGTCCAAATAATCGGCTTACACAGGAATTCTCAAAAACATTTTTAATTCATTTTAAAAAGTGTCAAATTGATACATTATACAAAAATTCCACAATCAATCTTCAATAAACATTCACCTCTGGATACAAAATGGCTGCGTCAGCATTGTCAAAAGCTTTCCTGCGATAATACTACTACACATAATACATACAGCACGTAGTAATTCATTATCAGGCAACATGCATATCCAGCAACTGCAAGATCTATAATTAAAAACAGAAATGTTCTGTAAAAGGCAGCTAGACTGAAAAACACAGATCATAAATATCACCATTTGCTTTGAAACAGCAACAATGGAATGGCATCTATTGGCTAAATGGGTCTTATTGTGTAGGTCTGACCCGTTTCAACACTTTGGAAAAATGATATGCCCATATAATTGAGAAACAACGTGGGAAAAAAACCCCACTGCTTTGACCTTTTTAGTGTGACAAACGGTTTCCTCTAGTGTTCAGTTCTCAGCTCAGAAGCTGAAATTCATAAATCTGGGAAGCAATTTCTTTTAATAATGCTAGTAAATTAAAAAGTTCGACTTCAGCGGTCTCGAGTGCTTTGACTGTATAAGCGTCTTTTATTTGAGTGTCACACTGACATGGCACCTTTATGGTGAAGAGAACATGTAATAAAAAATATCATTCAAAAGTAGCAAAAACTGGGACATTAACAAATATACCATGATTACAACAAACAGGAACATAACACACGATGATTAAGAAGATTTCCGGTAGTCAAAAAAGCTAAAAAGTTACCTCATGAGATGGAAAACAACGTTTCCACTTCCTCAATTGTCCGTTTTTTTTCTCGTCCTTTATGAATTTCCAGAAGAAGAAGAAAAAGACAGCCAGTATTTTATTCCCAAAGGTTGACTTGTCACACCAAGAGCAAAAAGACTTGGCCATCATTGCACGTTATTTGGCGAGCAAAATCTGTTGGTTTAACTCTTTGTTTTGCTTCCAAGAATGACATAAATGTTGACTGATACACTGTTGGCTGCTCCACAGTGACTTGCTCGAGCAAGTCTCAAGTGAAACGAACAGTGTGAAGAGCACCGAAGAACACAAAAACAGTTCTTCTTTGAACATCCCTTTATAAAGATCCACTGCGAAGTGATTCTTTGGCACAAGGCTTTCATCGGAAGCCATAACTGATCAATCTCGATCTTCCAGTAAAGAGATACTATAGTGTCTTTGCTCAGCAGGGGTCTCACATCAAGTGTCTTTACACACTGAGGAAGGTGCGGGTCCAAACCAGTCCATACTCATCATTTAGTCCCCTGAGTCCTGGCTGTCTGACTGTGGAGAATATTTCAGACGAAACATCCCTGCAAAAACAAAACACATGTGTTGTTGTTTTTTTCTTCAAAAGATAACGATTTGGCTTTACCAGGGCTGTACAGTGCGATGAATAAATTTGCTGCAGTAGCCAACTGTTCGCGTGCGAGGTTAGTCGATGCCGCTCAATATCCTTCAAAAACAAGAGTATTTGTTCAGCACAAGTTAACTGGTTGGGACCTACACACCGGCAAATCCGCTCGTCATAAAACCAAAGCTTAGGTAAGATGCAAATGAGATTCACTGTGTAGTTTAAAGTTTTGCGTGAGCTCATGCGCGCTATAAACAGGTGCTTTTTTCTCGTTTTATCATATATAATCCATTCATAATCAAAAGGAACACGCTGACTTTTTGGGACTTTAGCTTATTCACCGTATCCCCCAGAGTTAGATAAGTCCATACACATCATTCTCATCTCCGTGCGTGCCATAACTCTGTCTGATGCACCCACCGCTAGCCTAGCTTAGCACAAAGACTGGAGGTAAATGGCTCCAGTTAGCCTACTGCTCAATAAGTGACGCCAACATTTTCCTACTTACATGTTGTGATGTGAAGTGTACTAAGACAGACGGAAAGTTATGAAAAGTTGAGATTGGCTAGGAACTATACTCTCATTCCTGCGTCATAATCAAGGAACTTTGCTGCCGTACCATGGGTGCAGCGACACAATGATATTACGCAGCGCCTGAAAATAGTCCCCAGCACGCTCTCTGTACACAAGCAGGTTCACATTGGTTATGTTGACGGAAGTTAGCCTGTTTTCAGACGCTGCGTAATATCATTGTGTTTTGCACCCATGGTACGGCAGCAAAGTTCCTTGATCATTACGCAGAAATGTGAGTATAGTTCCTAGCCATATCGGCCTAGAAAATCGCAACTTTTCATTTTCAGGGTTTCTGCAGGGTTTAGTCAGTCAAATTTAAGCCTTTTAAAGACCTTTTTATGACCATTATGATTTAAATTTATGACCTAAACGAATTACGAAAAATAACTTCCTTTCAAAAGTCTTTTTTTTATTGACTTTCTTTAAAAGTAACAAGTTTCATTATTTAAAGGTTCCATTTTCTTAAGAGTAACAACTGAAGGCTCCCTTTTCCTAAGTATCAATAACAGGAACAACACTTAAAGGGTTAGTTCACCCAAAATTGAAAATAAAGTCAGTAATTACTCACCCTCATGTTGTTCCAACCATGTAAGACCTTCGTTCATCTTCGGAACATAATTTAGTATATTTTTGATGAAATCTGAGAGCTGTCTCACTCCTCCATAGGCTTTCAGAGGGAATGAAACTTGATGGCCCAGAATAGTAAGTAAAAACGTCATTTAAGGAGTCCAAATGACTACAGTGGCTCTGTATTAAGTCTATCATGCGACGAAAATACTTTTTGAGCGGAAAAACAACAAAAATAACGACTTTATCACACTATTATTGTTCAATTTGAGCCTCTGACGAGAGTTCGCGGGAGTGCCACGACGCATGCGCGAGAACTGAGATTAGTAGTATTAGAAGAAGAACGCCGTAATCTCAGGCTCAAATTGAACAACAATAATAGTGGGATAAAGTCGTTATTTTTGTTGTTTTTCCGCTCAAAAAGTATTTTCGTCGCATGATAGACTTAATACAGAGCCACTGTAGTCATTTGGACTCCTTAAATGACGTTTTTACTTACTATTCTGGGCCATCAAGTTTCATTCCCTCTGAAAGCCTATGGAGGAGTGAGACAGCTCTCAGATTTCATCAAAAATATACTAAATTATGTTCCGAAGATGAACGAAGGTCTTACATGGTTGGAACAACATGAGGGTGAGTAATTACTGACTTTATTTTCAATTTTGGGTGAACTAACACTTTAACAATTATCATAATATATTTGTCAATATCGATAATTATCACGATAAATGTCAAATCTTTATTTCTTTCAAGTTTAAAGGCAGATTTTTGTTTGTCAGCGCTGTTTCATCTGCCTTTAAACTGGTTTAAATCACTGAGACATTTGTGTTCTTCGCTGAATTCAAGCGATTCTCACTGGATCTCGTGACCGAGACCGATCAGAGTAAAAGCGCTGCGCTGCCGTTTGGACTTTGAGCCGAGCGGATAAATGGTCCGTGTGGCGCACGGTTCAAATGAGTTTTGTTCCGGTATCGTTTAAAGGTCCCGTTCTTCGTGTTTTTTTGAAGCTTTGATTGTGTTTACAGTGTGCAATATAACATGTGTTCATGTTTCGCGTGTAAAGAAAACAGTATTTTTAACACAATTTACTTATCTGTATACCGCTGTTTTCACTCTCTTAAAAACGGCTGATGACTTCCTTTATTCTATGAAGTCCCTCCTTCAGAAAACGTAACAAGTTCTGATTGTGCCAGCGGTTCCCGTGTTGTGATTTGACCGCAGCTTAGCGAACATGGCACAGTTCCTGTGTTGTGATTCGACAGCAGCTTAGCGCACATGGAAAGGTCACGCCTCTTAACGGGAGATATATGCGCTTAATGATCTCTACAGCGTCCCTGGGAAAGCCAAACAAAGGTGATTTGACTCCGGGATGAAAATAACAGCGTCTCGACGACATGGCGACAAACACACTCAAACACAACAATTCCTTTTCTCCACGCGACACGTCCTCTTCTCCACGTGGGACAGCAACAAGACCACGCCCCCTTTTTTCATGTATTCTTGTGGGCGGAGGTTAGTCTGTTCTACTGACGTCATTTATGAAGGAAGTACCAGGATGTAGTCCAAGCCAGCCATTCGCTGTAGGCTTTGAAAGGGAACTTCTGTTAAATAAAATATCTCGCTTGGCATTGAACTTTGAGCTTTATAATTTTACAGGTATTATTTATGCTCTAACAGCAACATTACACACTAACTAAAGTTTGAACAATGGGATCACGAAGAACGGGACCTTTAATGCCCAGCCATAATTTCAGTAAACCTAAGCAGTGACTCAACGACATATACAGTAATAAGCTGAGGAGACTCTTGTGAGTTTGCGCGGGTTTCTGTGGAAGTCCATTCCGACAAGTCTGTTTGCTGCACTGCCGCATGCACCTGGAATGCTGTGATACCACCCAGATTCCTCAGACAGAACTAATATGGGGTAGATTTGTTGCGTTATTCTAAACAAATAGATTATTATCCACAAATAAATGTAAAGAGATTCACAAAAATTAAATCAAATTCACAAATAAATAGAATGAGATCCACAAATATATGCAGGAGTTTCACAAAAATGAATTAGATTCACAAATAAATACAATGACATTTGTGAATAAAAAAAATATCCACACATATGTTTTTATGTCACAAACACAACTCTGCCTTGCATTCATTTCTGAATCGCTTCCTCTGCATTGGTGGATCTCTTCTTGCACATTTGTAAATCGCAGCACAGCGCGTGAATTTTGAAACATTTCCTAGCGTCTACACTCACACAAATCCACAAATAGGTGGACTCCACCCACGCGAAATGAATGAATGCCACCGCCAGCGCATTTTCGGGGGGAAAAGGCGATGGTAGAACCAATGAATGAATGAATGAGCATATCAATTTAAGACTTGGCTAAATGTAATTTATGACCATTTATGGAAAATCCGGACGGTTTTATGACTTTTTATGGCCTAAAATTTGTATTATTAAATTGTATTATATTTTGTATATTGTAAATGGTAAATGGACTGCATTTATATAGCGCTTTTAACAGACCAATGGCCATCCAAAGCGCTTTACACATTGCCTCACATTCACCCATTCACACACCGACGGCGGTGTCAGCCATGCAAGGCGCCATCCAGCCCGTCGGGAGCAGCTGGGGTTAGGTGTCTTGCTCATGGACACCTCGACACTTGGTCAGGTGGAACCGGGGATCGAACCACCAACCTTCCGGTTTGTAGACAACCTACATGAACCACTGAGCCACTGCCGCCCCATATTGTATTATATTTTTATGACTCCGCGGAAACCCTGATTCGGTCTTAGTACATAGGGTTGCCAACCGTTCCGTATAATACGGAATCGTCCCGTATTTGACACATAAAAGTCTTGTTCCGTATTGAACTGATACGGAACGCACTTTGTTCCGTATTTTTGAGAATCAATTCAGTGCAAATCCATTTTCACAGTTTTTTACCGTTAAAATCACAGTCATTTTTTGCAGTGTGCGGTAGATAGGCCTACTAATTTCTCCCCGTTTGTCTATGATCAGCGAAGCGTTTTTAACATGTTGGAACATCATTAGAGAGAATGCCCTTTTAATTGGTCGTTTCAGTCATTGTAAGTCACGTGTCGTAGCAACGATGACGACAAGTGACAACAGCGGGAAATATTGTATTATAATATGCTATAATGTATGAAATCTATTTATCTAAATGTATCAATTAGTTTGTATCAAATATGTCAACTCCATCCGACCCCCCGGGTTTTTATTTCAATTATCTTGGGAAAATAAATAAATAAATTGCTTTATTTACCTTTATTTATTTGTTCTAGGTCATATACAGGGTCTTACTACATGCTTGCTTTGGTTTTTTGAGTAGTTGGTACATTGCTCTGTGGTTTCTAGGGTGTCCTAAGAGGTTGCGATGTCATTCCAAAGGTTTGTTTTGTTAACGTTGCTCTGTGGTTATTAGAATGGCAGTGGCGGTTCTAGACCACGGTAACTAGGGGGGCCAGGCAGGGGCCGCTTGTACTTTTAGGGGGCACACGTTAACATTTATCTTAACCAGTAGTTAAATAGGTAGTACACCTAAAAATGAAAATTCTATCACCATTTACTCACCCCCATGTCGTTCCAAATATGACTTTCTTATGTTGAACACAATATGAACTTATTTATTTTATTTTATATTAACTTACTTATTTATCATTTGCACTCATGCTATTCTGGGTAGAAAAACAGAACTTGTGTGATATTGCACTCGTTACTCATGTAATAGCCTATTGCTTATACTGTAGTCTATATCATGATGTAAATGTGAGGGCGTTTTCACACTGGCCGTTTAGTTCGAATAATTGGTAATGTGAAAGTTGTCATGCGGACCCGGGTGAGCTGAGCTCAGGGGAACTGAGTTCGAGACTGCCTAAAGGAGGTGGTCTGTGTTTGGATTTGGAACAGCACGAGGGTGAGTTACATAATGTGTTTTTATTTTATATTTGGGGAAACTAACCCTTATTTTCCAGATTATTGAAAGTCTTTTTTATTTGGCCATGTACTGTATCACTCTGCAGTCTCTACACGTGAAGTAAATTCATTTCAAGTTTATTTATTTATTTGAAAAGTAATTTATCTGTAATATGATCATGCATGCTCAATTTATAAAAGTAAAACTAAACCATTTATTTTACATGTTTTGTAGCCTACCTGCTCTGTTAGCGGACTCTTCGCAAAGTTAGCATAGGCATAAATACAAACATCTAATACTCTATAAGCAACACTGGACAATTGGATAAAATAATATTATTTCTCGTTATATGTGAACAAGACTGAGATTGTATTATTTTCTGTATCTTTTCTCGGGTATGCCTATCCCTGTGGTGAAACACGTCTCTGTCATAGTCGCACATGAACGGTTCTTTCATTACTTTGGTCATAATTTATCTTTGGCTGCATCTTCCTAAAGCCGGGTGCACACTGTGCGATTTTGGCCACGATTTGGCCGTCTGAGACAAATTTTGAAATACTAAAAGATTTCTCTGATCCTAGGCTAAAATCTGAAGTCTTTGATCCTTAGTTTGACATGTGCACCGACAACCGATTAATGACCGTTGCGATCAAATTTTACCTCGGACAAATTTCTGGCAGTGTCAGAAGATTTGAGGCGCAATCCTGCAGTGTGACTTCTCCTAGGACGACCATCAAATCAAGAACCAATAGGAGCGCAGAACCTGATGACGCATTTCGTGCGTCAACATCAAATCACAACAGGGAACATGTCGAAAAGAGTCAGGTGAATGAAAAATGCCACCGCTTGTTTTTGTTGTTTGCTAAACGCTACCGTTGTGTCTGTGAATGCGGCTCACCGTTACCGAACGTGTCACGGATTGATGACGTAAAACTCAGTCCGTACGAGTCTCTTGTTTGCGTCCGTTTTTCGCGTCTGACTGTCGTACAGTCTGACATAATGACAACTGAGAACCTACAGTGTGACATGTATTACATCGGGGATCATGTTCGTACAGTCTGACAAGCAACATTCGCAGAGGATTTAGAAAAATCGCACAGTGTGCAGGACCCTTAATTCGGAATATGATCAAAGATTACATAAGTGGATGAAATGACTGAATGGAATTCAAAGTCGTCAAGTCAGTAAAATTAATCTACAGTATCACAGCTACATGTGGGTGAAGTTACACACAACACAACGTGTACAAAGAGAGCTTATTTTAGCTATAATCAAGTGCGTAGCAACCAATATAGCCCGCGTTTTACAACTGTTTGAGCGAATGCAGACTGAGTTGACGAATCCTTCATAAACAGACAGCTTGTGCAACAGCGCGCAGCCTCTTCATTGCTTCTCTGCATTTGGTTATTGGTTATGACACAATAAAGTACTCTTTTCATCACATACCGCCACAGCAAAAACTGCACATTGCAACTAGTTTCAGAAAATTGTTGGGTGTGATATGATTCCAAATTTAGGGGGGGCAGAGGGGGGGCCAAGCTTGTTGACACGGGGGCACTGACCTCCCCCTAGAACCGCCACTGGTTCTAAGTGGTTGCTAGGGTTATTCTAAACTGTTGCAAGGTGTTCTGGGTGGTTGCTAAGTTGTTGCAAGGGTATTCTGGATGGTTGCTAGGGTGTTCAGGAGCATTGCAAGGGCTTACTATGTGCTTGCTTGGGTTTTTTGAGTGGTTTTTGGTATACTGCTCCATGGTGGATAGGGTGTTCTATATGTTGTTAGGGTGGTTCCTGAGGTTTGTGGAGTGGTTTTACAGCACATTCCTCAATTTTTGCTATGGCGTTTGTAGGCGGGTGCAATAGGTGTTCTGGTGTTTAGCAAGTTGCTCTACATTGGTTGGGATGTTCTTGGCAGCATTTCCTTGTTGGTTCTAGGTAGTTGCTCTATGGTTTTTAGAGTGTTTTGGGTGGTTGCTTGGGCATTGCTAATTTGATATTAGGGTGTTCTAGGTTGCCAGAGCATTGCTTCGCAGTTGCTAAGGTGTTTGTAGTCAATTAGCGAGTACTACTAATAAACAATGCTGTTACCTTGTTGTGCAGAGTCCATTGCTGGTTGCTTGCAGTCTTGTGCACGGTGCCCACTCAGTCCACAGTTATAGCAGGACACATTTGCTGTTTTCTTATGCCCAGAGCTTCCATTTCCCATGATTCCATGGGGCTGGTACACACCGCCCCCTCCTCCAAGAAAACCCTGAACTGGCGGAAGCACAAAATTCTGTTGTGAGTCATGTGATTGGCTGCTGTTGTACATAGGTGGGGTCACCAGGGGGTAGGAAAAAGGGGAGGCTGTACCACTTCCTGTGAGGAGAGGGCTGAAATGAAGCAAAGGACCTAATGTGAACACTGACGTTCCTGAGAACGGATGTGGAAAGTAGCCGGCGTAGCTAGCCGGAAGCGCTCCGTAGGAGCCACAGTTGCGGCTACACCCGCAAGAGCTACAAACACACAATGATGAACTGGAGTTAATGCTGTTTGCTTGCACAGAGGCATAGCCGCTATTCTCTGTGGATGCTGGGCTAGAACTGGGTGTGACCACGGGTGTACTGTTTATGCAGTAGGTATTGCCAGGTACTGCCGCAATAGGAACACTGCTGGACGGTGAGAAAGAGGGTCTGGTGGAGGAACATGATGACGGGCAGGAGGAGGGGGTAGAGAAAGGGTACAATCCTGTACGTGGAACAGAAGAAGACACTTGTAAGTGTAAAGGTGGGTGGGAGACGTGGTGGAGGGTGTTAGATGTGGTGGTGAGAGCAGTGCTGGTCTCGACCATGAGACCTGGAGGGGAACGAAGCACCGCGAGGGGCCCGCGGGGGGTCGACATGTCCTGGTGTCCCAGGGAACCATCAAGACTCAGCCCAGGGAAAATGTTCTCAAGTCGGACACCGACAGCAATCCCGGACCCCACTGGTTTAGGACGTTCTTCTGAACAGAGAGGGGGCGGACGAGGTTTGCGGGGGGAGTTGAGAACACGGCCTGTGGAAAGGAGGGGCAGGGAGGGAGGGGGCAAACTCATTTGGGAGGGATCATTCTGGACTGGGAGGACTTGGGCAGTGGGACGGCTAGGACCGGTGGATACCGCAGGATTGAGGAGAAAGCATGACCGCTCTTTCTCGCCAGGATCCAAACCAGACTCCAAACCTGACAGAAGACCAAAAGTGAAATATGCAATCATTTAATTAACAATTCATATGTATTTTTTAAATATATGATGACAATAATAATACAACTATAAAAATATTTAATTTGAATATATTTATTAATAAATAATACTATTTATTTATTTACATTTTTTCAATTTCACTGCATACTAATAATACTCAAATTACCAAATACATTTGCCAAATGTGCAGTACACAGAAGTAATCTGGGTACTGCATCCCGTAATGCAATACACTTGACCTTCCATTTTGGATTAATGAATGAACCGGAAGCATTATCAACCGACTATTAGATACTTTAAATATCTCTTTCTTGATTTATTATATATTTAACCAAACGTAATTAAAATATGTAATACATAAAAAAATAAAACACTGTTTGGAATGGGTTTTGTATCTCTGTGTGCTATATGCACCCTTATTGTAGACAATTTATAAAAATATGTATGGTAAAAAAAAAATTTGTTCTTACGTCTGTGAGGGTCTTTGACCCGGTCGAAGGAAGTGTCACGTGATAAAGGGGTCATTGGACTGGAAGGAGCACTGGAATAGCCCGAGGAGGAACTGCTGTCTCGTGGAATGGGCAACGAGCTGTTCTCGACATCTACTCGTAGCTCTTAACATACACACACACACATACAAAAAACAGAGTTTAATCTCTTGCAGTGTGTTGCACTTCAAAAAATTAGGTGGCAATACTTAAATCCTGGATATTTTAATTTAAATGTAAAAAAAAAAGCATATTTAATTAGTATGATTTCTCAGGAGTGTGTACCAGTGCCACTTCCAGGGTGTATGTGTGTCAGGGGTCCGATGTGACAGGAAGGGGTCACTCTGGCAACCCCACCACAGGAAACAGGAAACTGAGACACCACGTATCTCTTCTCCAGCTTCTCTCTGAAAGAAAAAAAAAAAGTTTATTACATATATATATATTTTAAATATACCATTTATGACTATCCTAAATGTCAAAGATTTTTTATAGAACATAATTTCCCAGCAATGACACCTAGATGGCGCTGTGCACAAAGACATCCCGGCACTCACAGCATGTGCATAATTCTGCCAGTGCATCAGCTTAAATCTGATCATCTATGTAGATACTGACAACTTTGGTTCAAGAGGGATTTTAGAAACAAAGTTGTCTGATTTGCAAGACTACATATTTTAAAAAATATGGTATGATATTGCTAGGTCTGTATAATTAGGCTGGTTTAGGACTGGACACATTTCTTACAGGGCATTCCAGTTCAGACACTTTACCATGTAGAGCAAAAATAAACGGTCTTTAGTTTACTTTAGTGTCAGTGAGAACCGTTTAATTTAGAATGAAACCTGTGAACCAGTATAACCTTGCATTTGTTGTTGTTTCCAGGCATGGAAAACCTAATGATTATTTCCTGTTATCTGTATGATATCTTCGCTCCCACAGCTCTACCTGAGCAATGGAAACTTGCTGATGTGAGAAATGGAAAAAGAATTAGAATGGTGTGTTTTCATCAAGGAATAGTGGTTTACTCCACTTTCGTGCTGACAGTGAACTCTTGACGCCAAACTCTTATCTGAAGGAAGCGATCTGCTCTGCAATAGTGTGAGTTGGCCATTTACCACCAGGCTCTGTTAATTGGTTGAGAATTCACAGATTGTTAAAATGCTACAAATACGTGTCAACAAACATGTTATCATTTACTCCCCATCGTGTCGTTCCAGTCCTTTAGCTGTTATTTTTCTTCACTAGGAAAAAAGTAACTATTTATTTAATGGTACATTAATGTATTAAATAAAATATATATACATTACCATTCAAAAGTTTGGGGTTGGTAAGATTTTCTTTTATGTTTTTGAAAAGGCTGCATTTATTTGATCAAAAAAACAGTAAAACTAATATTGTGGAATATTATTTTTCTATTTCTATAGTTTTATATTGTAATATATTTTAAAATGTAATTTATTCCTGTGATGGCAAAGCTGAATTTTCGGCATCATTACTTTTCAGCATCATATAATTCTTCAGTGTCAAATGATCTATACTGATGTGCCAAAACATTATGACCAGTCACAATTGAAGTGAGTATCTTTAATCATCTCCTAACAAGGCCACATATTAAAGTCTGGGTAGATTAGATGGTAAGCAAACAATTGGTTCTCGTAATCAATGTTTTCGATGCTGGAGAAATGGGCAGGAATAAATACCTGAGTGACTTTGACAAGGGCCACATTTTTATGGCAAGGCGACTTGGTCAGAGTACTTCAAACCACAAACCAGCGATAGGGTGTCGGGCACCCAAGGCTCCTCAATGCACGAGGGCAAATGAAGACTATCCTGTCTGAGCCAACAGAAGGTCTACTGTGGCACAAGTCGCACAAAATTTCTAATGATGGTTATGGCAGAAATGTGTCCAACTGTTGCGTATGGGGCTGCATAGCCACAGACCAATCAGAGTGCCTATGATGACCCCTGTGCACCGTCGAATGCGCCTACAATGGGCAAGCGAGCAGTGGAAGAAGGTCACCTGGTCTGATAAGTCCTGTTTTCGGCGTTTGTGCACTGTTTACCTGGCAAAATGATGGGACCAGGATGCACTGCGGGATGACGACAAGCCGGTAGAGGGAGTGTGATGCTCTGGGCAATGCTCTGAGTGTAATGCCAGTGGACACTGCACACATTGTTCAGGCATGGTTTCAGTTCAAAGTGTTGACCTGGCCTCCAAATTCATCTGCATCTGTGGGATGTGCTGGACCAACAAGTTCGATCCATGGAAGATCCACCTCGCAAACCTACTGGGCTTGAAGGATCTGTTGGTAACATCTTGGTGCCAGATACAACAGGACACCTTTAGGGGTCTTGTAGAGTCCACGCCTCTGCGGGTCAGTGCTGTTTTGGCAGCCAGCGGAGGGCCAACAGCATATTAGGCAGGTGGTCATTATATTTTGGGTCATCGGTGTAGTATATATACTTACAATGAACAATATAGTTTGATAAGGTTCTGAATGAGCTGGTTGTGGTTGTTACACTCATGGAAAGCAAATGTAAGAGGTGTTTGTGTACATTTTCGATTTATCATTGCAGCAATAATTGCGTTCAAAAAAACCCTGAACGTTTCTAAGGTGGTTTTTGGCACCATACACACAGATTTAAATGCATCAGTGTCATATTATGAGCACAAATCAAACTCACTTCTGAAGCTCCAGCTGAGTCTTTAGTTTCTTCTTGGCCCCCTGAGTAAGGTCGTACTTGTTGAGATCCTCTTCTGTGAGAGCGAGGAACTGAGGAAGTGAATAAAGAGATCATAATTTAGATAAGTTGTGGTGGGAGAGATTTGTTAGGAAGGAAAGATGTATTTCTTGGCTGCAATATCCGAAATCTGTTCCCTAAACATCTTTTCAAATAAATTGAATCTCTTATCTGAGAGATGATTCTCATACCAAGGGAACGAGCCACTTTAAGTCACGTACCTCCTCCATGGTTAGCTGTTTGAAGACGGGGTAATATTTATGCAACCGCAGTTTACGAAGCCAGTCCAGGATGCCGTTCTGCTCGGGGCTGGGCTGCTGGGGTTGGGGTCCGGGGTTTGTGAGGTGCGTCTGTGGTGGACTTCCTTCACCCATGGGTACAGCAGTGCCGGGGAGGATGGCCACCGCTGTCTGAGGGGGGAGAGGGGGCAGGTGGGAAGGGGTGCTCTGCGGGAGGGGGGCATGGACGCTTAGGACAGGCTGGATGCTGGCAACACCACAAATGGGCCTGGGACAGAGTGAGAGAGGATTATGGATGGAGAGAAGAAAGATGTGTTAGTGTTTGGGGTGAGGGATTGTTAAACTCACCTGCTCACTCCCCTATACTGAAGCAAACAGCTCAGATCTGAAAAACATGGAAGTGACAAAGTGTGATTAATAAATAGAGAATAATTTGACATGAAAAGATTCAATTCAAAATATGCAATTAATTTGAATAATTATATAAATATAATTTTAAATTTTTTACAAACAAAATGACATCTGTTTAGTACCATTAAGATTTATTTTAAGTGGAATGTATTTTTAAAATTACATAAAAAACACATAATTTTATTTATTTAAAAAATATATATAATTTGTAACAAAATAATACCTATTCAGGACCATTACAATTAAAAAAATTGAAAGCATTAATTAAGCACATTTTACCCCCAAATACCATAATGCACATAATGATTTTTTAAATATGATTTTTATTAGATATTAAATTAAATTCATATAAATTACTGTAATGCAATGATTTAAAAACAGACAAACAAAAATTGTACCATTATATATATTACTGTTTTAAAAATATTTTTTTTCTTTTTCATATTGCAGTAATGATGGAGATTTTTTGCATTAAAGTAGTGAGAAATGGGGGTGATTTCGGGGTAAAATATGAACACGGATATTTTTTTGGTCAGGTTTCGTGAATTAAATATCGGAATTAAATCATATTTCTCCTCTTACCATGACTTATCCTCACTTACACTTTATTTGAAGTTTTTTCCCCTATGAGCCCAATTCAAGGGTAAGGCTATACAACTAACGTTTTAAAGCTATAAAAGCGGTACAGGCCAAACTACTGCACCAAATGGACCATTTGCACCATATTGCATTGCATATTCCAACCATGGGCTATTGAGTTGTAAACAATTGTAAAATCAATAATAATAGTGTCCATAATGATTTGTTTGTTTATCACAGAATGCTCTCTCCTTGTATTTGATGGCTCATATAGGTGAAAAATACATCTGCAATGACTATTCTACAATACACATAATCAAGAAATAAGAATGTTGCACTTATTTCTATCCAAGGGGGTTTCTGTCCCTTCCCCCACCACTAAAAATAACATCACAGACACATCTAGGTTCTTGTGGCCTTTCGTCCTATTAATAGTTTCCAAAGATGAGGTCACTTCTGAAGCCTCTCAGCACAAGCAGGTCAAATCAAATTCCATCTGAGCTGAAACAAACTCCATCCCCGTTTCCCCAAGTGATGGTGTGGTCCTGAAACAAACCTCTATGGTGATGTGGGAGGGATGAACCATTGCGAGGGGGGAATAAGGGGCTTACTTGTGCTAGTAGGGAGCTGCGGTGTGGACGAAGTGCTGAAGAAGAAACTGACTTTGTCGTGTTTGAGAACATGAGGTGGAAAAGAGGTCAAGCATCTGTGGGATTAAGGAAAAATGCACAAATGTAATACAATTTTGTATTAGGTTTTGATATAGCTGGATGACCTGTAAAACAAAATATGGAATACAAAATAAATAAATGTAATATATATATATATATATATATATATATAAAATCACCTAAAGGATTATTAGGAACACCTGTTCAATTTCTCATTAATGCAATTATCTAATCAACCAATCACATGGCAGTTGCTTCAGTGCATTTAGGGGTGTGGTCCTGGTCAAGACAATCTCCTGAACTCCAAACTGAATGTCAGAATGGGAAAGAAAGGTGATTTAAGCAATTTTGAGCGTGGCATGGTTGTTGGTGCCAGACGGGCCGGTCTGAGTATTTTACAATCTGCTCAGTTACTGGAATTTTCACGCACAACCATTTCTAGGGTTTACAAAGAATGGTGTGAAAAGGGAAAAACATCCAGTATGCGGCAGTCCTGTGGGCGAAAATGCCTTGTTGATGCTAGAGGTCAGAGGAGAATGGGCCGACTGATTCAAGCTGATAGAAGAGCAACTTTGACTGTAATAACCACTCATTGCAACCGAGGTATGCAGCAAAGCATTTGTGAAGCCACAACACGCACAACCTTGAGGTGGATGGGCTACAACAGCAGAAGACCCCACCGGTAACCACTCATCTCCACTACAAATAGGAAAAAGAGGCTACAATTTGCACAAGCTCACCAAAATTGGACAGTTGAAGACTGGAAAAATGTTGCCTAGTCCGATTTCTGTTGAGACATTCAGATGGTAGAGTCAGAAGTTGGCGTAAACAGAATGAGAACATGGATCCATCATGCCTTGTTACCACTGTGCAGGCTGCTGCTGGTGGTGTAATGGTGTGGGGGATGTTTTCTTGGCATACTTTAGGCCCCTTAGTGCCAATTGGGCATCGTTTAAATGCCACGGCCGACCTGAGCATTGTTTCTGACCATGTCCATCCCTTTATGACCACCATGTACCCATCCTCTGATGGGTACTTCCAGCAGGATAATGCACCATGTCACAAAGCTCGAATCATTTCAAATTGGTTTCTTGAACATGACAATGAGTTCACTGTACTAAAATGGCCGCCACAGTCACCAGATCTCAACCCAATAGAGCATCTTTGGGATGTGGTGGAACGGGAGCTTCGTGCCCTGGATGTGCATCCCACAAATCTCCATCAACTGCAAGATGCTATCCTATCAATATGGGCCAACATTTCTAAAGAATGCTTTCAGCACCTTGTTGAATCAATGCCACGTAGAATTAAGGCAGTTCTGAAGGCGAAAAAGGGGTCAAACACAATATTAGTATGGTGTTCCTAATAATCCTTTAGGTGAGTGTACATCAGGCATAACATTATGTCCTCTTTTGCTGCCAAAACAGCCCTGACCCGTTGAAGCACGGGCTTCACTAGACCTTTGAAGGTGTGCTGTGGTATCTGGCACCAAGATGTTAGCAGCAGATCCTTTAAGTCCTGTAAGTTGCGAGGTGAGGCCTCCATGGATCGGACTTGTTTGTTCAGCACATCCCACAGTTGCTCGTTTAGATTGAGATCCGGGGAATTTGGAGGCCAAGTCAACACCTTAAACTTGTTGTTGTGCTCCTCATACCATTCCTGAACTATTTTTGCTTTGAGGCAGAGAGCATTATCCTGCTAAAAGAGACCACAGCCATCAGGGAATACCGTTTCCATAAAAGGGTGTACATGGTCTGCAGCAATGCTTAGGTAGGTGGTACGTGTCAAAATAACATCCAGATGGATGGCAGGACCCAAGGTTTCCCAGCAGAACAATGCCCAAAGCATCACACTGCGTCCGCCGGCTTGCCTTCTTCCCATAGTGCATCCTGGTGCCATGTGTTCCACAGGTAAGTGACACACACGGCCATCCACGTGATGTAAAAGAAAATGTGATTCATCAGACCAGGCCATCCTTCCACTGCTCCGTGGTCCAGTTCTGATGCTCACGTGCCCACTGTTAGTGCTTTCGGTGGTGAACAGGAGTTAGCATGGCAACAAACTGTGATGCACTGTGTATTCTGACACCTTTCTATCAGAACCAGCATTAACTTCTTGAGCAATTTGAGCTACAGTAGCTCGTCTGTTTGATTGGACCACACGGGCCAGCCTTCGGTCCCCCCGTGCATCAATGGCCGCCCATGACCCTGTCAACGGTTCACCACTTTTCCTTCCATGGACCACTTTTGATAGATACTGACCACTGCAGACCGGGAACACCTCACAAGAGCTGCAGTTTTGGAAATGCTCTGACCCAGTCGTCTAGCCATCACAATTTGGCCCTTGTCAAACTTGCTCTTTTTCTTGCTTCTCAACTTTGAGGACAAAATGTTCACTTGGTGCCTAATATATCCCACCCACTAACAGGTGCTGTGATGAAGAGATAATCAGTGTTCACTTCACCTGTCAGTGGTCATAATGTTATGCCTGATATGTGTGTGTGTGTATATATATATATTTATTTACATTTGTATGTGTGCGCTCAAGAAACATTTTATTATTATTAAACAGTAATCATTTAAAAACAGTGCTAATTAATATTTTTGTAGAAACACATTTTTTTGATTAATTTAATGAATTTTTGCTGAATAAAACTTAATTTCTTTCAAATAAATTACTGACCCTAAACCTTCTTAACGATAGTATAAAGAGAGTGAGAATGATATCTCAGTATTTATATATTTGCTATAAAAATGTATAATAAAGTTAAGTAATTTTATTTGATGAGCATTTTCATTTATATGCACCAATAAAACAATATAGATGAATAAACAACATTTCCCCACATATATTTTTACTACATATTTGAATTCATTAAAAAAATGCCACAGTATTTTTGCAACTGAATTTTAAAACGATCTGTCTGCAAATATATTGTAAATATTCAAAAAAACAAAAAATACATGATAATTAGTGTATCTGTTTGCGCATTTCGTGTTAGGATTCAGAAGCAGAAATACCGAGGATCTAGTTCATGAGTGGAATCAAGTCCAGGCATCTGAGGCAGAAGTTTCTCCAGACATTCATCAGGAAAGAGCTGAGAGAGCTGAAGAGAGAGAACAGAGACACAATCACACTGTTCATTGTTGAGCGCTGACAGGTTGTAAAGATTCACTGGTTCTCAACTTTACAGCACTGATTATTCTTCAAAGTCAAAGCACTTTACGACTACGCAACTTTCCGGCAGTTCCAGTGATGGGTAAGAAATTAGGATGAAAAGGAATGCTAATGTTTTATTTTTAAGACTTTTCGACTTTACACACCAGCTCAACATTTCTCACACGCATGTAACGACACACACATGACACACACTCACCTGGGAGATGAACTCCAGCACTTCCTGAGGGGTTTTGCTAACAGTCGACAAAGTGGAGTCGGACCACAAGGTCTTCAAATCAAGAGAAAAGTATGACAAACACATTAAATGCCAACTACATTTTACATTTTGGCTACAATTATTCTGTAAAAAAATATGACAACTACAGAAAGGACCTGGAGATACAATATGGATAATATGCAGGAGATTTTGATCAACGGTTACTGTAAACTTACTGTAAATTGACACAAAACTCACCTCCAGGATGTATTCTGTTGGTTTGTCTGATTTGGGTGTAACTCCTCTTAGTTCAATTCTTTCAACATAAACTGGAAAAAAAAAGCATGCAAAAAAGACAAGAAGCATGGATATAAATGTTCAAATCTGTTTGGTTACAGAAGACGTTTACATTGCTGCATTAAATGCTGTTCTTTTTTAACTTTCTAGTCATCAAAGAGTCCTTTAAAATGCATTACGGTTTCCACAAAAAATATTAAGCAGCCATTTTCAACACTAGCTCCGAGATCCATCTTTTCACACAGGACAATTGAGGGAATCAAACAAAACTATTGGAAGAAGGTTCAAACCTTCTTTTCTTTTTTTTCAAAAAAGATGCATTAAGACTGATCCTTCGAATATTCAATGAATGTAATGTTGGCAGAATCATAATCATACAGAGCCTGGTTTCTCCCAAGGTTTTTTTTTATGTCACCTGATGGAGTTTTGGTTCCTCTGGCTTTTGGCTTGCTCAGTTGTGGACACTAAATATTCAACTATATTACTTCTCAGCTCATTTCAATTATCATAAAGTCATAATTAAGAGATTAAATGTTGAAAATATGATTTTAAAGGGTTAGTTCACCCAAAATTGAAAATAAAGTCAGTAATTACTCACCCTCATGTTGTTCCAACCATGTAAGACCTTCGTTCATCTTCGGAACATAATTTAGTATATTTTTGATGAAATCTGAGAGCTGTCTCACTCCTCCATAGGCTTTCAGAGGGTTGAAACTTGATGGCCAAGAATAGTAAGTAAAAACGTCATTTAAGGAGTCCAAATGACTACAGTGGCTCTGTATTAAGTCTATCATGCGACGAAAATACTTTTTGAGCGGAAAAACAACAAAAATAACGACTTTATCCCACTATTATTGTTCAATTTGAGCCTCTGACAAGAGTTCGCGGGAGTGCCACGACGTCGTGGCACTCCCGCGAACTCTCGTCAGAGAGTATATAGTGGGATAAATTCGTTATTTTTGTTGTTTTTCCGCTCAAAAAGTATTTTCGTCGCATGATAGACTTAATACAGAGCCACTGTAGTCATTTGGACTCCTTAAATGACGTTTTTACTTACTATTCTGGGCCATCAAGTTTCAACCCTCTGAAAGCCTATGGAGGAGTGAGACAGCTCTCAGATTTCATCAAAAATATACTAAATTATGTTCCGAAGATGAACGAAGGTCTTACATGGTTGGAACAACATGAGGGTGAGTAATTACTGACTTTATTTTCAATTTTGGGTGAACTAACCCTTTAAATGTCCTCATTATTTTAAAAGTCATAATAGTGAGATAAAAAGTCGAAAATATGACATGCTAAGTCATAATCAGGGCCACACGGAATCTGGAATTTCTGTGTGATTTCTGCGCTGAATGTTTTAAAAAAAATCTGCGGAATTATGTGTAATTGTTTTAAATGTGTTAAAAATATTTAAGAATATTGGAACTGAAAACATTACATTACTCACTTATTAACTTCTATTTATGGATTTTCAATACAAATACAAATAGAACAACTTGTTTTTTAAACAAAGCTAGATCTCTCTTATAGTACATCCACTAAAAGACGTAGAAAATATTGCTTTATCTATTGTATTGTACACAAATCGTTAAATAAGCAATTTCATATCATTAAACAATAGAGCAAAATAAATAAATTAACTATTTTTAATAGCTATAAATCAGTCATTTTTTGCAGACAAGTGACGCTTCCTTAACTCCTCCATGGTCAATTTTATTTTAGACATTTTAAAATATCACTCATTCACTAAAAAAAATGTCACACCAATAAGCACAGCCTACTACCCCTCACAATCGCACACGGCCGCACGTGGAAATTCTGCGGAATTCTGCGTGTGCATATTCCGTGTGGGCCTGGTCATAATTGTAAGGTAAAATGTTGAAAATATGATTTTAAAAGTCCTCATTATCAGATAAAAAGTCAAAAATATGATATACTAAGTCATTGTGAGATGAACAGTTGAAATTAGGACTTCTTGAAATTCTGAGATAAAAATGTAAATTTTTTGGATTTAAAGTCAAAATTATGACAAACATTTTAACTATGATTAAAAGTCCTAATTATGAGATAAAAAGCTGAAATTAGATTGAAAAAAAAAGTCAAAATTATGACCAAAACACACCAAGACATTTAAGAGATTAAATCATGCTTGTTATTTTTTTAAATGCGGTTTGAATTTTTTGATTCACACTTATAATAATATTTACATTATTGTTTTCATTTTGTGCAATATATTTTTTTGTTTGTTTTTATGAATAGAAAATTAATTCATCAAAAACTTAATTTTGTTTTAGATGAAGAGCTAAAGTAATTTCCTATCATCACTGTAAAGCTGCTTTGAAGCAATCTGTGTTGTGAAAACTAAAGTGCTACAGAAATAAAGGTGACTTGACCAAGAGGAGGGGGTGGGTGGGTAAAAACTTTTTAACAGGATGATGTCGTCCAAATTTATCTTAAATATACAGTGAGGAAAATAAGTATTTGAACACCCTGCTATTTTGCAAGTTCTCCCACTTAGAAATCCTGGAAGGGTCTGAAATTGTCATCGTAGGTGCATGTCCACTGTGAGAGACATAATCTAAAAAAAATCCAGAAATCACAATGTATGATTTTTTAACAATTTATTTGTATGATACAGCTGCATATAAGTATTTGAACACCTGAGAAAATCAATGTTAATATTTGGTACAGTAGCCTTTGTTTGCAATTACAGAGGGCAAACGTTTCCTGTAGTTTTTCAGCAGGTTTGCACACACTGCAGGAGGGATTTTGGCCCACTCCTCCACACAGATCTTCTCTAGATCAGTCAGGTTTCTGGCCTGTCGCTGAGAAACACGGAGTTTGAGCTCCCTCCAAAGATTCTCTATTGGGTTTAGGTCTGGAGACTGGCTAGGCCATGCCAGAACCTTGATATGCTTCTTACAGAGCCACTCCTTGGTTATCCTGGCTGTGTGCTTCATGTTGGAAGACCCAGCCTCGACCCATTTTCAATGCTCTAACTGAGGGAAGGAGGTTGTTCCCCAAAATCTCGCAATACATGGCCTCGGTCATCCTCTCCTTAATACAGTGCAGTCGCCCTGTCCCATGTGCAGAAAAACACACCCAAAGCATGATGCTACCACCCCCATGCTTCACAGTAGGGATGGTGTTCTTGGGATGGTACTCATCATTCTTCTTCCTCCAAACACGTTTAGTGGAATTATGACCAAAAAGTTCTATTTTGGTCTCATCTGACCACATGACTTTCTCCCATGACTCCTCTGGATCATCCAAATGGTCATTGGCAAACTTAAGATGGCCTTGACATGTGCTGGTTTAAGCAGGGGAACCTTCCGTGCCATGCATGATTTCAAACCATGATGTCTTAGTGTATTACCAACAGTAACCTTGGAAACGGTGGTCCCAGCTCTTTTCAGGTCATTGACCAGCTCCTCCCGTGTAGTTCTGGGCTGATTTCTCACCTTTTTTAGGATCACTGAGACCCCACGAGATGAGATCTTGCATGGAGTCCCAGTCCGAGGGAGATTGACAGTCATGTTTAGCTTCTTCCATTTTCTAATGATTGTTCCACCAGTGGACCTTTTTTCACTAAGTAGCCCTTTCCCCGTAGCCCTTTCCAGCCTTGTGGAGGTGTACAATTTTGTCTCTAGTGTCTTTGGACAGCTCTTTGGTCTTGGCCATGTTAGTAGTTGGATTCTTACTGATTGTATGGGGTGGACAGGTGTCTTTATGCAGCTAACAACTTCAAACAGGTGCATCTAATTTAGGATAATAAATGGAGTGGAGGTGGACATTTTAAAGGCAGACTAACAGGTCTTTGAGGGTCAGAATTCTAGCTGATAGACAGGTGTTCAAATACTTATTTGCAGCTGTATCATACAAATAAATAGTTAAAAAATCATACATTGTGATTTCTGGATTTTCTTTTTTAGATTATGTCTCTCACAGTGGACATGCACCTACGATGACAATTTCAGACCCCTCCATGATTTCCAAGTGGGAGAACTTGCAAAATAGCAGGGTGTTCAAATACTGGAAAGGGTTCAAATATGCAAAAGATGCTGGAAAACTGAAGAATTTTCGGGACCTGGAGGATTTTTCTGAAGAACACTGGGCAGTTAAACTGCTCAGGACAAACAAGAGACTCAAGATCAACCATCACAAAACCAAAAAACTGTGGGTCATCCAGGTAACGACACAGTATTAAGAATCAAGGGTTCATAAACTTTTGAACGGAGTCATTTTTATAAATTCAGCTATTTTTTTGTCTTGTGGACTATATGTAAACATCTTTTATGTAAAATATCTTATTCAGGACAGTACTAAATAAAAAAATAACATGCATTTTGTATGATCCCTCTTATTGTGTTAAAATTATTCTCATTTTCACGCAAGGGGTGTGTAAACTTTTGAGCAAGAATTCATGACAAAGCTTCATGAGTTCGTCGTCTCCTAATTAAGATCCAAAATAGATAAATATAAAGTCTGCTTTCTAAAACAAAGAAAAGTAGCAATGGTAGGCGGATGGTTAGTATGCCCCGACAGCGGAAAACATGCTGAAAGCTTTTCACGATGACAACACGAAATAAAGCCACATATACCAGCCTCCTACGGTTCTGCCGCTGGCCCATAAGACACAGTAGTCCAGCACAGTGGCTACACTTTGTCATGTAAGACAACATCTGTATTGTAAACCCCTCCATGTTATAGTTGTTGTTGTTTTTGGCATACACCTACCAACGCAATGTCACTGCCATAGAAACCAAAGCAGATATTCCAGAAAACGAAAGAGTAGCATGGACACACAAATCGGATCTGAAGAGTTGAGATACACAATGTGGACAGTCAATAATTTTAGATCAGATTCTAAACGGATACACAAATAATCAGATTTGGACTGACAGTGTGAACGCAGCCTACGTCAAGCTTAAAATCGCACACTGGATGAATATACTGAGTTTCCTATAACAAGTCCAATCAGAGCAGTCAGACTGAAACAGATTTCCAGAAATGCGATTTGAATAGGATTTCAAACCACATATGGATGTAGCTCGAAACTGAAATCACATTTCATGTGATTTTTTTGCCATTCACACTTGCTAAATCTGATTGGATTTCAATCAAATATGCACAAAAATCGGATTTGGAATGACGTATATGGAACATAGCCATATAAATCGCACATCAACCCAATCGCTTATTTAGCGTTCGGAATGATTTCATGTCCATGTAAACTTAGCTATTTCTATAATAATTAGAAATGTTTCTTTAAAACCAAATCAGCACTTCATGCTAAATATATTTAATAATATTTTCCACAAAGTTGAGATTTGTCTTGAAATGATGGATTGTCACACTCTTGCATTCCACGCAACAAAATAGTTATATTTACCCCAAATAACTGAATGAGTTACATTCACTCCCCAAGCCTTGAATAAGAATTAGACACATACTCTCCAAAATGAATTATGGTTGTATTATCACAGACTGTTTGGATTCTATTAGAGGAGCATGTAAAAAAAATCCTCCAGAACTTAATAACCTCTCAGATGGTTTCTGGCAGGTTAGAACTCATTCGAGCATATTTAGCTAAGAAGGAAGAACCTGAGAGGCGAGAATTCAAGCCTTCAGGCAGTTCATTTCACAACATCTTTTGATGGCAAACCAGTGAAGTTCAAAACAGAAAGTAAGGTTAAAATGTGAGCTTGAGCACCAGAAGACAATGTATATTGTTTCATAATGTTGCAATCTTTAAATGGTTTGATTTTTGCTATACACCACTGTTGGGATCGATACAATTTCTTTGAAATAAAATTAAATGAATCAAAAGTGACAGTAAAGACATAAAATGTTACAGAAGATTTCTATTTTAAACAAATGCTGTTTGAACTTTTTATTCACCAAAGAATCCTGAAATAAAATCACTGTTTCCACAAAAATATTAAGAAACACAACTGTTTTCAACAAGTTTTTTGAGCACCAAATCATCATATTAGAATGATTTCTGAAGGATCATGTGACACTGAAGACTGAAGTGATGATGCTGAAAATTCAGCTTTGCATCACAGGAATAAATTACATTTTAAAATATATTCAAATACAAAAGAGATATTTTAAATTGTAATAATATTTCACAATATTACTGTAATATTACACAATTTTACTGTGTTTTTGATTTTTTTTTTTTTAAGCAGTCTAATAAAAGACTTCTTTCAAAAACGTAAAAAAAATCCAAACAACTCCAAACTTTGGAATGGTAGTGTATTTGATATTCATATATTATAAGTGTGACTCAAGTGTCCAGCTTAAGTGTGTACATACGCACACACACGCTTTCACACACAAGCGAGCAGGAACACATCCGGAGTCTGCTCACCGTAAACATGGGCGAGCGTGTTAAATATACCCTGCAGAGTCAGCACTTCCTGTAGTGTGTGGACAGAGAGCTGAATGTAATTCTGCGAGTTCTACACATCCGAGAGCAGAAGACCGCCTTCAATTCTCTCATTCATTGAGATATATATTTTAGCCATATCCAAATATAAGAACGAGCAAAAAAGAAAGTAAGTCAAACAGATTTGGAATGACATGAGGGTTAGTAAACGTTTGCAGAACTTTCTTTGTTGCTGCACTGACACACTGACTTAAGAGCTTTTTCATGGTCTCATCTCTTTCCGCATCTCCGGCAGGCGAGTGTGAGCTCATCTGGAATGTTCCGGAGAGTAGGAGGCTTTTCCCTTCGGCAAAGAGAGATGCCTGTCTGCTCCTCCCAAACCAACCACCAAACCCCTCATTACACTGTGTTTTTATATGTGTGTGTGCGCGCCGTGGAGTGAAAGTGAACCACAAACCCAGAGAGAGGTCACCGCCAGAGGAGGAAGAGATTTGTGAAGTGGTTTGAGACGACAGTCACACAGTGCAGACGGACAAAGGCGAATGTGTGAAGTACAAACACAATGAGATGCAAAGCATTTTTCATCTGGAAGAAGAAAAAAAAATATGCTCAACTGCAATATATTTGAAACATTCCATGCCGGATGTTACAGTTACAGTCAGATGTTTGCATGATGTTTACGACTAAGATTGCATGGGAATCAAACGTTTTTACGCAAATATTATGCTTCAAATAGAATGTTATGCTTTCCGTGATGTGTTTTCATTTTGGAGATTGGTCATTTTAGAGTATATGCTCTAAAACACTCTTCTATCGCACTAAAATATTGAACTAATATTTAATCAGTTCTCCTGTAGGCTATGCATTTTTACACTACTGTTGAAACAAAGCAGAATTTATACAATTTAAGTAATTAATGAATCACAAAGAGCCCCAAAAAGCAGCGCATAAAACATGAAAATCCAGTAGAAAACAAAGGCAAAATGGTTTGAATATTACACATTGTTGTATTTTATGTTAATTAAAAAAATATTAATAATACAAATATTTTATATTATATTATTACTATATTAAAGCATATATTACAAAAATACATGTTATAATACAATTATTATATTTATATAAAATACATTTCATTAAAGCTGCAGTCAGTAACTTTTTTTGGTTAAAAATGATCCAAAACCAATTTTTGACATAACCAGCCAGTGTTCACAACTATCTCCTCCCGAATCACGACGGTAAGCTTGTAATAATGTGTAATAATTTGAGTGGTACTGGTTGCTTTCCACGGGAAAATCGAGCATGGCGCCGTTCGTCTTTGCGTCATTATGTCACGTCTGTATACATAAAGAAGGATTCCGGCTATTAGGCTATCGCATGTGAGGATGCTGCAGGTGGCGGATCATTTATAGCCTTTTCTCACAGCAGCTGGAATAATTAAATGTATCGTTGTGATGGCAGATTTTAATCCAGAAAGGAACAAAAAACAATCATCAGTGACAAATGGAGATTCACCCGTAGTCACAAGCAAAAGATTAGACTGTACAGAAATGTATATCTACAGGTAAAACTAATACACACTAAATACATGTAGTCACGCAATACTAATGTTGTTGACATTAACCATTAACCAAAGTATATCAATGATAATAATTTGCACGGTTTATTGTGATATGAGCTAAGAGATCGTTAGATTCAATCACCGTTGGTAGCGCAATTTATTGTAATGCTTTTTTTCCCTCAGTTGGTCAGAACAAAAGTGGCAGACATGTTACTTAGGCTACTTGTTCAGATGACATTTTCCGGTGAAAATTCTTTTTTTCTTCATACTTCCAAGATGTAGAATCTGTGATTCCAAAGTACAGTATCCACACCGGTGCGGCGATGAATGACAGCCACACATACTCCTCAAAACATTAGATTCATCCGCGCTGAGGAGCCGTGCCGATGCACAACCCACGTAAAGATGATAATTCCACAAATAACTGCAATTGGAGGTTTCAAACAGAGATGGCGACAAAGAGGCAAGACATACGGACTGCAGCATTAATATACAGGTGCTGGTCATATAATTAGAATATAATCAAAAAATTGTTTTTTTTTTTCACTAATTCCATTCAAAAAGTGAAACTTGTATATTATATTCATTCATTACACACAGACTGATATATTTCAAATGTTTATTTCTTTAAATTTTGATGATTATAACTGACAACCAAATTCAGTATCTCAGAAAATTTGAATATTTCTTAAGACCCAAAGAAAGGATTTTTAGAAACCTTGGCCAACTGAAAAAGTATGAACATGAAAAGTATGAGCATGTACAGCACTCAATACTTAGTTGGGACTCCTTTTGCCTGAATTACTGCAGCAATGCGGCGTGGCATGGAGTCGATCAGTCTGAGGCACTGCTCAGGTGTTATGAGAGCCCAGGTTGCTCTGATAGTGGCCTTCAGCTCATCTGCATTGTTGGGTTTGGCATATCGCATCTTCCTCTTCACAATACCCCATTGATTTTCTATCTATCAGGTCAGGCGAGTTTGCTGGCCAAATAAGAACAGGTACCATGGTCCTTAAACCAGGTACTGGTTGCTTTGGCACTGTGTGCAGGTGCCAAGTCCTGTTGAAAAATGAAATCTGCATCTCCATAAAGTTGGTCAGCAGCAGGAAGCATGAAGTTTCCTGGTATACGACTGCGTTGACCTTGGACCTCAGAAAACAGCGGACCAACACCAGCAGATGACATGGCACCCCAAACCATCACTGACTGTGGAAACTTTACACTGGACCTCAAGCAACGTGGATTGTGTGCCTCTCCTCTCTTCCTCCAGACTCTGGGACCCTGATTTCCAAAGGAAATGCAAAATCTACTTCCATCAGAGAACATAACTTTGGACCACTCAGTCCAGTCCTTTTTGTCTTTAGCCCAGGCGAGACGCTTCTGACGCTGTCTGTTGTTCAAGAGTGGCTTGACACAAGGAATGCAACAGCTGAAACCCATCTCTTGCATACGTCTGTGTGTAGTGGTTCTTGAAGCACTGACTCCAGCTCCAGTCCACTCTTTGTGAATCTCCTCCACATTTTTGAATGAGTTTTGTTTCACAATCCTCTCCAGGGTGCGGTTATCCCTATTGCTTGTACACTTTTTTCTACCACATCTTTTCCTTCCCTTCGCCTCTCTATTAATGTTCTTGGACACAGAGCTCTGTGAACAGCCAGCCTCTTTTGCAATGACCTTTTGTGTCTTGCCCTCCTTGTGCAAGGTGTCAATGGTAGTCTTTTGGACAACTGTCAAGTCAGCAGTCTTCCCCATAATTGTGTAGCCTACAGAACTAGACTGAGAGACAATTTAAAGGCCTTTGCAATTGTTTTGAGTTAATTAGCTGATTAGAGTGTGGCACCAGGTGTCTTTAATATTGAACCTTTTCACAATATTCTAATTTTCTGAGATACTGAATTTGGGATTTTCCTTAGTTGTCAGTTATAATCATCAAAATTAAAAGAAATAAACATTTGAATTATATCAGTCTGTGTGTAATGAATGAATATAATATACAAGTTTCACTTTTTGAATGGAATTAGTGAAATAAATCAACTTTTTGATGATATTCTAATTATATGACCTGCACCTTTATAGTACAAATATATATAGTATATATAAAATATATATAAATATATATCATTATTATTATTATTACACCAATACAAATTTGTGTAATATTAAGAGAGTGAAAACTACAGCAATAATATTCAAGGACACAGCAAAAATATATTGTTCATTATCCTCCCCCTCCCTCTGACCTTTCACTGCAGGCATCATAGCTCTTTTCAACCATCGCTCACTGTGCAGGGGCATTATGGGTACCCACCTGCCATCTCTCCTGTCCTCCCACGTGAGCTTTCAGTACTAGGCTCTAATGATTCATGGATATGCACACGTGGAGCTGACCTGAACAAGTAGTTTTCTTTCATCTGTCACTTTTTGCTTCTTTCTTTCTTCACCTCTCTTGTCTAAACCTCCTGAAATGATAGAGGTTGATTTTCTATATGGCAATGTCATATTGCTTTGAATGTTTCAATTATGTTATGGAAATGTTTCTTGATGAATACACTACCATTTAATGATTTGGGGACAGTAAGATTTAAAAAACAAAAAAATAGTGGCAGTAAAGACTGTTACACTGTTGCAAAAAAATGCTATTATCAATTTACGTTTGAAAAAACTGAATTAATTTGTTTTTCAATTGGCTCCCTATTCTAGCTTATGCTACTCTAAGTAATGTCCAAAACTCAGGCACTTTTTGTGTTTCTTCGCCTCTTCATGACGGATCACTTCATATATTCCTCAGCTGTAAGTCGCTTTGGATAAAAGCATCTGCTAAATGCATAAATGTAAGAGCCAGGTCAAAAATTACACCTAGATTCCGTGCATGAGTACTAACAGAGTCAGTGACAGCAGGACTAAGGGATTTTGAGAGGATGTTAGCACATTCAGGCCATCCAAAACCAACACTTCCGTCTTAGAGTCATTTAATTGAAGGAAGTTATCCTCCATCCAACTTTTAACTTCACTAAAAACATCCAAACAGTGACTAAAGAGACTAATTAAAACCAACCACACCAACAAAAAAATTCTTATAAATGTAGTTTTTTTAATGATACATTTCTGTGTGAAATAAATGTTATCATACACAAAACATACATATGATTATATAAATATGAGATATAGTAACTATAATAATAATTAATGTGTTTACACTTTATTTTAAAGTGACGTAGTTACATCAAATAAGTACTGAGTAATATTAATGAACTACATGTACTTACTATTACGATTAGTTATTTGTAATTATGCATAATTTTGTGTTGTTACGGTCACAGTTTGCTTGCAGACGAAGACAGATCTTCCAGATCTTTAATCTCAGGTAATTCAATACAGACAGACAGGTAAACGCACAGCACAATTTAACGTAACGTGATGGGACAGAGACTGAGGCTGAATCCGAAATCGCCCCCTAAACCCTCATTCACTATTCCCTACGTTAGATACAATTCACTTGAAGGAGTGAATGAAAACGAGTGAGTGAATTCAGATAGCCGTTGTGTGTACATCGGCTGTACACTCGTTATTGCGGTGCAATGTGGGATTGAATGAGTAAACTCAATAACATCCAGACACCACTACAAATGGCTGTCCCTTCAAATAATGCCCTATTTGAGGGTATAGGGGGCAATTTCGGATTCAGCCTGAGTGTGAGGGACCAACTTATAAAGCAAACACAAATGAGGATAATTAAGTGAACACAGCTGACACATATGAACTAATAATGAGGAGCAGGAAAAATGAACAAAGGAACACATGATGAACATGAAAACAAACTAAAAGTCCATGATAATGAAACTAACAATATAATATACCAAAGTGTTGCCATTAATGTTTGAAATGCTACCTATAAACATATATTTTATAATTTATATACAGTTCATTATATTTAAAATAATTAACTTTCATTGTATGAGGAAACATTTAATTTACACCAAGTTTCTTTTCTCAATATTGATTTTAATGGAGAAAAATATGTATAATCTGTTCAGGAAAAAAATATATATAAATATTAAAGAAAAATATAAGAATAATTCGTCAAAACTAATGATGTGATTATTGTTTGTGTTTCGTCACAAAACGTTTGAGTGACTGTGTTGAATTTCTTCGAAATGCAATTCAGTCATTTCCTTTTCCTTTTACTCCAATTCAAAGTCAACATCCTGTCAGGCCAATTCAATAACTCATGAAAAGTCTGTTCATGACTCAGAAGGAGGGAGTTTTCTTAGAAAACTGCAGGAAGGGTTTCCGTAATTCTTCTGCACTCAAACGTACCACACAAAATAACTATTCGAATTGGATTGGGATCTCGGTAGTTTAAATTCTCTAAATAAAACAAGATGCCTGCAGTACTTCAACCATCAATCTGTTATTTGATCTGGAAATTCTATGTCCACAATGGAGGTACACCAGGTGCAACAAATTTAGCTTTAGTTTCTGTATTCAACAAATGTCAAAATAAATGAGAAGTCTTAAAGTACATTTGTAAAACTGTTCATTTGAGTTCGGCCTAAAACTTCCTGCTAACAACCTGCTTGAAGTAGTCAGTACCAATACCAGTAAAATTTCACGGTTCTCTGTACCAATTTCGGTACCACAGCAAAAACTGAATGTTTTGGAATGTTGGAGCTCTGAAATGTCACAGACATCACAAATTCGTGTCGCGGCTGATGTGAATGGTTTTGACGCTAACTATTTGCTTTTTCGCTTCGCTTTTTCGTTACGTGTCCGGGTGGGCCTTTGAAAGGGCCTTTAAGTAGAAAGGGCCTTTAAGCGGATTCTGACTAATTTACTGACCAGTATCTCTGATAGGCCATTGCGTTCATGTGCTCAACAGATATGATTGTAATTGCTCAACGCTTGTAAAAACACACTGTAAATAGAAACATTTGATGCTCAGAGAGCGCTCAAACAAACACAAACGAGAGAGAGTGTCTATCAGCGGGTACCGAATATCCCGGTAATCTGTACGGTAGCCTACTGCGGAAATGCTGGTACCCTCAATTGTTTTTTAGTACCGGTATGTTTGGCAACCCTAAAACGGTCACCTTGTTTTTTTTGCCAAGTAAGACATATTTTGTTGATCCTGGAACAACATTCCTGTTTTAGTCCTAACCCTATTCCTACGGCTAAACCGAACCCTACCCATAACTTATCCCTAAAATCAGAGGGAAATAGGTGAATAAGCCCCTAACCCTCATTGTAATCCAAAGCTTGACATAAAGGGAAATTATATCAAATCTGATTGGTTGATTGGAATGTTGTTGATGCACACATTGACGCAAACATGTTGTACTTGATTAAATCACATTTACCACCCTAAGGCTGTGTGTCCACCAAAGTGTTTTTTCATGCTGCTGGCTGGCGTATTAAATTGTTTTCAATGGGAGTGCCGCGTTTTTAGAACGCCATGATCGTAACGAGGCGCTGAGCGAGCATTTCACGCTCAATCATTGAGCGTTCACTTCCGCGGATATTCCGTATCATAACAAGCAAAGAGTCTCAACTGAAAAAAACGCTGCGCTGCCAAAGCACTCTCAAGTGCCCCCAGCGAGATGTTCCCTTTCGAAAGGGAACTCGCGCTGCGTCAGCTTCGACGCTGATGGGGGAACGCCTCCAGCGTGACTGGTGCCTGAAATCACAATCGAAAAACGTCAATCCTATTGACCGGCGACAGCCTATGATGTCATCAAGGTGCGACCAGGAAGTATATAAGGGCGCCTTGCCAACATGACAGTATCTCTTCGTCTTCAGGGACTGTTTTGCCTGTCTTCACGTGAAACGTCTACAAAGAGGATAGCAATGAAGTGTGCTGAGAAGCAACGCCACTTCTGCAGGTGTGTTTTGAACGTGTACCAGGTAGCTTTCGCTTTGGATACACACACACTTTGCTTTTACTGTCTGGGAGAAGAGCATGCACGAGAGGTTCGCGAACCTCTTGTGTGGAAAGTTTTGCGAGCGTTTTCCTCTGGAACGCTCTGCTCTCGTCTGGACCTCTTCTCGAGGGGAGAGGTTTCAGCATCTGGGAACGGCCCCGCTCGAGCTGAGGCTGAGTGGCGTCCAAACATCATGTGGTTCCTAGATGGGTCTGGCTCGTCGCTTGGAGACAGATGTGGTTCTCGAGGACGATCAAGATCGCGAGAGGCGGACTTTGGAGGAGGAAAAATAGGATTTATGTGTCTCCTCCTCGTCTGCTGCTCTTCCACGCGAGCAGAGGATGGGTGAGTCAGTTTAAGATGCTGAAGCTTCTCAAACCATCCTGTCCCATGTACGGGGAGTTGCTGGAGGTCATGGAATGTGCTGCGGGTAGACTGCAGCTGCCTTGGCGGCGCGTAGGAGAAAGGCTGAGCGTCCAAACAGTTCGGACGATCGGTTTCTCTCCGCCCATGACCCCCCAACTCCTGGGAGTCTTCCATTCCTTCCAGATCTCTGTCTGCAAAAGGAAAAAATAAAGAGATCTCGAGGGGATGGAAGAAACCATACTCAGCCCCGCATCTGTCGACATCATCTAGCGAAGTTTCGCTGATGTCGAGGGACTGCCTAGGCTGAGTAGGTGTCGGTGCCGCCCGTGGACGAGATGTTATGTTTATCTCGCCTCTGGCACTGAGAGTTCCCACCCTGCCGGTCTCTGATTGACACGGCGTACATGTCAGTGGGTCACGCTGCAGCGGCTTCGCACACTACAGCGGTGTTGCAGGCTTACCCCTGAGGCGGTAGTCGAGTCGCGCCGGACCGTGGTTTTTCACTCTCCGGGCCACCGAACAAATTCGGCACCTCCGTGGAGGTGGTGATGGGAAAGTTCGGAGAGGCGGAGGCGCGCTCGGCGGCATTCAGAACATGCATGCATGGCTGACACCCTCGCACTTACGGTTGGCCGCTGCATGGAAAGTAAGACAGCCGCCCCGATGCAGGTGACGTAAGTTGTACTCCCCTCGCTTTAGAGGGTCTTTGTTTAAGCACTTCCGCTGAGTACACTGCTGTTGGCGATGTGATTAGGTCCATGTTTGTAGGCACTGCCCGAGAGACTGCGCCGTCCTGGGGGCCCTAGGACACGGCGAAGCAAGTTGTCCCTAGCTGCCTCTGGGATGGAGCCAGCCCCAGGTGCGGGCGTAGGAGCCAGCTGGTTGTTAGTAGCCAGCTTGGGTGGTCTGGGCAGCAGGACTTCAAGACTTCAAGGTAGTAGGCGTTAACCGGCCTCCTTGCAGGAAAGTCCCAACACCATGGCCCACTAGTGGGCTTCGGAGGCTCTTCTCCTCTGGTGTCGACGTTAGCAGTGGTAATGAGCATGGAGCACTATGGATAGCACGTTCTGCTGTCAGTTGGTAGGTACTGTTGCCTCCCTGAGGACGAGCTCCCGGTTCCCGGTCGCCGTAGCAATGAGCGTGGAATGCTAAGAGTAGCATGTCCTGCTATCAGTTGGTAGGCACGGTTGCCTCCCTGAGGGCGAGCTCCCGGTTTCCGTTCGCTGTGGCAATGAGCGTGAAGTGCTTTGAGTAGCACGCTCTGCTATCAGGTTGGTAGGCATTGTGGCCTCCCTGAGGGCAAGCTCCCGGTTCCCAGTCGCTGTGGTAATAAGCGTGAAGTGCTACGAGTAGCACGTTCTGCTATCAGTTGGTAGGCACGGTTGCCTCCCTGAAAGCGAGCTCCCGATACTCAGGCGCTGAGACGACTAGCGGAATGAAGCGCTATGCGCGGCGTGCTCTGCTATCAGATGGTAGGCACTGTTGCCTCCCTGAAAACGAGCCCCCGTTTCTCAGGCGCGAAAGTGAGACGGTTAGCAAAGCGCTACGGACGGCATGTTCTGCTACCAGGTGGAGGCATTGCGCCTCCCTGGAATCGTTCCCCGGTCCCCAGTTTCGGTAACGGATCGTAGCATGGGCTGCTATCAGGCAAGCTGCACGGGCTTCCCTGAGGGGATTCGCTTTGGAGTAGTAGGCCCACGTGGCCTCCTCTGAGGGCACGCTCTGGCTCGTGGTTTCTGGTTAGGTCCAGTCACTGAGCAGAGGCCGGCTCCCCGGCCGCTGTGGTGAGCGTAAAGTGCTATGAGTGACACATTCTGCTATCAGGTGGTAGGCATGGTACCTCCCTGAAAGCCAGCTCCCGGTCCCCAGCCGCTGTGGATGAGCATGAAGTGCTATGAGTAGCACGTTCAGCTAGGCTGTGACGGAGGAATGCCCGATTTCTTTGCAGTTGGTAGGCCCGCATGGCCTCCCTGGTGAAGCGAGTCCCTGGTCTTCCCAGCTACCTCGAGGGCTAGCATGACTGCGGTCAGGTATCAGGCCCGTATGGCCTTCCTGAGGGCGAGCGCTGCTGTTGGATGCGCGAGCAGTCTATACAGGTTACCAGGTGGAGGCCCCTCTCGCCGGTCTCTGGCCGTTTGCGAGTCCTGAAGGCGATGTTCTTACCCTAGCATGACGGGACGTCACTGCGGCTATGCGGTCCATGCAGGATGGAAACTTCATAGTCTGCCTACGGCATGGTTTCCTACCGGGCAAGCTTATGAGCTCCTCTCAAGTGAGGGTCTGCTATGAGCTTACGGCTGCCTGGCGCTGATTTATGGTTGTAGGCCCTCGGGGCCTCCCTGGTACAATCAGCCTGTAAGGCCTCTAGGCCTCCTAAGCACGTTTTAAAGTAAGTGCTTGGTAGATTCAAGGATCGAGGGGCTAGACTCCCCTCGCTAGCAAGGGTTTAAAAGCACTTCGCTGAGCGCTGCTCTCCGGGATAACCCGTCTCTGAGGTCCGGCTAGTGGATGACACTGCCTTTCTTGCAGCACCCTAGCAGGATGTCTCTTCGGAGGCGAGTACCAGAGGCTCTGTACTGTACAGACAGGGTTGACCATATTACGTGTCCCATAGCAGACTGGGTCACCAGGTCAGGTCTCCCTGGTGGCATTCGATGAGAACCTCCCGAATAGTGACTGGCACGGGTTCCCTCGTAGTTCCCTTGCCACGCTCCCTTAAAGGAACCCCTTCTAAGTCGAATGGGTTGGTTCCAGGCCTTCGAGCAAGGCCTGTGAAGGACCTCATGTGCGTGAAGGTTCCTTCTCAAGCGATAAGCTTGGGCTTTGACCGTAGGGAGCGCTGATACTGACAGACTAATGTGACCAGAAGGGGAGTGATTCAGGCATTTCAGCAGAATTTGCTTGTCTTGACAGTTGTCACTGCCATTGGGCATGCACTCCCGTCGGCATGGCGGCGTGGGTATATCGTTCCCTGTAGCGTCGAAGCTGACGCAGCGCGAGTTCCCTTTCGAAAGGGAACGTCACTTTGCCATGCCGCAGGGCCTGCCTGCCGAAACAGTCCCTTCAGACGATGAGATACTGTCATGTTGGCAAGGCGCCCTTATATACTTCCTGGTTGCACCTTGATGACATCATAGGCTGTCGCCGGTCAATAGGATTGACGTTTTCCGATTGTGATTTCAGGCACCAGTCACGCTGGAGGCGTTCCCCCCATAGCGTCGAAGCTGACGCAGCGTCTCGTTCCCTGTTCTCAGGGAACAATGGTTACATTTGTAACCTGAGACGTTTTCAGCAGAGCACCTAGTGTTTTCAGCCGGCTAAAACGCTTTGGTGGACACGCGGCCTTAAACATCTCTCTCTGTCTCTCTCTCTTACACACACATTTCTATACTTTTTGAATACACTCCCACACATACCTTACTCTCTATGCTCTGTATACTTTGGATGCCCCGGGGCTTGCAGTTGCCGCATACCTGATGCCAAGCCGGCTAATCCGAGGCATTCTCCCATTCTTACAGCTCTAGTTACCCAGCAAGCATTATAATACACACATACTGTACGGACACAATGATAACTCCACACAGAGACAAACATACAAGAACAGACAAGCAGATCATGGACGCATGCAGATCCCTTCCAACATTAACTCGACAAACAGCAGAACTCGGCCCAATTTCTGGGGATTTCAAAGGATCCCGAAAATGTCTTTGTTATCATTGTGAGATCCTTTGAAGAACAGCTGTTTTGACTGTTTTTGATCCGACTCATGTACATATAAACCTCACAGGTTTTAACAAAGCCGATATCCAATCAGAGATGAGTATGTTTGATAAAACACAATGAATATTTCTCACATCTGCATGGGAGTAAATGAAGCCTTGTGAAACATTAGTGATTGGTTTTTGTTAATGAATGTGTCCGTGTGTGTGTGTGTGTGTGAGGGTGTTGATGGATGGCTACGGCTCGTGCTGATGGCATGCGGTGAAGCCATGAGGTAATGCAGCAGAAAAGCATTAAATTACAGGCAGACAAAACAACAGTCTGTCTCTGCTCTGTTCGATTTGAATGACCAGTGTCTCCAGCACACCCGCTGAGCAGAAAAACCTTCCTGAACTGACATTTCCATTATGTTATGGTATAGATATGCAATGAATGGAGCAATATGATCCCAGGTCATAAGAATATATACACAACCAACCATATCTTTTAGCTTCAGGAATCTTAGTTATATATATATATATATATATATATATATATATATATATATATATACACACACACACACACACACCGTTGCTTATCACAAGAACATGACTGTAAATATGAACACAAGATTGAATGTAACATAAACCAAATTATTATTTGCCTTTAAAATCCTTATTAATTCCAAAAAATGCTCTTTTAATTTTTTGGGATTTTCTATTTTACTCATATTTTAATGGTAATTTGACTCTATTTTAATGGTTATATTAAATTTTAGTAATCAAAAAGCATGTCTAATTAATTGAAATCATGAAACTTATTCATGGTTCTACATGGTCAAGCTTCACTGCCATTTTCTTTTGAAAATGTACAAACTTAGAAATATATTATGCTGATGACATAGAAATAAACGCTGAGAATATGCACAACATTAGGGCTGAACGATTTTGGAAAAAAATTGCGATTTTTTTAACCAATATTGCGATTGCGATTTAATATGCGATAATTTTTTTAACTCTTTTATTTTCTGTATTATTCAACAATACATCATTGTATAGTAATGGTGGAAATCTTTAATTGGTACCTCATGATCCAATTCCTATTCTGGGAGTCACGATCCGATTCCAAAACAATTCTTGAACTTTTTTCCTTATTAATTATTAATATTAAGCTTATTAATTTATTGAAAACTTAAAATGTTTATTATGCTGTATGTAATTATAAGCTTTTTAAAATAACTACACATTATAAGGGCGTCAGTGGTTCAGTGGTTCATGTAGGTTGTCTACAAACCGGAAGGTTGGTGGTTCGATCCCTGGTTCCAACTGACCAAGTGTCGAGGTGTCCATGAGCAAGACACCTAACCCCAGCTGCTCCCGATGAGCTGGATGGCGCCTTGCATGGCTGACACCGCCATCGGTGTATGAATGGGTGAATGTGAGGCAATGTGTAAAGCGCTTTGGATGGCCATTGGTCTGTTAAAAGCGCTATATAAATGCAGTCCATTTATAACATTTTAACTAAAACAATTGCATGTTAATAATTTTAAATATATAAACTAATATAGCTGCAAAACATAAGCTAGTAAACCATAGAGGAACAAAAAAACATATTACAAGCAATGAACAAAGAGTGCTTTCGGTATTTAAGAGTGTCTGAACTGTGAGTGATTTTTCTCTTTCTCAGCTTTACTGTTGTTTGATTATTAATGATGACATCATCATAGACAGCGGGAGACCTGCATTCATGCACAGATCTCCTTTGAAATATATGATCCCATTTAGATCCCAAATATATGATCCCATCCCATATGATCCCATCTCTATACCATCCACATTGGACTCACACCAGTTTGCCTATCGCAGCAATAGGAGCACAGAGGATGCAGTTTCCATGGCACTGCACTCTGTGCTCACCCATCTGGACAGTAAAAACACCTATGCACGCATGCTGTTTGTTGACTTCAGCTCAGCATTCAACACTGTCATCCCATCCAAGTTAATTGCCAAACTTGGAGACCTGGGCATCAACACTTCAATGTGTAACTGGATTTTGGACTTCCTAACTGACAGACCACAGAATGTTCGATCAGGATCCACCTGCTCCACGTCCATCACACTCAACACTGGTGTACCACAGGGCTGTGTGCTAAATCCGTTTCTCTACTCCCTCTTCACCTCCGACTGCAAGCCTGTGTATGGAACTAATTCCATCGTCAAGTTTGCGGACGACACTACGGTGATTGGTCTCATCAGCAACAACGATGAGACTGCCTACAGGGAGGAGATCCAGCACCTGGCCACATGGTGCGCTGATAATAACCTGCTCCTCAACACCACCAAAACGAAGGAGCTCATCGTGGACTTCAGGAAGGAGTCAAGAGGCACACACGACACCATCCACATCAATGGAATGGCTGTTGAGCGTGTCTCCAGTTTCAAGTTCCTGGGGATCCACATCTCGGCGGACATGTCGTGGACGACCAACACCTCCAGCCTGGTCAAGAAGGCTCACCAGCGCCTCTTCTTCCTGAGGACACTGAGGAAGAATCAGCTCTCCTCGGCTATCCTGGTGAACTTCTACCGCTGCGCAATAGAAAGCATCCTGACCAACTGTGTGGCAGTATGGTATGGGAGCTGCTCTGTTGCGGAGCGCAAGGCACTGCAGCGGGTGGTGAAAACTGCCCAGCGCATCACAGGGACTCCACTACCTGCCATCGAGCACATCCAGAGGAAACGCTGTCTGCACCGAGCTCGCAGCATCCTCAAGGACTCCTCTCACCCAGCCCACAGACTGTTTTCTCTCCTGCCCTCCGGCAGGCGTTTCAGGATCCTCCGGACCAGGACCAGCAGACTAAAGAACAGTTTTTTCCCCAGAGCTGTCTCTTTACTGAACTCAAACCCCCGTTGATCCACTTCCCTCATAAACTGCAAACTCTCCTACCTCACACCTACATTCACTTTGTTATTTGCACTACCGACTGTTTATTACAGTAACAACTGTTTACTTATGCATTTTGCACCACCATATCTTAACTGGAATATGCTCATTTGCACTGCCGACTGTATTTATAGTAACCATGTTTACATTTGCATTTTGCACCGTACTTCTAACTGTAATATGCAACCACTTTCCACTGCACTTTTACACTTTCTTTTGGATAGCTCTGTCCATAATTTATTGCACTACCTTAATCCACTGCTATATTCCTCATATTAGCCTAACATATTATTGTATACCTCTATCTGTAAAATTCTGTTCAAAGTAATAGCCATCTGTATATTATATTCATAGTACATATTCACCTGTACATTCTGTTTACATTCTGTTTATAGTAATAGCCATCTGTATATTTATATTTATTCACTGTATATATTCATCTGTAAATTCAGTTCTGTTTATAGTAATAACCATCTCTCTACTTATACATATTTATATATATTCAGTACATTTTTATGCCCAGCACTTACGCAACCATTGTATATATCCTGCACTTGCTGCTATTGCACTTCTGGTTAGACCTAAACTGCATTTCGTTGCCTTGTACTTGTACTTGTGTAATGACAATAAAGTTGAATCTAATCTAATCTAAAAGCATTTTGAGACGCACACAGACGCGTGCACGCGAGCTCTCTTCATAAAGCGCCGCGTGAGCATTTGAAATGGAAAGCCTTCTGTCAGCGAGTTTCTTATTTTTTATATACAAGCACACTGCATTCCTAACGACATGAATGAAGCCTTCGTTGAGCATTTGAAAGGAAAATACCGGCGGGCGAGAACACACACTGTAAGCGTGACATCAAGCAAAGTTTCTCACAGCGCATATCCTGTGCAAAGAAGCCTGCGAATGTCATTGCAATTCGCGCCGTCAACCTTTCGGAACGTTATGAAATATTATTTTATGGTTCTCGTGTGTGTGTGTGTGTGAGAGAGAGAGAGAGAGAGAGAGAGAGAGAGAGAGAGAGAGAGAGAGAGAGAGAGAGAGAGAGAGAGAGAGAGAGAGAGAGAGAGAGAGAGAGAGAGAGAGAGAGAGAGAATGGAAGCAATCAGAATTCGGGTGTTTCTAAAACATACACAGCGCCACCGCGCACCTGCAGTTAAAATCTCAGCTCAGAATCGATCCAGAATCATTGGAGAGATGATAGTAGCCTATAGTATGAACAACACAATATTAGATAGATCCTTTTAGGCCAGGCATATGATATGTGTAACGTGCCAAGTTGCTTCTTCTTCTGCAGACTTTACTCTCGCGTGTCACGTGACCAGACTGTAATCGCAGCCTTTGCGGTTAGGAAATCGTGTTTTATCATATCGCGATATTATCGCAAATGCAATTAATCATTCAGCCCTACACAACATGCTAGTATGCATGTCTTTTCTGGAAAAAAAGAGAGGTTTGTGGATTCTTTAGTGTGTGAATATGACATCTGAGCCCAGTTGTTCAAAACGTTTAATCTGGATTTAGAAAGGTTTTGCTATCCAGAATCAGGTAATTCGTCTTTGTTTGTTTTTCTAGTTTTTCAAAGCAAAATTGGATTGGATCCCCCTGATCCAGATACACACTTTTTCAGATTACCAAATCAGGATTACCACTGCTCTAAATGGGATCATAATGTAGGCCACTAGCTATGTAAAGAACAACAGGTCCAAATAGTCAATAAGGGATCACTTTAAGGCCCGATCCCAATTCTATTTTACACCCCTTCATCTACCCCTACTCCTATGCCACCGTTGCTTATCACAAGAACGCTTTGGTTACTTACGTAACCTCGGTTCCCTGAGAAGAGGGAACGAGTATTGCGTTTTGCTAAACGCTATGGGGGAATATCCTTTCCTCCGGATTTTGACGCAATTTTTATCCTGCTGATTGGCTGTGCTGCTGCAACTGCGGGAACCTATGGCGAGACCACTGGGTGGGAAGGACCAATCAGGTCCCTCTAATATTCCCGCCACAGAGGGCAGCAGAATTTGCAAGCGAAGCACGGAGAGCAAACACAATACTCGTTCCCTCTTCTCAGGGAACCGAGGTTACGTAAGTAACCGAAGCGTTCCCTTTTGAGAGTACTCTCGTATTGCGTTTTGCTAAACACTATGGGGGACCCAATGCAAAACGCCATGCTCGCTTAACGGCTCTGATAGCCTGGAGAAAACATACCCAGGCCGACCTAAGTGGGCCCGCAAATATGATATTCATAGAAGTCCCCAATATGAGCTAGACCTGAGTCGGGCTATTTCATTGAGAATAACACACAAAGATATATGTATATAATATATATATATAGACCAGACAGAGTCGGGCCAATAGGAATATTGAACGACCAGACAAGTCGAGTCATATAAGGAATGTGCTTATGACTTCTACAAATACTTAACCCAGACCGGACTATCGGGCCGTAAGGGGTTAATATGTATTATATGGCGAGAAGCCCAGCCTGTAAGGCAGGGACATCCAAATTATAAAATCTGATAAAAGTGGACGCACAGATATCATCCAGTGAAATGCCAGTAGACCAAACCCATGACGAGGCCATGCCTCTAGTAGAATGGCTTTGATGCCTATAGGGCAGCTGAGATCTTTGGACTCATAAGCCAGCGAGATAGCATCCACTGTCCATCGTGACAAGGTCTGCTTTGTAACTGCGCACCCAAACCGCCAAAGCACACAAAGAGCTGTTCAGTTTGCCTGAAGCAGCGGAACGCTCTATGTATATTCTCAGCGCTCTGACTGGACATAGCAAATTAGCATCTTTCTCATCTAGCGATGATGAGAGTGCTGAAAGTGAAATGACCTGTGCTCTGAACGGAGTCTAGAGCACCTTAGGTACATATCCATGTAATGGTTAGGGGACGACTATAGAGTCGTTTGGCCCAAATTTCAGACAAGAGGCGCTCACTGAGAGCGCGTGCAGATCACCCACTCGCTTAACTGATGCGATTGCTAGCAGAAAAGCGGTCTTGAGTGATAGGAGCTTTAAGCTCACCAAATGCAGAGGCTCGAATGTTGAGCCTGTCATAGCATCCAGGACCGTGGACAGGTCCCATACAGGGACTGAAGGGGGGCGAGGTGGGTGAAGCCTTCTAGCCCCTTTGAGGAAGCGCACGATAAGATCGTTCTTCCCCAGTGACAGTCCATTCACTTGAGTGTGGTATGCTGCTATAGCAGCCACATAATCTTTGAGCGTGGAGGGGGAACGACCCGCGTCCAGTAGCTCTTGAAAAAAATGAGCACTTCTGATACTTCACAATTATGTTGGATCAGACTTCATGCTTTACACCAGTCCGAAAAGACTGTTGAAAGGCCAGACATGAAGCGCTCATAGATCGGGACGGGGATGCCAGATCTGCCGTTTCGCCTGCATGAGGAGGTCTCTCCTCAGCGGAATTGGCCACGGGGCTGTATCTGACATCCGACTTAGCTGTGAGAACCATGGTTGATATCTCCAGAGCGAGGCTATTAAAAGCACAGCGCATTTGCTCTCCCTGATCCTCTCTATGACCTGAGGTAACATTGAGATTGGGGGAAAAACATAAAGAGGCCATTCGGGAGCCAACGCGTCCTTGTGTTTGGAGAAATATATTAGGCATTGAGCATTGTCTTGTGAGGCGAAAAGATCCACTTTTACCTCGCCAAACATGCCCCAAATTGTCTGAATCGTTTGTGGGTGAAGAGACCACTCTGCTGGGGACACTTTGCCCCTGGACAGCATGTCCGGACCCAGATTCAGAATGCCTGGCACATGAGTCGCTCTCAGCGAACTGTGCTCCGCCCATATTAGGACTTTTTTCACCATCGTGTGCAGACCAATCGATCTTAGGCCACCCTAGCGATTTATATAGGCTACCACTGACCTGCTGTCCGTTCGGATCAGGACATGGTGGTGCTTTATGTACGGAAGGAAAGCTCTTAGCGATAGCGTGACCGCTTTCATCTCTAGACAGTTTATGTGAAGGCTCTTTTCCGAGTCTGACCAGAGACCGGAGACTGGCCTGCCCTCGTGAAGGGCTCCCCAACCTAGGTTGGATGCATCTGTCGGGATAACTTTCCACTTCATAACAGTGCCCGAACTCACGCCCGTCTGATACCAGACGGGATTTTTCCAAGGAACCAGAGCCAATATGCAGCTGTGGTCTACCTTGATTTGTAATCGGCCCGAGAGCCATGCGTGAGCTGGAACGCGGCAATTCAGCCAGCACTGGAGAAGGCGCATGTGTAAGAGACCTAGTCTGAGGACTGGTGCCGCCGAGGCCACTTTCATCATCCTCTGAAAGTGTTTGAGATGAGTGTATACACCAGACCTGAGGCAAACCGCTCGGTTCCGAACAGAGAGTAATCCATTTCTTGGATTCCATTTTAATGGTTTAATTAAAAGCATATATAATTAATTGAATACAAAAAAATTATAATAATTAAAAATATATATATATTATTTCTATGAAATGTTTTTTTTTTCTTTCTCAGAAATGTTGTGTTGTGTATTTTAAGTTTTCTGGAAAACAAATGTAGGCATAAAACATGAATTCAATGTATCCTTTAATCATATGAAATTAAACTAACTTTTTTGTGCTGCACAACAGAGCTTTACTGTTAAAATTGAAACAGGGAAGAAAATTTGTGATTCTCAGAGCGGCTCTGGTGATGTAGTTCATGCATTCACGTCATATAGTGAAGTGGCAGACGCTGAAAACACTGCGAGCGTCACACGTGCTTCAATGTGTGTGTGGTAAACGAAACAGCACGTCTGCGCCATTCATTCACACAGAGACACACAGAACATGCAGGATTCATATTTAAACAGTGGCGGAACTAGACTTTTATACATCCGTTAAATTTATTACATTCTGAGAAACTGCATACATTATGAACATTTTATTAATTTACATTAATTATTACATTATGTGTAGTTTTTACATTATGTGCAGTTATTTTTACCAACAATTTCTGCAACAAAATGTAATATTTCATGCAGTTCTTATCGTCTCATGTTCTGCTTTTATATGCTAAACATTAGGGGTGTAACGGTTTGTGGTAAAAAAATTTACGTACCGTTTTCCACCCACGGTTCGGCACACACTTGCACCAAGGTTAATCTCAAATCTAACGAGGCATCTGTAACAACGTGTAAAACAGAAGTTCTGCATGCGTTTCACGTGAGAGTAGCTGTCCAATCATCTGTTAGTATGTAAATCTATTGACATCACAGTTCTTCACGTGTTGGTGTGTTGCAGTTCAGCATTGCAAGCGAAGGAAATAAGCTGCTGATAGAGTCGCTGCCTGCATCATATAAATCTCATGTCTGGGAACATTCTGGGTTCCTAATATGTTAAAACAGCGATGGTCAAAAAAACCTGGACAGTACAGTCACTCATTGTAAATTTAGTTTGACGCGAGTTCATATGCTCTAATATGACCAGTCATTTACACCATCAGTCATCACCCGGGTGTTGATAGCTCACGAGCGCAGGTGAGGACGAAACAGCACGCATTGCCTTCTGTGTTTAAACAGGCACTCAGTGTTAATTCAAACAGGCACAAAACAGTAATGAAAGCTCTGGGCAGGGCTCGACAATAAGGACTGCCCGGGGCCATTGTGAAAGACGCTAGGGACAGTTGACGGAGCTGTCACCGCATGATTTACTAAAAACAAGGGAGTGAGTTAGTAAAACGCACTGATGTATCATAAGTCGTAGGAACTAATTGTTAATTTGTGGCCATGATATACATATTTTATCCAGCATGTCATGTTCGGGGCTCCATATGAAACTTCTACTACATTTGGACATCGCAAGAGACATCCACTCATGGTTGTTCTTGACTTCTGGTCAAATACAACACTAACAACTTCTAATAGAAACGGTTCATGTTAAAAACTGGTTACTGGCTAGATATATCAGAACATGGATTACCACCTAAAACTAATCTCTTTCTGCAAACTAACTGTCACTCTGATAATTTATCCTCCTCTGCTGGAACAGGCCTGAGGGGAGGGGAGAACATATTTTCCACCAGCTGTCTCACATGAATGAAACTTTGGTTTAAAAGATTTCAGCCGGTGCATTTTTGTTCCAGTTTCTGTATTAGCGCATCTTGCATAGAACATTGTGGAGTGCGTTTGTGGATCTAATTGCATCTGAAGTTGTGGAACTCACCTTTGCTGGGTTTTCGGACGTGCCCTTTGAGTGGCATTTCCTGGCACAAGAGCGACGGACTTGGCGGCACGATCTCAGGACCCGAGCTGTCGTCTGTCTGACCTCCTGTGACCTCCCGTTGCAGAGTCTGGAAAAGAAGTCAAAGGTTAAACATAGGTCAGAATTAAACACAGGCGTATTGTCCTGTGAGAGCTGTCACATTTGGATGGTTGGGTCTCATTTAATTCACTTTGACAGCACTGCAGTCAGCTTCTTTAGTTCACTCCACATGGATTTATTATTGGTTAATTCTGTATAAGCCATTGCTTGCAATGAGGATATAGATGGCTTGTGCCAACCACAACTACCAGCTGAAGAGAGCATGAAACCATTCAACATCAAGAGACATTAAGGCCCTGTTTACACCTGGTATTAAAAAGTGTTTTCGTCATTCTGATCACAAGTGGATGACGCTAAATACTAAGGCTGGTCTGAATACCATTTTTTGAGCTTCGAAGCTTCGGTAGTAATCAACACGAATATTCAAAGCTTCGAAGGGAGGGGGCTGAACATATTCTTCTCTCTAATAAAGGCAGGAATCTCAAGATGCACTAGTGAACTAGAGATACAAAACACACAGGTCTGTTACGTCCCAGTAAAATCTCACGATTGAGTTTTAACAAGCTTCTATATTTCGCAGTAGATTTATTTAGATTGATAATAACAGGTAATATGCTTGCTGCGATAGTCAGTGTTACCGGTGTTATCGGTGTTCAGGCGCAACACTGGTTACATCACTTGCCCACCATGGCACCGCCCCCCACCGTTGTTTTGATCTTTTTATAGTAATACAATCATTTAGATAAAGAACAGACACTACAAATAAAAACTGAACGTGTCTGCTTAATACAGCGTGAGCCGAACGAGAGTCGCAGCACAAACTAGCAGCAGGAGTGAGATTTAATTTATCACGAGAACAAGGAGCTGAATGCCAAGATGACGGCGGAAGATTTAGTTTCAAAGCGGAATGTAAAAGCGCCTATTTAAGTGAATTTGTCATTGTACTGTTTTGTTGTTGTGTTTTTCATTAAGAATAATAGACTAATGGACCCACCATTCAAGCAACCCACCCCCGAATTGGCGCCAATTCTAAACCGAAAGTAAAATACGCACGGCCGCACTGTCATTTACGGTGCATGTCAACTTGCTCAACTTCCATAGGAATTCATTGAAATCTCTCGCTTTGCTCCTTCTGTCCATACAAGCTCATGCAGTTGTGCACTCTAGACAGAGAATACTCCAGTTGCGGAGAACACTTTAGTAGGCTAAGAAGAAGCAAATATATTTATTAAGTACAACGAGGTTGGGTTCCTTCAACTCTCCATCCGATTCAAAACGGCTACGCTATATAAGATAATTGTAAAAAAAAAAGAGTATTGTATTTTAGTACATCCCTACTAAAATACGTACAGGTGTAAACGAGGTCTAAAACGTTTTGAGCTTGTCCACTTTCAACCTCAACTTTCAAATTCCAGAGGTAGGCTATTTGAAAACACATTCGACCAGATTGCTTTCGTAATGTAGATTTATTTTGTGGTCCAATGCGTTCGAACAGCCACAAGAGACCGTGTACTCTTCGCCTACTGACCTAGGTGTAATCATTGTGGGAAGCGCGCTAGCCAGATGGGATTTGAACTTTGTTGACCAAAGTTTGGTTTGAAGACGAAAAACGTACCAAGCACAATGTTCTCTCACACACTCACAGTGTTCGCCGTGGTCTTGCAGCTATCAGAGCAGAAACGAAAGCTGCTGCTCTCCATACGTTTTTTTCCATTATCTCCTTTCACATTCATATGTACATTGCGCAAGCTTGTTTCGTCCATTAGATCAAAACATCTGAAAACATTTTAAATCACTTTAAGTTGAAATAAAAGATTGCTCACAGTTGCAAGATATCTCAATGTGACATGTAATTTCACAATTAATATATACAGTTAAGAGGTATTACGTTGCAATTATGAGAAATAAAGTTTTTTGTATGCCGCTAAACAGTTTTGTTAGTGTTGTTGGCTATTGGGCTAACATCATGTTCAATGAAACAAACTGACTAAAAAGTCATGGACTTCCTGGTAGTACATGACTGTTCTATAATTAGTCATCCTGGAAATCAAGCCAACTCAATGCACATGTGCTATGTCATTACTTCAGCAACACATCTAAGAATTAAAAATAAAACATTAACCCCCGGTTTCACAGACAAGGCTGTGAAATATGTCCCATTTTAGCTTTGCTTTATCAGATTACAATCAGATTATCAGATTACGAATTCCACAACCCATTCTGATTGGCAGAGTCAATAGTTCAATATTTCAGCTCCTCCCCTGTTCTGCTCTGAGGTTACATCTTCCAGCTTGGTAAAGCAGAGTAGGAGGAGCAAAACAAGGCCGGTACCACATATGCTAAGCACAGCAGCTAGTAAAAGCCAGCTCTGAAACCAATTAGGACTGCCATACAGTCCACTGCTGCCACATCCACATCCCACGCTGCCAAATCTCCGTTCCTCTCTTCCTCTCTTTGAAAAACATGCCCTTCTGTTGAAGACTCAGCTGAAGTGTGGATCATAACACAAAGGAAAGAAGTCCTTGGAAAAGTACAGCTGAGGAAATCTGTTCGTAGCAGACAAAGAAGAGCAAGGCGATAGACAAAAATGAATCGGTCATTATTTGAATAGCTGTGTTTTATGTAACCAAAAAATATTGTTTTTGTGTCAGTTTAAAGTCAACATGATATCGCTACTCCTTTTACTATACAATCTGACATACAGTAATTTAGTGTGAAATTCAATAGCCAATGAAAAAATGTAAGACGGAGCTTGATTTTATCTATCAGGAATTGACTGGATTGTAAAACGTGGGTGTTTCAGTTTAAGAATGCATGGAATTAGCTGGTTAATTAATGCTTATTTTTGGCAATGATGTATTATTTTAATTGTTGGATACAATTGAGAAGATCAAGATCTCTGAGATGGGACAAGCCAAAAAACATTTGGATTCAGACATGCGATGTGTTTAAATCATGTATATGAACATATACTACCATTCAAAAGTTTGGGATCAGAAAGACTTTCTAAATTTTCGAAAGAAATCTCTGACACTTACCACGGTCAAAATATTGCTATATTTGCTATCTTTTAATTTAAATATAAAGTTCATTTCAGCAGTTGTTGTGCATGTTTATACAATATTTAGAAGTAGTATGATATTATGTATATCGGATATTGGCATTGGCCAATCAAATAAGTAATGACACTCATCCACTAGTAAACACAGAAATATTGTGGATAATAATACTATTTAAAATAGTACTATTTTTACTGTTTCTACTTTAATATATTTCTTTAATATATTAATATAATTAATGTATTATTCCTTTGATGGCAAAGCTGAATTTTCAGCAGCCATTACTCCAGTTACTTCAGTGTCACATGATCCTCCATGCTCATTTGGTGCGCCATAAACAGTTGTGCTGCTTAATATTTTTTGTGGAAACAAAAAATATTTTTTTTAGGATTCTTTCATGAATAGCAAGTACTATATGATATAGAATTCTTTCGTAAACAATTAGAAAATCTTTTCTGTCACTTTTGGTGAATAAAAAGTATAAATTCCTTTCAATAAAAAAATCTTACTGACCCCAAACTTTTAAAATTTAGGGTATATGACAACTGAATTTGTGTATGGAATTTTACACAAATCAAAACAAGGCTGTGAGGGATAGACTCAGTCTTTACAATAGTATGTACTGTATAAAGGTCCTAGATCATGTACATTTTAAAGGTCCCGTTCTTCGTGTTTTTTTGAAGCTTTGATTGTGTTTACAGTGTGCAATATAACATGTTCATGTTTCGCGTGTAAAAAAAAAACAGTATTTTTAACACAATTTACTTATCTGTATACCGCTGTATTCACTGTCCTAAAAACGGCTGATGACTTCCTTTATTCTATGAAGTCCCTCCTTCAGAAATACGTAACGAGTTCTGATTGTGCCAGCGGTTCCCGTGTTGTGGTTTGACCGCAGCTTAGCGAACGTGGCACGGTTCCTGTGTTGTGATTCGACAGCAGCTTAGCGCACATGGAAAGGTCACGCCTCTTAACGGGAGATATATCCGCTTAATGATCTCTACAGCGTCCCTGGGAAAGCCAAACAAAGGTGATTTGACTCCGGGAAGAAAATAACAGCGTCTCGACGACATGGCGACAAACACACTCAAACGCAACACTTCCTTTTCTCCACGCGGCATGTCCTCTTCTCCACGTGGGACAGCAACAAGACCACGCCCCCTTTTTTTGCGTATTCTTGTGGGCGGAGGTTAGTCTGTTCTACTGACGTCATTTATGAAGGAAGTACCAGGATGTAGTCCAAGCCGGCCGTTCGCTGTAGGCTTTGAAAGGGAACTTCTGTTAAATAAAATATCTCGCTTGGCATTGAACTTTGAGCTTTATAATTTTACAGGTATTATGTATGCTCTAACAGCAACATTACACACTAACTAAAGTTTGAACAATGGGATCACGAAGAACGGGACCTTTAAAACGCAGCTTTCAAAACATTCTTATGTAGTTTTTTTTTTGGTCAACTAAACAATCGCCATGTTAAATTCCACTGAACACACTGTAGGCCTACTTCTATCCCTCACAGCCTTGTTTTTCCTGTCAAAAATGATATATATTGCTACCCTACCTAAGGTCTATTGGTGCCATTATTGCTTACATAGCATCTTTAAACAGTGCTATCAGAAATGTAATTCAAATAAATGTTGGCGATTACAATCAAAGTATCACAAACAAGATGCTTCAGACAAAAGAGCATGTGTTTTTGTTGATGTTTAGGTTAGTATAAAGACCTCTTGAACAAGCGAGCAGTCGTGCTTCCTGATGAATCACAGGAGAGTTACACAGAGGGCTGATTTAAGCATGAAGAAATGTGCTGAGCTTCAGTTCATGAAAGCCAAAACCAACAAATCACTAAATAGAACCGCCTTCTCTGCCTTCACAGGGTACTTTCCCACTACTCCTGCTGAAGCACAGGTTTCGACAGCATGTGTGTCTCATGAGCCCATGTCAGTACAGATAACACTCCACCGGAGATATTTAGATCTAACAAAACTGGGATACCCCAATAAAAGTCTCAACATACATCATGAAGCGTTTTATCACATTTTGTCAACATGTGTTTTTACCGTTTTGACTGCACAGTGATCCTTCACTGTAGAAACCAATATCACATAACTACAAAGTTTGTATTTTAATCACAAAATCACAATAAAAATAAAACAAACACTACCTGATTTCTGAAGGATCATGTGACACTAAATACTGAAGAAATGGCTGCTGAAAATTCAGCTTTGGCATTGCAATAGAAAATTACCCTTGCATTCAATTAGAAAACAGTTATTTCAAAATTTTATAATACTTCAAAAACATTATAAAATCTTAATTATTTCAAACTTTTGACCAGCAGTGTTAGTGTATATACACTCCTAAAAAAATTAGCCACGCCCAAAATGGCTAAACACTAAGCTTTTAATTGTCAGAACCACAAATTATTGGTCAGGAAATTAGCCAATTTTAAGCAAATGCACTACTTAAAAGCCATTGCTGTCTGAGAAAAACATCAAAGACTGAATAACGTTTTTGTCAGAATATGGGAAGTGTGGAATAAGTGTGTGTGGAGTGATAAATCACAATGAAGCATGAGTCGCTTGATGATGCTCCAGCATGTTGTCTTTAAAAATCTGCTGAGATATATAATAATAAATGCATCTCTACCACAGTGAAGAATGGAGGAAGAGGTGTTATTGTGTGGGGAGCCCTTTTAATGCTTTGGAGTACATGATAATGTTGCAGAATGGGTTGCTTCCCACAAAAGAAAAATTATCTAAAGAATTTTATTTTCCAACAAGACAATGCTCCTGCCCAAACTGCAAAGACAACCAAGAAATGCTTTGCTGTGGAGGCATTTCAATCTCTGTTTAAACATCTCAAAAACAAAGAGACATGGTTACAACAAGAAGTTATAAAGACAGACAGTCTTGTGGAGTGGAGTTGGAACACCAACTTAGAGGGAAAAAAAACCCATATAAATATGCTAAAAAATATTTATACAACAGTTCTTTCTGGTTATCGAATCTGATTGGCTGAGAGCCTTTTCCAGCCGTGCGATATTCACACAGTATCGGCACGCATCGTTTGTATCACTCCGCTTGCAGCGACTGTCATGGCGGTCGAGCAAATCCACCATACGTTTTAAAAATACTACTGTTGTTGTGTCACGGAATGTACAGTTTTTAGGCGAGTAATATGTATTTAGAACTCAAATATGTGACTCATACACGATCAGGCATAACATGACATTGTATAATATTGTATTGGTCCCCCTTTTGCTGCCAAAACAGCCCTGACCCGTCGAGGCATGGACTCCACTAGACCCCTGAAGGTGTGTTGTGGTATCTGGCACAAAGATGTTAGCAGCAGATTTTTTTAAGTCCTGTAATTTGTAGGAAATTTTGAGGCCAAGTCAACACCTCAAACTCGTTGTTGTTGTGCTCCTCAAACCATTCCTGAACCATTTTTGCTTTGTGGTGGCGCATTATCTTGCTAAAAAAGACCACAGCCACCAGGGAATACCGTTTCCATGAAAGGGTGTACATGGTCTGCAACAATGCTTAGGTAGGTGGTACGTGTCAAAGTAACATCCACATGGATGGCAGGACCCAAGGTTTCCCAGCAGAACATTGCCCAAAGCATCACACTGCCTCCGCCGGCTTGCCTTCTTCCCATAGTGCATCCTGGTGCCATGTGTTCCCCAGGTAAGCAACCCACACACACCCGGCCATCCACGTGATGTAAAAGAAGACATGATTCATCAGACCAGGCCACCTTCTTCAATTGCTCCGTGGTCCTGTTCTGATGCTCACGTGCCCACTATTGGCGCTTTCGGTGGTGAACAGGGGTCAGCATGGGCATCCTGACTGGCTATGCAGCCCCATACACAACAAACTGTGATGCACTGTGTATTCTGACACCTTTCTATCAGAACCAGCATTAACTTCTTGAGCAATTTGAGCTACAGAAGCTCGCCTGTTTGATTGGACCACACGGGCCAGCCTTCGCTCCCAACGTGCATCAGTGAGCCTTGGCCGCCCATGACCCTGCCGCAGGTTCACCACTGTTCCTTCCTTGGAGCACTTTTGATAGATACTGACCACTGCAGACCGGGAACACTCCACAAGAGCTGCAGTTTTGGAGATGCTCTGACCCAGTCATCTAGCCATCACAATTTGGCCCTTGTCAAAATCACTCAAATCCTTACACTCGACTATTTTTCCTGCTTCTAACACATCAACTTTGAGGACAAAATGTTCACTTGCTGCCTAATAAGTCCCACGCACTAGCAGATAATCAGTGTTATTCACTTTACCTGTCATAATGTTAGGCCTGATCAGATGCTATGGAATATTCTTCAGAACTGTGTGTGCATCATGTCAGCATATATAATGTCATTTTTACATCTATTTATTCTGGTTTGTAACTGTTGTATAATATCATATTCTATAATGAAAGGGTTTTGCTGCTTCTGTCAGTGTTTTCAAAGCCTATTTGTTGACTCACCAAGCAAACATTTTTGAGTTACAACATAATTATACATTTGCAATATTACATTACACGTTGGGTTTAAGAAAGTGTAAGTGTGAGTCTTATGTCATCATAAAGGCATTGACTCGTTGAGATCACTCCTGCACTTGGAACCCATTGGAGAGGATGGAACAGATTTAAGACGGTAAACACTCCTTGGTTGTGAGATCTCATGGCTGACTTGTTTGTCTTTGCCAGATGACCCCAGTTCATTATTGTTGCTCTTGGTGTTCCCCATAGATACTGTTGAATAAATCAGGTCTGATGTGTGTATCTTGGGGTGTATGGCCTAGTGCTAAAAAAATTGAGGCTAGTAAGCAAAAGGTTGCAGGTTCAAAGCCCAACAGGGGTTCTATGAACCATCAGCATCGTTGAACTGAGACACTTAACCCCAGGTTGCTCTAAGGGGACAGTCCATGCTACTTTGGAAATGTCTGTCTTATAAGAAATTAGTTATAATAAACATGGCCCATTCAACTCAAGCTAATATTTTTCTGCAGTTATACAGAATATTTATGTAAAAAAATAACAATATAGTCAAACCAAAAATTATTCAGACACCAGATATAATTTTTACTAGTGGGTGCCGGACACTATAGTTCACTTATGTAAGTGAGGAGAGCAAAATAAAGTAAACTGTGACATATTATACCCAAAAATTCTTATGGGACCAAAATTATTCCGACGCTTTGACCTGACCATGTTTTGCTTAAGTGTTTTTTCTTTAATTGCAAATGCGACCTTTTACACCACAGATTGAACAAAATGAAGCATTACTTGGTCATTGGTTGACCTAAATTGGTATTATCTAATTATGTACTTAAATGTAACAGCTGACAGCTGATTGGTTGGTTGTAATCCATTGCATACCCTTCTATTAAAGTTATCTGACATTAGCAAGATGAATTTGTTCTGAGTTCTTGTCATATTTTATTACCATTTTCTAAAATCTAGCAAATAAACTGTGATAATGTGAGAAAATGTTGAAGGCGTCTGAATAAATATTGGTTTGACAGTATAAGCCATTATTGAATGAATGTGGATCTCAAATTTAAAGATCTTTCCTGAGAATTCAAAATATTAATAATTTATTTAGATTTGTACAAATCAATTAGACAGACCTATTCACTTTCTTAAACATTCAGCAAGATATCTCCTTTTGTGTTATATGAATGGAAGTCAGTTACACATGTTTGGAAGTCGCAATGAAACGGAATAGTGGCAGATATTTTCTTCCATACTGTGACACACGTTCGAGTGTAACAAGTATCAAAAAAGAAAAATGTAGGGTGGGGAATTATTTCTATGCTTAGGTTGTTGATTGGATTTGGATTTACTATAGGCTTTGCACACAAAAGTGAATGTAAGCTTGTAGGGCTAAATGATGGGAGAAGTCCCACATACATCACCAGATCACCAGACAGAAGTCTGTCATTTTCAATGGAAGAGGCAGTTGACATTTTGATTCAACTTCCTTTGTTTTGTTTTTTACTCAAATGAAACATTTGCATGGATGAATGATTCACATATCTTTAAAACGCATTAAAGAACATTTCATGACATGCAGACTTTAAATGCTTCCCACCTTGCAGCACGGACATCCGGCATGGCAGGAGTTGAAGGTGGATGCGGTGATGTAGGAAGAGAAGGTCGGGGTCGGGGTCGCGCTCATGTTTGGGAGTGCAGCAGCGCAGGCCCCGCCCCCGTGTGACGTCGAAGACGCCTCACCAACTGTCACCTGTAGGATCTCCTGTATCTGTGTCAACTCTTGCCTCAGCACCTGCTTTTGGTGAAAACTAAAGGCGGGATGGTTCGAAGCCATGGTGAAGAGGAGCAAAAACTGCTCTCCCGTCTGGCCATCGTTAAGCTGAAGCCCGTAGTTATTAATGATGGTGTCAATGTGAGTGAGGGTGCGAAACAAAACTCCGGCCGCTACGCGGTTGTCCGAGCTGAGGAGCGCGAGTGAGACGAGCAGCTTGCTCCTCACGACCTCATCCGTGATGTTAGTCAGGTTGGCGAGGTCAGTCGGGTTGTTGGCTTTGATTTCTGCATCCCTCAGAGAGTGGTAGTCCTTCCGGGCTAGGTCTTCCAAACACGAACCGAGGAAGCGCAGCTCAATGGGAACGCATAGGTCCAAAAGGCCGCAGAAGAACTCAGCCCTCTGCGCCGAACTCAACACGGAGAACCAGCGGTAAACCTCCTCTCTCTGAACAAAGCATCTGTTCTCAACCATCTTAGACAGCACTCATAAAATGCTTCAGGTATTAATAACAAAGTTCATACAGCAGTGGTCGATGGCCTTAACGAACTTTACAAACTTCCCAATCATTAACTGACGTAAACATCCATGAACTTATGGGTAGTGGTCAGTCTGAGCGCCTCAGAACCCCTAAAACAAGACATGCTACATGGTTTCCTTCGTGTTTTATATGCCAGCGATTGCATTATCTCGTCAAAGCCTATCAAGTTATTGAAGAAACAAATTGTGTTTACTGTAATCCCAGACGCGCGGCAGCGCAGCCCCTCTGCCCGCCCGTGTCTCTCCTTTTTCGGCAAGCCCCCCAACGTGATCCCACGTCAGCCAGTTATTCAATAGACTCCAGGACACACTATAAAACAAGCACCTTTCTTTCAGATCTTACAGTATCCGTTATTTTTCCAGATGAAATGATCGGCATTGCTGTGCACGAGCAAAGGAACCGTCGTCGGGCAATAAACATTGTGTGTGGAAAACTCCCCAATTTTAACAGTTTGACTGTTCGAATGGACGTCAATATATCCGTATAACGTTATTCCTTCGTCGGACGATGAAGTAGCGTTTGTTATGTTTTTTTTTAACGTGACACTTTACCCGCTGCTTTTGTTTGCACTTCACGAGAGTGAATTAATCTACGGTTTCGTTGCCTATCATTATCCTGTCTTGATGTCGAGTAATGAAAACTGAGTGTAGTTCACTATCCCGAACTTCACGCAAACCCTGCCCACAGCTGATTTTTATTGGATGAGCAGCTTGTCAATAATCACATTCTGCACCGTGATTGGCCAAAACGCTATTCTCGTATATCTTTCAAGCGCCTGCAATCATATTTGATGTGGACAGTACAACTGTGTAATTTAAAGAGATAGGGTACATTCACTTAACATATACATTCTTAAATTAATTTGAGACCACGTAAAAGTATTTAAATTTTATAAAATGCTATGCATTATTAATGTGGTGATCTTAGTACAGGAAAACTCCTTTTCTGAAGTATGCCTTTGGCTCTAGTCTAGCCAATAGGCATAAATGGGAGATCTCTGGTTTTGTCATTTAATGATGTCAGCTTTCCCGAAGATGGCGCCAATTGTCCCAGGGCTCAAGTACCAAGTTGTATAAATATCCTCACCCAATCTAGCGGATTCTATATTTCCTCAGTGGATTTCCAAAGGTTCTTCAAGTTGTGTTAAAAATAAATGCTTTTGTATTTAAATACTTTGATAATTAAAAAAATAATAATATTAAAATATGCATCATAATTCATACTCTAGAGAAAAAGTTTTAAATGCAGGGATGTAACTCTGATCTGACAAGTAGAGTGGGCAAAATTGAGTGTTGTGTGATTTGTAATATCTAGAAAACACATTTTGATTCATAATGTTGTCATTTTTATTTTAAATATATCACATTGTCATAATGTCATCATAGGACAAGTGGTCACATATATAAGTAGGCTAACTGTAAAAGTTTAAGTCAAGGGAGAACCCCAAAATGTGTATTTGTTGTCGGGCCTCCAGGAAAAGGATTTGAAAATAAAACTTTGGACAGTTTTGGAAAAGCTACTCAAAAAAATTGTTTAAGAGAAAATAGCTAATTGCGTTACATACAATTTTTATATTCATGCTTTACAAAAATTAACCAGATACTGTCAAGATAAAACATCTAAAAAAAAATACATTAACTTGACATCACTTATTGAATTGAGTCATTCATAAATTGCACAAAGTTGCTGATCTTAATCGCTGACAAACGATATGATGCATTTCAGACTAGTTTTCAGTGGATTGCAAATAGATATTACATGTTATCCAGTGTTGTTGTGCTTTTTTTTGGTACTCTTTGTGTTTGTATCATGTTATAGTTTTACTGCTATGAGATGATTCGGTGCGTGCATGAATGAAATGTAAACACAGTGTTGACATTCACTGGATCTAAAACGGTTGTAGCAATTGTTTTACTCTTCAGAGATATTTACACTTTATATTTTAGCATGTTAGTTGAGCAGAGTGCACAGTAACAAATTCTGGATTTGGTGAACTTTTATGGATTCACGAAAAGCTTTGTTGCTTACATGTTAACATTAGTTAATGCATTGGGCATTTTACAACATTTATTATTACTCTAGGTACATGTTAATTTCTACATACACTGATTACATTTTTAACATTTTAAGTTCTATAAATTAACATTAATGTTATTACAATTTAACAATAAATTAACAATGAATAATAGTATATTTAAAAAATTTACATGAACAGATTATTAACAAAAATGTAAAAACTGTTATTCATTTTTAGTTTATGACATCTAATTTAGAACCATTAACAGAATATGAGAACACCCTACTGGTAATCTTTTATAATCAAATACAAATGTAGAAGATGAGTAAACTTTAGTATGACCTAATAAATGGCAAATTAAACTGTTGCTGATCATAAATGAACACTAGAGGGAGCAGTTGGCTCTCACTTTGTGACTGAAATTTGAAAGCTTTTTCTGTGCCCAAGCAAAGGTGACAGGTGGTCAAATTTAAAGCGTTGGAAATATATTAATTCAGTACTAGTCCAACTGATTGGGTGCAAAAAATAAATAAATAAATAAAACCAGGGCTCTGAACCGGTTCAAGGAACGAAAACGAAAACCGGAAACGAACGAAATTTTAAGAGGAACAAAAACGGAAACGAAATCAAAATCAATTTGAATCGTTCTGAACAGAAACGTTAATTTGAAATGACCATTAACCGGTTAATAACGTTATTTTATCGTTCTCTTTAATATTTTAATTTGGCAGTGACCAATCATGAAATGAGTAGTACAGCATGTGACGTTGACGGATCAAGCGTGAGTGAAATGCCCGCGCACCAGTCATCTACGAATCTACCGGTAACGCAAGTCAGTGTGAGCGCGCATTTTCATGCCTCAAGTACATTTCATTCCCCGCTGAGGTCTACAATGAATGTGCAGGTATTGGAGGACTTTCTTTTCGAACGTTTAAATAAGCAGAACGGACTTTAAACTCAAATAGTCTGATTTAGGCTGATTTAGTTTATGGATTTTGTTTAAGCCTGTCCAAGTAGGTTGCATCTATCAAACATTTTTCCTATAGTCTTTCAGATTGCCAATACAGGACAGGTCAATGTTTTCTATATAGACGGTTGATGCTTCGTATTAAATGGTATGTTATATTGCATTAAATGCAAGCTTTATTAGCTGACTGAATTTGATTATGTGATGCAAGAACGTGTTGCGCAGTGTTTGCTTTGAAATTAGCAGTTGACGGTGCATTAAAAGAGCAATGGTTATCCAGTTTATTTATTCTTTATTCATGCATTTTTTAAAACAAGTCGTGTTGAAAAAAAGTTATGTACAAAGAATGTTATCACTCTTCTGAAAATAATTCGGCATTAGAGGCCACTTTCGATTGTCTAACGCTCCATTAAAACAGGTCCGCTGTTTATGCCTTGTAATTAATGCATGTATTTCTGGTTTTAAAAATGTTATTAAATAAATATTCAAGTTTAATTACCATGTGTTATATTATTATTGAGTGAAAATATGTCTATTTATACATATTTGTTTAAAGTATAGGCTTAATTAAAATAACGTTATTAACCGGTATTTTTTCATATCAAACCGTTTTCGGAACAGTAATGTTTATTGAGGAACGCAAAAACCGAAACGCTATAATATCGATTCTGCTCGGAGTGAACCGATTGATATTTTTTTTCCGTTTTTAAGCCCTGAATAAAACACTCTTTTTTTTTTTTTACTTTGATGTAAAAATTAACCTAATACAAAGGATGGGCACATACTCAAGTAACAGCTATGATTGATCAAAACCAATAGCCAGGATTGGTCAAAATCATGAATGATGTAGTCTCAGCCTCAAACTATTGGGTCAACGTACGATGCATATGGAACACTTATCTGGAAACACTTCAGGAGTTTCGAAGTCGTCATCTGATTGGTTGAATTTTACAGGATGTCCGCAAGACGTGCGTGTTGCGTTCTTTAACTGTCCGCCTGTAAACAATTGCTGTGACATCAAAAGAAGGCTTACCGGGCTCAACTAAACGCTGGATTTTTGTTCTTGGATGAATTTATAGATGCACTCCGGCCTATTATTGCAGGGACATCGACTTTACATTTTCACGCCCCTGAACATGACGCAGAACAAAATGAGTCAAACTTCCTCTTCTGCAGTCCTTGGCCAATGAAAGCTGCGAAAAAAGCTGCCGTCAGTCTGAATATCTGGCTATGCAAGACTATGTGTGACATAACTTTTAATGAACTTAAACTTATACATACACATGTCAAATAGGGGAATCCTTTTTTATGTCATGGTATCATTTTCAGTGGTACATTGTGGACCAATTCATCAGACATCAATTTGCTCCAAAACTATACAAGGTCAAGCTAGCAGAGACGAAAATAGTGGTGCACTATTTATCAAGATAATTACGGTAATCAGCAGGAAAAGCAAAGAGACATGCTTTCTGAGTTTTCTCCCCCCATTGAGTTGGCCAGTGAATGGGATGCCAAAGATGTTTGTCTGATTCACAATCAAATCATTGTCCTATGTACTCAAGTACTTGAGTTTATTTAACATGCTCATTCCTAATACATACCCCCAAAAAAAACCTGAGTTAGCAAATGTCCCTGTTTCTGCTATTGCTGCCCTGTGGTTAAACAAGTAAGAGAAGCTAATTTAATAACTCTCCAAATTTTCAATAACAGCCTTGATTTCTCTCTCTCCCAGTTGTGCTGCAGGTGCGCGTGAGTCATCACGGCCTGTTTTACTAACAAGTCTGAGTGATGTTGTGTCTCTGGGCTTAAACTCATGGTAATGCTCCTCAGGCCTTAATCCTCCACAGCCATAGTGTTTCGCTATCAAATCCTCCATGGTAAAGCAGAAACTATACAAAATTACATTTTCAATATGCAAGATTTGTGGATCACAACAGGATAATGTCAGTGCAATTACAGGTAAATAATTATAATTCATGTTTGTTTTTGGTCAAAAATATTATTTCAATATTGTTTGGCTTTTGATGTCTAATTGTCAAATGATTTCTTTCTCGTAGGTTTATCAAGAAAGACGTTTGTTAATCTGAGAAGAATGTACACACTTCCACTGCAATCTCTATTTTACCCACACACACTCCCACACTCTGCCTGCTGATCCTACTTCATAAAATCTCCCTCTCCTTCTCTAATGCTAATCAAGCCAACAGCAGGCCATCACTAAAGTAGCCTGATAAGCTAAACCACCAGAAGCAATGAGTTAGCATTGTTCAGTCAAACACATGTAGTGTAATGAGTCAAATACATGAATCTTCTTGATTCAAACTGTAGGTGACCTGTTTACTGCATGAAACCTGGTTCCCGGTACCTGCTGAGCCAAAGCAGCATGTCAGAGTATTTTTACTCAGCTCTGTCAGAGATGATCCCCTGTAATTGAGAGGATAAATATCCCTTCTCCTCTTTACAAACAGACTGTTACACACAACAATTTAAATCTAATGATATGATAACACGTAAGTCCTTTGTTTTCGTGTATATAAACAAATCTACATACTGTATTTTGAAGTACGTCTCCCTGTATCCCCTTTGAATTCTCATGGGCTTTTTTCATTACAGGATATTTCCAAGGAGGAAGAAGGAGAAATACTGTATTGCTTGGTGTTCTCAGTAATCTGAAACTTTGATATGTCTTCACTTATGGCATACTTTGTTTATGAATCGTCACCACAGTAAAATAAACCCTTGTGCCTTACAGATTCCATGGAATCCAGTGAAGAATAGTCAGGATGATCAAGAGCCAAGGTCAACAGAGTAAATGTTATATTATCTCACCTGCAACAAAGAGATTTAATGCACCATCTCAAGCCATATCATTAACTGACAAATGCTCTAATTATTCTATGAGGGCAGAGCAATGGAGATTTAGTGGGAGGGTAGGGGGAGGACTAAGCCGGGCAATTAGGAAAAGCAATCTTTGCTCCCTGAGGTGGATAAAGAGAGAGAGCGCGGTGAGTATTAACGCAGTACATGTCTCTTTAAATGAAGGGAGAGCGAGGGAGAGAGAGCATGTGCAAGGGGGAGGGGGACTTGGCTGCGTTGGAACAGTCCGCCTCTAATGAGCAGATTTGAGAGACACCAGTGTAAGAGAGAGAGAGACATCCAAGCATATGGGTGAATAAGATGACGACGGAGAAAAAGACCATCAGTGTCACATGAAAATCATTCTAACAACGTGATTGAGTCAAGGAAGAACAGAAGAAGGTAAATCAGGAACAATGAATCTGGTTTTCCCACCTGCAAGCAAACTGGAGCACAGGATTTTGATACAGACCTGAAAAAGAGACCAGAGAGGAAAGCAGAGACAACGACAAAACAGTGCCCAGATAAGGAATTAATCACATCAGTTTGTTTACGATCAAGCTGTGTGTTCATCCAGTGCTGGCGAGAGCGTGCGTATATATGCATGTGATCGTGTATGGATAGACACTGCATTGCTGCTAGCTGACAGAGACTGAAGCTTGCAAAATCCATTGCTCTTTTTTTCTTGTTTCTCTTGCACTCTGTCTCCCTGTGTGGCATCAGCATGTCATGTGGATTTGGTACAACAGTAAGTGAGCTCCTGGCAGAGGGGATGCATTTGTAAATGCTACTTGCTTGCTTCATCTATCGGCCGTCACTCTGAGGACTCACAGGTTTCTAGGTGGAGCCTGGTGGTCTCAGCAACTGGGAGGGGAAGTGAAACAGCTCAAAGCCCCAGAGAGGGAGAGCGGGAGTGAGGGTAGGTGTGTGCTGGCACAGGGGCCCTCTGTGGAGGCAGGAACGAGGAGGGGGCCAGAGCACCAGAACCGAGAGAATTGTTGCTGCGCTGGTAACGGTAGAACAAGGCGCATGGCTGGCGTGGGCCCACTTTCATCACTAAGAAACAACTGCAGAAAAGCAACTTTTGAATAAAAAGCTCCACTCCTGGAGGAGGATGGTCTGAGAGGGCTCAAGCTGCTCCTGCCTAGTTTGACAGGAGGGGACTACTGCCCAGGAGGGCTCCTCTTTCTTTCTTTTAACTTTTTGCATTGTTTTTTTAAGGCCAATCAAGGGAGCGTTTACGTGTTTTTTTTATTCCCCAGCTTTACACCAACACCCTGGCCCCATTTCCAAGTCTGATTTTGTTTGGGTCTTACTTCTTTTTCTTTTCTTTTTGAGATTTGGGGTATTTGCCAAAACCTATTTCATGCATGTCCACTGGGGGCAGGTTCAACTTTGATGATGGGGGATCATACTGTGGAGGGTGGGAAGAGGGAAAGGCCCATGGCCATGGCATCTGCACAGGACCTAAGGGCCAAGGCGAGTATGCAGGCTCCTGGAGCCACGGCTTTGAGGTGGTGGGCATCTATACATGGCCCAGTGGGAACACCTATCAGGGGACATGGGCGCAAGGTAAGCGCCATGGCATTGGTGTTGAAAACAAGGGCAAGTGGGTTTATAAAGGTGAATGGACACATGGATTTAAGGGACGCTACGGTGTTCGGGAAAGCACAGGAACCAGTGGCAAGTACGAGGGTACATGGAACAACGGCCTACAGGATGGATATGGAACAGAGACGTACTCTGATGGAGGTAAGAGTCTAATGAAATTGAGTTTTTAAAAGTCTTCCAACTAAATGACACCACAAAATGCTGACATCTCTGCACAAGGGATAGTTCACTCCAAAATGAATCACTCTTGTCATTACAAACCAATATGATTTTTTTCTGTGGAACACCCTAACGTTGGACCCCAGTGTTCTTCAAAGTATTTTCTCGTGTATTCAACAGAAGAAAGTCATACCGGTTTGAAACAACATGACGGTGAGTAAACGTTGATGGGATTTTTGTGTGAACTGTCCCTTTAATGGATAACACAAGCACACTGTTGCAGCAAAGAGAGATTTCTAGAATACCCTGTAATTTCCATTTTTGCACCACTCATCACTTTTTTTTACTTGTAGTCAGAATTGCTTTATTCTTCCTCTACTCATCATTTGGGCAAGCAAATTCCTCCATCCTCCACAAGCTGCTGAGGAGATCAATTTGGAGGCTCAAATTAAGGCCAATTGGACATCTAGAGAGAGAGAGGAAGAATGAGAGATTCCCGTCAGCCTACAGCCTGAGATTCAAGTCTTGCAAAAGCCCCTGTCAAAATACCGGAACACCCTATTTGAGCTGGAACAAAGTTTCTGTTTTACTGTTCTGGAGACAGTACAAACTAAGAACAAAAGTCAAGATGATATGAAAGCCAGATAAGTGACAGACCAATGGCCATGAAAGTAACATTTAGACAATAGGCGCATTAACTTGAAACAGATGTTGAATGTAAATGCATATTTGTGCAGAGTCATGTGAGCTGAACCCTCACTTCTGTGCCTTTTTGTAAATTAAATCTCCCATTTCATCACCCTTAGTGTCTTTGTTAGTAAAGGTGCAATATTAATACATAATAGGAAGGTAACAATGTATTGCCAACTATTAAAGGGATAGTTCACCCAAAAATTTGAATTCGGTCCTGATTTTTGTCACCCTCATTACATTCCCAACCTCTAGTACTTTCTTTTGTAGAAGACACAAACATTTAAAGATTGTTTCAAATGTTTTTGTACATATACTGAAAGTCGGTGGGGGTCCAAAACTATATTGGACCACACTGACTTGAATTGTATGAAAAAAAAAAAAAAAAAAAAACACTGAAACAATTTCTTATTTTGTGTTTCACGTGAAAAAACCCCCCAAAGTCAAACAGGTTTGGAAGGACATGAGAGTGCGTAAATAACAAAATAATTTTCAATTTTGGGTGAACTGTCCCTTTAAGTAAATAGGTAGCGTCGGAGTGTATAGATCTATAGATTTATCTCATAGATCTAAAGGTAGCTAAATGTATAGATGTGCACCCCTTTGGCTGTTTTAAGTGTCAATTCTGGTGAATGAGGCATATACTTATATCAACAGTCTATCTATTTTCAGAGCAGCATAACATCTCTCTCTTTGTTTCATTCTCTCAATCTCCTTGCATTATGGAAGTGTTGCCTGTGAGTCTTTTACACCAAGTTGCTGTGGAAACGCACAGACTCTGGCAGCAGGTCAGCGTGTCACTGGAGACTCAGTGCTCGCCACTCTGATTGGCTGGCTGACTCGCTAATGGTGTTTACTTACTTTGGTACTAATCTGGGTCACTTAATCACAACCTCAGTAAGCAGTCAGGGAAGACAGAGATTGAGAAGAAAAAGAAAGAAAGAAAATGAGCCAAAGAAGGTAGAAACAATACAGGAGGAGGTTAATAGGGCCACAAAGAGGTTACAGCGGCATTATCAGCTCTCGGTGCTGTCTGAGTACACTACAGCTGCCACACACGAAAGCATCTGTTCACATTATGACCTGAATTCCCCCATCACATTAAAGAGGACAGGTTTGAAGAGGGCAAACTAGTTTCCATTGGCTTCTACTGCCGGAGAAGAGACTCTCATGGTATGCAATATTATAAACACATCTTTGCTATAAATATGACATTTCTAGGCTTGCTGTGAATACATCCTTCTATGTGATTTTTCAAAACTATTAACGTTACATCACATGCATTAATCTTTGATTCAATAACATGTCTTGTCATGTTTTATCCCTCAGTCAGCCCCTTAGGGATTACTTGTCTACAGAGAATGGCATTGTACAGGATATGGACGATTTTTGCTTTTACGGCTGCTCTGATTTCAGTTTCTGATGTAATCCCAATGATTATTCAGAAGTCAGGGAGTAAAGTACTTACATACATCGATGAGGAACTCTGTGTTGCTTGAGGCCAACAGTGTCATCATGTCCACTATGTGGCTTATGCACAGCAATTCCCAGCAGTTCTGCATTGCTCAAAATACCTACAGCTGGCGCCAAAAGGAAGCATACATATCAGTTTTGTGGTTCAAATACAATCAGGATTATTTTATATTGTTCATAATCCTAAAAAGGAGACTATTCCGCTTCTCAAAAACATCACCTACATAACATAAAAAAAAAAGTCAAACTGAAATCCCCTTAAACGGATAACAGCCTGCTAGTCTATGTAGGCTTACAGAGAGATTTGGTTTTAAGTGTAGCTTTATTTTGTATTGTGGAGCGTTGTGGCAATACCATTGCCCCATATACAAAACAGTACCTGAATAAACAACACTTTTATGGCATTGTTTTTGTAAGATTGACAATGCTATAAAAGTGCGTGGCATGTGAAGCACCTGTTATTTCCAAAGCTATGATAAATGCCCAATGGATGGTTTATCTTAGAGTAGGTTACGGATATAAAGAGATCATCTCTTTATTCCATCTATGGATACAAACACCTGTTTCATTCTAAGAAGTGCACTGTCCTGGATTTAAGGCCACTAGAGGTGAGCATGGCCGACAGATGTGTACTCTGCGAGAGTATGGCCCGCAACCACACGCACGCAACAATTACTCTGAGGTGCAATTGCTGACTTTGTGAAAAAGACAAGAGATTAATAATTCATGGAAGAGCTGATCCAAACAGACTTTCTGCCTGCTTTGCGGGAGTCTGCCTTTTCCTGGTATGAATTTTAATTTGTATTGTATGGGAGATATTTAGGCCAAGTGAGCCACAACGCCACAGACAGACACGTCCCTGATCACGACACATAGAAAGGAAAAAACAAGAAGTATTCAACCTGAAAACAGAACAGCGTGCATTGTTAAATAAACGATTATAAATTCAACCCGGGGGAAGGCGCGTGATTAAATCTGTCCTGTGATGTTTCCGCGTCTTTGATCTTTCCGCATTAACCGTTTCCGTTCTGTGTGCCCCGCGCTGCTGCACAATGCATCTCATAGGCCTCCGGCAGAAGCGCAAGCGAATTAGTTTTGACATGTGGGTTGCAGGACTCATAGAAAGCCAATACAGGACCACTAATCACATAACCATGTGACCCATGTGGGATGTCCCATGCTCATACAAGGCTACTGTTGTCAGTAAGTCAGCAATCTAATGACAGATCCACTACTGCGTTTTCATTTGCATTGCTGTTTTCACAGCAGTGCAGTGATTCAATTAGATGTTCCTCTGATTAATACTAACGTCTGCATCCTCAGAGAACGCCCGCTCTCTATATTGCATATTCACACTTGGTTTGTTCAAATAGACTTGTTAGATAACACAAAGCAAGAGATCTGACATCTACCTCACAGAAAGAATGCGTTGTATTGGATATCTGAACATCTTAACCTCCTGAGACCCAGCAAACAAACACAGGTTTTGTTATTTCGATTATTGAATTTGTGCGAAAACACCAGATGTACGGTTGAAATATCAAAAAGTTTGATCAAATACGCTAACAGCAAAAACAAATGATACGGGAATAATTTCCTTTTCTATATACTAAGCATGGTTAATGGTTAAAGTTTATTCATTCATTGCATTTGGGATTGTATTTTCCCCTGCTGTTTGTGACCCTGTAAAATAGAGATATATTATATTATAAATAGCTTTACATAATTATATAATTTCATTATAATATTGAATATGAAAAAAAGGTCCTTTTCGTGATATATATGAAACACTTATATATGGTCTAAGAGATATTAGCAAACAACTTATGTCCACTACAGTGAACAAAAATTAATTGCTGAATCTCAAGAGGATATAAAACTCAACTGAAACAGGCAGGCTATACACCCACTCTTATCTTCAGAACCACGGAGAGCGCCAGCAGCGCGCCGGTGTCGTGACTGTTCTCCCTCTATCTTTCTCTCCCTGAGAGGAGCTTTCCCATGATATCATAGTAATACAAGAGAAGAGTACAACGATTATCTAACACATTTTGTTCATTAGGCCTACCTGTCATGCTGTTTACTTATAACGCCTCTTTAGCCGCCTCTTTTAATGAGAAGTTCCTATGACTACCAGCAGAATTATCAAAGGGCTAGTAGATTGCGTGTGTTTGTACCACAAGAGATCTCACTTTCACTCCCTTGCCTGACCTCACTGGGAAAACGTACATAAGGGACCTTTTAGCAATTCGCTTTGACCGACAATAACATTTTCTGAACGTCGAAGTGTGAAATCGAAAGAATTGCATTAGAGTAACAAATGTCCTTTTTTTCTTTTACAGTGCAAATAGTTGATTTTTATCATGATTGTTCCTGTTTCATAATGAAAAAATTTATGTTATGGATCAGTACAAGAGAAGAATGTTGGCAAACAGTATTTAGAAATGTTTTGCACTTCTCCAGGCAAAACAATACCTGAATTTACACAAATTATCCTATCCAAAGTTTACATACCCTTGGTTCTCTATATTGTGTGTTGCATCCTTGAGTGGGTCTCTGAAAAGTGAAGATGTCCACTTTTTTTGGCACAAGTTTCCCAGCATGCTCGTTATGGCTGCAGTGGCTATATGATGTTAGGATCCATATTTGCGACTCATAACTTATAAATGCATGAGGAATCAACATGATATTAAAAAACATTAAAGGTGCTGTATGTAAGTTTTTCACTTTACTAAAGCATAAAAATACCATAATATGTAGGAATGACAGCATCATTCAGTGACAGTGGTCCAAATAGGCACTCAAACTCACAGCTCACACGGGTTGCCAGCTTGAGGACATGCAACAGGAGCGAGCTCAATTGACAATGAAAGCCACACTGTTAGTGGATGACTTAATTTATCCGCATTTTAATATGATCTCATCCATAGAGATTGTTAGATGGATGACGAGGATTTTCAGGTCAGTTAAAATCTGTGATCTCTGACCCAGTTTGTTTGCTGGCTTCCATGGCTGCAATATGCTGGGTTTTCTGGCAACCTGTGGTGTCGAAATACTATTGGGTAAACTAGCAACGAGCAGAGTCGCACAGACCAAAACAAAAACAAACATTCCGACACGGAACGCACATTTCAAAGTAGAATAACTGGCTGTAGCGTTGTTTTTCTGTGAAACAAGTATGTGAATTTAGCATGCTTCCTAAATATCTGCAAACATTGGTATTTTTATCCTTTAGTAAAGTGAAAAACTTACATACAGCACCTTGAACATTAGAATCCATAAATATGATGCAAAGTGTCACTAATCTTTTGCTCTTCTTGCACATCCTGTTAAAATCAGTGCATCTTAATTTCAGTCACTGTGGCTTGGGTATCTGCGCGAGGCCTTCAAGGAACACAGAGCAGTTCAAAGGCTAATCAAGGACAAGTTCCCCCTCAACATACCTCAAACGGGAAGACGTAATGTACAAAACCATTTCAGCCGGTGGGCGGATCTTGTCCTCTGACCACCAGACTCCGCGTCGGATGCTTAGTTTCGTGTCTGGGCCAACGCTGTGCCCATCAATCAGAGCACTTCGGACGTCAGCAGTTTTACATCACTGTCAGGCAGCCTTTATTCTGGAAGGCCTGCCAATGCATCATAATCAAAAATCCTCTCTCGTCTATAATCCATTGAACTATCTATTAGATTTGCTTCTGTTTCGTGGATGCTAATGATGTTACTGATTATCCACAAAATTTGTTTGCTATACAGGTCTGTAGAGATTTATAATTGTGAAAAATGATAACAAATCAGATTCTTTCATTTGTGGCTTGTAGAAGTTACAATAATGTTGGTATGATGAACATATTTAGCTATTGTTATCTCAAAATCTTGATTTATTTTAGTTGTTACGGTTCAATCTGAAGCGAGCAAAAGTGTGCAGTAGATAATGAATGAAAGATTGTGTGTATGTGTGTGCGTTTGCGCGAAAGAACTACACTGTGATTGTTTGGGAGGTGTGAACTCATGCCACCTCTCTTTCTATGTGTCAGTGCGTGTGGGAACTTCCTGAGCTAATCCCATCACTTTAGGTCTTTTGTTTGATCTACATATCACACAGCACGCAGCTGCTGCCCGACAATATGAAGAAAGCATCAGCAAGATGCTGGCCAACTGTCGGCCACTCCACGGAATGCAGCATCAGAATGACAACAGTGCAGGCCTGTGACAGTGTGTCAGTTTCCTGTTCTTACTTCAGCTGCAGTACTATGGAATTACATTTGTTTAAAAAAAAAATGAACGAAACTTTATGAAACGAAACAAAACTTTATAAAACTGAACAAAACTTTTTCAGAAACTATCAAAAATATCCATTACAAAAGAAGAAAAACACATTGAAAATGAAAAAAATGAACTCAGTCGCACAAATTTAACCGGATATTCAAATATGCTTCATTCTTTGTTAATGTTTTTCAAAGATTCGTTTTCGCAAATCGGTATTCTGAATGCATTGCCACAGATTTCGCTTACGCTTCGCAGTTTTTTGTTTGCTGTTTTGACACAAACATCTCGTGGGGGCGGGCTTAACAGTGATCTACTCTGATTGGATAGTGAGCTTTCGATGGACAGGTGCTCTCTGACCTGGAAGTATAGACGTCACTCAGTGGCGCACACGTTGGAAAACCTTTGCGTTGCTTTGCATAAAGTTTATACAAGTTTGTAAAGAATTTCTAAACAGTTTAGTTTATTAGTTTGTAAAGATGAGCTCTCAGGAGAGACACGGAGCGGCGGCGGCGGCATCATCTTCCTCCTCCGCTTGTTCTTCAAGGCAGTTTGAAGTTCTGTGTTACTGAAGTAACCAATAACATCGATTAAAGTTGTATCCATGTACAGTGTGCAACCGTTCGTTGCGGGTTATTATTGTCATTCACACGTTTGCAATGCACTGATGTGTGTTATGTCATGAAGTTTGATTGTTTGCTCTTTTGTACAGTTATTACTGTACAAATTATGCTGTTATAGGTCTTCTTGCACTTGTTCCTACAGGTCAAAAACAAAACAGCCCCTTTAGGATATTTAAGCCAATAATCCTTCTTTCTCTCTCTCCTCTCCAGTTAATTTGCACTAAGTCAGCCACCATCATGATAACGACAAGCAAACTATTTTTTTAAAGCTTTATAACTTATATACCATCATTCAGTGCCTATCTGGAAAATTGACGTTTGTCTTGGGTCATGACAATTAGCATTAAAAGAAAAGAAAATTAGGCAAACATATTGTATATGTATATATATATATATATATATATATATATATATATATATATATATATATATATATATATATATATATACGGTACACACACACACACGTTACACGGTATATTGAGATACATAAAACGTTTTTAAACAATGACTGTGTCAAATAAAGCCAGAACGGTTGCACACTGTACATGGATACAACTTTAATCGATGTTATTGGTTACTTCAGTAACACAGAACTTCAAACTGCCTTGAAGAGGCAGTTTGTGTCTCGCATGCGCGCTCTTGCTCGCTCGCTCTAGATTGCGGGAGAATTTTACTAATTTGCGGGCATCAGGGAGCCGCTATAAATATGCGGGAGACTTGGGATGTCTGGGTGATTGACATGACCAGTACCCTGTGGTACTTGCATGTTACTATCACAAGCAAGCATAATGTTGAGGCCTGCCCAGAAAAACGTTGGTTCTAATAATAGCCCCGGCCTTTATTTACCTTCGGTGACAGCGAGACCGGCCAATGTTGGAGACCCGGCCGCTAATGGAATACAGGCCAATATTAGAGGATTTACGGTATATATATATATATATATATATATATATATATATATATATATATATATATATATATATATATATATATATACAATATGTTTGCCTAATTTTCTTTTCTTTTAATGCTAATTGTCATGACCCAAGACAAACGTCAATTTTCCAGATAGGCACTGAATGATGGTATATAAGTTATAAAGCTTTAAAAAAATAGTTTGCTTGTCGTTATCATGATGGTGGCTGACTTAGTGCAAATTAACTGGAGAGGAGAGAGAGAAAGAAGGATTATTGGCTTAAATATCCTAAAGGGGCTGTTTTGTTTTTGACCTGTAGGAACAAGTGCAAGAAGACCTATAACAGCATAATTTGTACAGTAATAACTGTACAAAAGAGCAAACAATCAAACTTCATGACATAACACACATCAGTGCATTGCAAACGTGTGAATGACAATAATAACCCGCAACGAACGGTTGCACACTGTACATGGATACAACTTTAATCGATGTTATTGGTTACTTCAGTAACACAGAACTTCAAACTGCCTTGAAGAACAAGCGGAGGAGGAAGATGATGCCGCCGCCACTCCGTGTCTCTCCTGAGAGCTCATCTTTACAAACTAATAAACTAAACTGTTTAGAAATTCTTTACAAACTTGTATAAACTTTATGCAAAGCTACGCGAAGGTTTTCCAACGTGTGTGCGCCACTGAGTGACGTCTATACTTCCAGGTCAGAGAGCACCTGTCCATCGAAAGCTCACTATCCAATCAGAGTAGATCACTGTTAAGCCCGCCCCCACAAGATGTTTGTGTCAAAACAGCAAACGAAAAACTGCGAAGCGTAAGCAAAATCTGTGGCAATGCATTCAGAATACCGATTTGCGAAAACGAATCTTTGAAAAACATTAACAAAGAATTAAGCATATTTGAATATTTGTATATCAGGTGTTTTTAGATTATGTCTCTCACAGTGGACATGCACCTACGATGATAAAAATGGATGGATGGATGGATGGATAGACAGACAGACAGACAGACAGACGAAAGGAGGGACAAATGAATGATAGATAGATAGATTAATAGATTAGATAGATTAGATTAATTCATTCAATCGATTTTTCGCCCAGGCCTACCTGATCTCATAAGAAAAAGTAACTATTTTATGAGTTGGCAATTTGGTATGACTTTGTTTGAACCGTTTCATGTGAAGGTCCACCCCAAACCCTAGGGTAAACCTGACCCTTGTTGGGGTGTAAGCAAATAGTAAAAAAAGAAGAAAAAAAAAGTATGAATGAGACCATATGAATTTATACCAATTCGCCACCAATTTGATCATGTAAAAAAAGTTACAAATTGATAGATAGATGAATAGATGGATGGATGGATGGATGGATGGATATATACACGAAAGGAGGGACAAATGAACAATAAATAGAATGACAGACAGAACGATAAAACGACAGATAGACGAAAGGAGGGACAAATGAACCAGATAGATAGATAGATAGATAGATAGATAGATAGATAGATAGATAGATAGATAGATAGATAGATAGATAGATAGATAGATAGATAGATAGATAGATAGATAGATAGATAGATAGATAGATAGATGAAAGTAGGGACAAATTATAGATAGATAGAATGACAGACAGAACGATAAAACGACAGACAGACAGACAGACGATAGATAGATAGATAGATAGATAGATAGATAGATAGATAGATAGATAGATAGATAGATAGATAGATAGATAGATAGATAGATAGATAGATAACAATATATGATTTTTTAACTATTTATTTGTATGATACAGCTGCAAATAGGTATTTGAACACCTGTCTACACCTGTGGCTCTGTAAGAAGCATATCAAGGTTCTGGCGTGGCCTAGCCAGTCTCCAGACCTAAACCCAATAGAGAATCTTTGGAGGGAGCTCAAACTCCATGTTTCTCAGCGACAGGCCAGAAACCTGACTGATCTAGAGAAGATCTGTGTGGAGGAGTGGGCCAAAATCCCTCCTGCAGTGTGTGCAAACCTGCTGAAAAACTACAGGAAATGTTTGACCTCTGTAATTGCAAACAAAGGCTACTGTACCAAATATTAACATTGATTTTCTCAGGTGTTCAAATACTTATTTGCAGCTGTATCATACAAATAAATAGTTAAAAAATCATACATTGTGATTTCTGGATTTTTTTTTTTTAGATTATGTCTCTCACAGTGGACATGCACCTACGATGATAAAAATGGATGGATGGATGGATGGATAGACAGACAGACAGACAGACGAAAGGAGGGACAAATGAATGATAGATAGATAGATAGATAGATAGATAGATAGATAGATAGATAGATAGATAGATAGATAGATAGATAGATAGATAGATAGATAGATAGATAGATAGATAGATAGATAGATGGATAGAACGACACAGAATGTTAAAACGACAGACAGATCGATAGATATACAGACAAAAGGAGGGACAAGTGAACGATAGATAGAGCGACAGACAGAACGTTAAAACGACAGAGATAGATAGATGTAAAGAGGAAGCTCTGTGGCAGAGCTGTTTGTGAGGCAGGAAAGTATGTATTGAAGTGGGGGGCTGGGAAAATCCACCAAACGCAGCTCCAGCCCCATTGAGCCATCCAGCAGCCCTCGCTGACATGCCAACCCACAGAGATCAATACAGGCAGAGGGAATGGGGGCGTTCATATGACTGGATGTGTATGCATGTAGCTAACAGGATGAGAAAGCTGATAATGTAAAGACAAAAGGGATGGGAGAAGAAAAAATGGTGGGAACGAATAAGAGGTGGGAGAGATGGTGAGATAACGGAAGTAGCACAGTGAGCTGTGTGTGTGTGTGTGTGTGTGTGTGTGTGTGTGTGTGTGTGTGTGTGTGTGTGTGTGTGTGTGTGTGTGTGTGTGTGTGTGTGTGTGTGTGTGTGTGTGTGTGTGTGTGTGTGTGTGTGTGTGTGTGTGTGTGTGTGACTGCCACAGTAATAGTGCCAGCATGTTCTAGAATGTTGGCCAGGATGAATCATCTGCATGTAGGGATAGTGGTTACATCAGAGGTGATCTCATAGAGCGCAAAAAGTACAGGACAGATCAGGTGGATTGTGAATGTACACGTTCCGGTATAAAAGATCAATGCAAGATGAGTGCAAACTATTAAAGGGATAGTTCACCCGAAAAAGCTCTCCCTCACATTGTTCAAAAATACCACAACTTTATTCTGTGGAGAACAAAAAGTAAATTTTTATATGGACACTTTTTAAATATAATAATTTACAAGTTACCACTTTTTTCACTTTTAGATCTTGACAGTTCCAGTCCTTATTCTCTTACAATATAATGCCAGGATCTTCTATTTTGTGAGAGTAAATGATGACATTTCCCTTTAAACATGTTTGCGTGATCCCAGATTTAAGCCCCATGGAGAGAGAGCAACTCTGTAACTGGATTTACGAAAGAAAACCTAGAGAGAGACAAACAAGACGTATGGATTAGAGTTCATCTTAGTCTGGAATCATTTTAAGCAATGTCTATTTGCTTCATTTGTTGATTTGGCTATGTTAAATGGACAACAACTTACAAATCAGTTATTTTAGAAACCATAAAGAGTAGGTCAGTCAATTTAATCCATTAATGTAGTGTGATTAACTATTAAGAAATGAACACAATAAAAATGAACACAATTAATCTTTTGGGGTTTTTTTTACATTTAAACTACCAGTACTTGTAACATGACATGGTATCTTAAAGACAATAAAGAAAATAAATGTAAAAAATATATTGATTTTATAAATTATCTTTGTTTTAGGGCTTTTTTCAGCAGATAGGGAGAGTGGGGTAAGTTGAGCCAGATTGACCTATCCCCTTTATCCTGGCAACTGTACACTTGTTGTCACATGACCATATATTTTTGAACCACCCATCATTTTTGCCAGACTGTGAAGAGATGGGCTCAGCATTTTGCCGAATTGCTCTACTCCCTTTTCCCATCACATATCTGATCGGGAAAGGCATTTATTTATAATCTAAAAGCGGAAATAAAACATCTAACGTGTGTTTAATAATAAAGTGTTTTAACGGTTAGGGGTATGTGAACTGACGCGTTGGATTAGAGACGGTAAAAGTGAGAGTGGGTCCAATATCATTGGTATTAAAAAGTGGGTGGGTCTTGTCCCACCCGCATACAATGGTTCTGACGCCCATGGGTTAGGGTGTAGGTTAGGTTTAGGGGTTAGAATTGGTTGGGCTCAACCAACATGGGCTCATACTTTGAAAACAGTTTTTGGCTTGTCAAAGTAAAATTTGTCCAGGTATAAAATATTTATGATCCATATTGGTGATTTAGCAATGTATAAAACCATGCAAATCATTAAGCTAAATATTAACCTGAATTGGTCAGCTAGCTAGTTTTGTCCAAAATGACAGCTATGAGAAAAAGTGAGCCAAATGCTGTGGGGTAAATTGAGCCAGCATTTTAACTTACCCCACCATAAAGCACTGTAGATAAGTTAAATCTCTGAAGTATAAACTGGTATAATTTAAATATAATGTTACACAACTGGTTTAGTTTTTAAAAGAAGTAAATTATCTTTACAATTTCACCTGGGTTTGATTCAGATTCAATTTGATGGTCCGTTTACACCCAGATGGTGCAACTTACCCACTGACTCGGATCAACTTACCCCTAACCTGGGGTAAATTGAGCCACACGAACACTTTTTTTTATAAGGAGCCATATTTTTAGAACCCTTTGTCATAAATGTATTCTAATCGCTTAAAATGGTAGGAAACATCCTGAAATTACTTTATATACTTTCATTGTACCTCAGCCTTTTTTTCTCTTATCTTGAGGATCACCTAAGTAAAACATCTTACCCCACTCTCTCCTATTGATATATGGCAATAGTTGAGATTAATAAAAAAAGCACCAGTACTGAAACAACAAGTGCAGGAATTAAAATGCTCTTTTTCTTCTTCCAGTGACAACATTTTCAGATTAAGACCCCTCAGCGTTGTTCTTATCACTTGTGAGAACTTAAGTGTTATTGGTTACCCATGTCATTTAATGAAATTTCCAAGATGGTGATCCATCAGGACTCCTGACAGAAAGATCAGGCTGCCAGTGCCATAAAGGAAATTTTACAGAATGCAACATTCCATTATTTTGTTGGCACATTCACCAATAAATAACACTGCTGGCGGCTAAAGTGATGGACATTGTGATACCTCATGGAGATTAAGATCGATGAGATGAACGCTTGGTCCTCTGGGGCACCATCACAATAAATGAAGTAATGGAGCCAGGTCTGGAGATCATGGCTGCCAAAAACACTCTTCCACTGTTGCCATTATGGCCCTTTCTTGCACTTGCCATCGATGAGGTTGGTCATGCTGATGACGGCACAAGTGATCACAACTGTAATCACGGTGTGCATTCCTAGATGAAATGAGACAATTTATATAAGTACTGTATAATATGTGTTCAAAGCAGAAGCATTTACAATACACATTCTTAAAAATCTGATGAACTTCTTGGTCTAACTCTTCAGGTGGTATACAATACTTGCACTCTATTTAAACATGCAATTGCTAGATTGAAGTATGAATTTTTATGCACTGACCTGCTACATTTAATTCTTTTTCCATTAAGTTGTTACTCGCCCTCATTGCGTGGCACAAAAGCAATGAGAGAAGCAATTTATTGAGCTCACGAGGATTATTACTGTTTGTGCCTGAAGTAACATGCACTAAAATCCTCACCCAACTGTATTGAGTTACTCAAAAACCACAAACATATTACAGAGATCTGAATTGCAGTAGCATCTCGGTCACTGTGAGTTTGCCAAGTAAATTTTCCTGGATCAACATATTTTGTTGGTAACACTTTATTTTAGGATTCAATTCTCTATATTAACTAGTTGCTAATTAGCATGCAAATTACTAAGATATTGGCTGTTTATTAGTACTTATAAAGCACATATATTCTGCATGACCTTATTCTACATCCCTTAATCCTACCCAATACCTAAACACTACAAAAACTACCTTACTAAATATTAATAAGCAGTAAATTAGGAGTTTATTGAGGCAAAAGTTGTAGTTAATAGTGAATATGTGTTCCCCATACTAAAGTGATACCTTCATTCCTGTCCGAAAATGTAGTCCTAACCATATCCCTACACTTAAGTTATCCCTAAAATCAGAAAAAAACGTTAGGTGAATAACTGATGTAGAAGCACCTAACCTTGGTTGTCAGCCTAAACTTCATACAAACTGTAAACTTTTTCCACAAATCTGATTGGTTGATCAACAAAGAACAAAGATGTTGATCCAGGAACATGTTGCGCTTGGTGAAATCACGTTCACCGTATGATCTCCATGGTGGTTAAGTTTATAGTACCAAGTAAAATGGAAGTGCCTGCGGCTAAATTGTTGTCTTCATTCACATTCACATGTTCAAAATGACTGAAACGCAAACACCTGTTTGTCAGGACAAACTGCTATCACATAAGGTCTCCGGGAGGTGACCTAAGTTACGATAGGCATATTTTTGAAACATTCCATGGATAAGATAATTTTTTTCCTTTTTCAACAAATAGTCAGTGGAGGTGCTTAACATCCAGAAACTAGCTGTTTAGGAGCTTTTTCTAGTCACCCGAAACCATTAGAGAAGACTGATTTATTTGACCAGAATTCATCCCTATTACCACTGCTGCCTTTTCAGTCTATTTTCTTTATACGAGGCTATTCTCAGCATAGTCACAGGGCAATTGTGAAGACTATCAGAGCTGAAAACATGAGGCAACTCTCCAAACAGGAGAAACCTAAGGGCAGCAGACTCAGCAGGGGAACCCTGGGTTTCGCATCTGCTGCAGTTCTGCAAAATCCTGCAACAGACAGCTATCTTCATTCTGAATTAAATGGTTGATTCATTGCATACATGTCTACAGTTACCTCCTGTCTTTTCGTGCAGGTACATACCAGGGCCAATGGGTGGGCGGAATGCGACATGGATATGGTGTACGGCAGAGCGTTCCGTACGGCATGGCGGCCGTCATTCGTTCACCTCTGCGTACCTCCATAAACTCTCTACGCTCCGAGCACAGCAATGGCACAGCTCTGCTGACTGGCGATCGGGCGCCTGTGGCTGGTGTGGGGGGTGGCGGCCTATCAGCGAGCAGCCCGGCCGTGTCCCGTGGAGGCTTCGTTCTGACGGCACATAGTGAGGCAGAGCTGTTGAAGAACAAAAAGAAGGGCCTGTTCCGTCGCTCACTCCTGAGTGGCCTCAAGCTGCGAAAATCCGAATCCAAGAGCTCATTAGCCAGCCAGCGGAGCAAGCAGAGTTCCTTCCGCAGTGAGGCCGGAATGAGTACGGTGAGCTCCGCTGCATCCGACATCAACTCAACCATCAGCCTTGGGGAAGGGGAGGGCGAGCTGCCGGTGGGCGAGGACGACGTAGATGCCACCACCACCGAGAGCTACTCCGGCGAATGGAAAAATGACAAGAGGACGGGCTGTGGGTTGAGCCGGCGTTCGGATGGACTACAGTACCAGGGCGAATGGTTGGGCAACAAGAGGCATGGCTACGGATGCACCACCTTTCCCGACGGCACCAAAGAGGAGGGCAAATACAAACAGAACATGCTTGTCAGTGGCAAACGCAAGAACCTCATCCCGCTACGTGCCAGCAAGATCCGCGAGAAAGTGGACAGAGCGGTTGAAGCGGCAGACAAGGCCGCTGACATTGCAAAGCAGAAGGCAGAGATTGCGCTCTCAAGGTAAGACACAGGGTCTCGCGTTGAATATCTTTGCTTGCTGCTTGTCCTCAAAAAGCACTTGACTGACCTAATGCAATATCCTCATTTTGGGGTGAAAATAATGCTTTAAACTATTTTTATAGACTGGCTCCTAAATGATTAATTGACCAACTTGACAAGTTTTTGTCCAATCAGATGCTTTGTAAGAAGTATGTCCTTCCCCCTTAATACCAACTGACTTCCAAGTACTTGAGAAGGGTATAGCTGCAGAACTCCAAAATAGGGTGTGGCTTCCTCCCATTGACAGACAGGCACATGACACACATGTGTGATTTTTTTACCCCAATCAAGTTCAGCGCAAACTCCACCCAGCAGCCGATTCTAAAGATTTCATTGGTCACATCAATCACAGTTCTGATTTCAGACAATGCTATGCTACAACCAATTCTAACCCCTAAACCTAACCTACACCCTAACCCATGGGCGTCAGAACCATTGTATGCGGGTGGGACAAGACCCACCCACTTTTTAATACCAATGATATTGGACCCACTCTCACTTTTACCGTCTCTAATCCAGCGCGTCGGTTCACATACCCCTAACCGTTAAAACACTTTATTATTAAACACACGTTAGATGTTTTATTTCCGCTTTTAGATTATAAATAAATGCCTTTCCGATCAGATATGTGATGGGAAAAGGGAGTAGAGCGAACCTCGGCTTGATTTACGTCAAAACTTTCTGCCATTTGTCTTACCCCTACATTATTGCCTCTGTTAGTAATTTGGTGTCTTCCGTACTTTTGTCTGACCCAACCAGACGTTTAGTAAACAAAGCAGGCTATTTACTCTTCATGTAAATGGCATTTACTCCAGTAAAAATTTTTGGGGGGAGGACCCACCCACATTTTTTTTGCTTCCGACGCCTATGCCCTAAACTTTACCAGTGAAATTGATGGCCAGGTGGGACAGCGTGCTAAAGAAAATTGCAGTTCAGGGGATAAAGCAGTAATAAGATTGTGCAATATGAGATCGCTGAGCCAGGCCGTCTGTAAATTCCCAGTCGGACCACACCAGACATTGGCACATTTTTAGTTGCACCCAGCATCACTACCCCCTCCTACCATGCGAATCTCGAGCCCCGGGACACCCTCATCGCCTAGAATGCACCGATAGAGTAGAACTTTCCAATGCGCAGCACCGGGACGGCTCGCGGGAGAGCTCGCAGGGGATTCCCGCTTATATAATTGAGCAGAGGTTCAAACTCTGGTCCGAATGCCATTAGCCACTAGCTCTGGTCTCCTCTCTGACGGAGCATATTTATTTATATAGGCATATTTATTTATATAACAACTGTTTCTGTTCTAATATCAACTAGAAACAATGTTTAATTTATGAACATTTATTTTGAAATGTAAGTCAATGGCAATTGGATGAAGCCACTTAAAGACCCTGCCCTCTTTTTGGAGATTCTGCTCATTTTTGGAGTTCACGCACCATTGTGGTGCAGTTCTACCTACTTAGAGAACTTGGGTTCATGGTCAGGATGTAACAAAATCACATGCATTGACATATTTTTTTATTGAAACGGAAAGTTTAGGCAGGACATCCTGAAGGGCTAAACAAACATTAAGCTTTAGTTTAGCCATGAACACAACCATTAACCTATGTACCTGGAAGCCAAAAGATTGAATTGATGCAAAATGTTATTGTTTCCTTTTCTTTCTTTTTTTGACTGTGAAACAACGGTCAGGACAGTGTTGCCACCTTATGGGCCAACAAATGAATGCATAAAAAATTCAAGGTGCATTTGCGAGCGCAGGTAGAATATGAGCGTACTATGCTGATGATGAAATTTAAGTCACACACACTGCACATATGCTAGGGTAAACCAAAATATACGCTTAAAGGTTCTGTATGTAATACTGACAACTAGTGGTTGAAAAGGGGACTGCAGTCCAAATTCAAAATATTGGAGAGGGTTGTTTCTCCCACCACCACCACTACCATTTCAGATTTGACACTCACATGGGTTGCCAGATTGAGGACACGCAACAAGAGCGAGCGTAATTGACAATGGAAGCCGTGGAGATTTACACATTGTAAGTTGACGAGTTGATATATCCACGTTTTAATATGCTCCCATTCATAGAGATTTTTAGATGGATGCTGAGGCTTTTTGGGTCGGGTAGAATCTATGATCTAGCTTCCATGGCTACAATGTGTTTTCTGCCAACTGGCAACTCGGGGTGTCAAAATACTATTGGTCAAATTGGCAACGGGCGGGATCACACAGACCAAAACAAAAACAGACATTCCGACACGGAACGGAAGAAAAATAACTGTAGCATTGCTTTTCAGAGAAACAAGTATGTGAACTTAGCATGTTTCCAAAATATTTTCAAACATATAATGGTATTTTTATGCTTTAGTACAGTCAAAATTGACATACAGTACCTTTAAGTGGAAGGGTCGTGGGACCTTTAAGTGGGAGGGTCTCAATGTAGTAAGCATTTAATTGGACAAAATCTATGTAGGGCAGGTTGAGTCATCAATATTTTTGGCAAAATACTGTAAACATAATGTGCTAAAAGCTCATTTTGTAGTACGCTAGCAAAAATATGGCTTCAGAGCTAACAAACATGGACTAAAAGTAATCAAAACTCTTCTTGAATTAATGGAGTCTTAAAGTGCACAGCATGTCCCTTAGCATTAGCACGCACCCTCAAACAAACATCTGCTCGGATTACACAAGTGCTTATTGACATTAGTGTATCATTCTACAACATGTATCCTATCGCTTTCTTTACACAGCATCCAAACGAAGGCCATATTCCGAGCGGTTGCTTGGGACCTGTTAAATAGGCCTTGCTGGTGGCGCTATGTGGTGTGGTTGCTAAGGAAACATGAATGATTTGTGTCGGTGTCAGCATGGAGAGAGAATACATAAGTCTGGATTCACTTAATGAGAGTCATGTAGATTCTGGGTGTATCAGCAGACTGACTGATGTCTTTATTGATGCACAGCAACAGTGGCACAATCAATAACATGGACATGTGGAATGCCACAGTCATAAATTGCCTGACGCTGTTAAGGCGTGTCTGTGTGTGTGTGTGTTTGTGTTTATTAACCGTATACAGTTGGGTTGAATATTGAATGCTAATTGAAAAATGGAAGCATTCTTCACCTTGTTGTCTGCCATGTCTGTTTGTTGATGTTGTCCAGAGAAGTGTTTTCCAACCACTACAGTCAGAACAAATGCTCCATCACTGACACCAAAACGGAAATGTGTTCCAATGAACTGACAGTACACTGAGTTTCCTTTAAAAGGGGAGAAAGAAAAATTACTGTAATTAATTTTTTAACATTCTGGTAACTCTAATATTGAAGGAATAGTTAATCCAAAACAGCTTGTTTCCACCACAGAATAAAACCATTTAAAAGATAATTGCGACTCTTTATCTCACAACTCTGACTTTTTTTCTATAAAAAAAAAGTATCCACGTTTCATACACCTATCATACACCCGGCGCAATTACATTTTTTGTTATAATTTTCACGTCCAGTGCTACGTTGCTATTTTGAGGCAACTGAAAACAACTGCGCCATTGACCAACAAAAACCTGGTCTAAAGTCAATAGCGCAGTATTTTTTGTGTTTTTTAAAGGGTGCGTTAGTAATATGCGCCTATAGGCGTGTACACAACGCGTGTACACTCTGCTTGTTACACACACAGGGATGCGCAGCAGCACACAAACATTTTTATATAATAAAAATCAAAGGATAACTCCCTGGTCTCTCGTTCAGTCTTTCCGCTCGCAAATACCACTATGTAAATAGCGAATCCACCATGGTGCGAGCGCAACTGGCTTTTAAAGGGAATGGGAGAGAAGACTCTTATTGCACGTTATGCCCAAAACATACCCATGAGAGACAAGGTGCAACCCTTTTTGACCATGAGCCTGATGCACCGACAGTTTTTTTCTGCCGTTAAACTAGTAAAAGTGGACCTGCGGTGTGCGCTTCAGACCATGCGTTCAGATCGTTAAAATAGGGCCTTTTATCTCACAATTCTGACTTTATAACTCAGAATTGTGTGTTATAAAGTCAGAATTGCAATATATAAAATCGCAATAGCAAGAAAAAAAGTCAGAATTGTGATATATAAAATCGCAATTGAGAGAAAAAAGTCAGAACTGCAAGTTTATATCATGCAATGATTTTATAGCAATTGCGTCTTTATATTATGCAATTGTGAGAAAAAAGTCAGAATTGTGAGATAAAAAGATGCAATTACCTTTTTTATGTTTTATTCTGTGTTGGAAACAAGCTTCCATAGATAAATGAGACTAAAACTAATCATAATTCAGATAAAGCTAAAATAAAATATAATTTTAATATTAGATGAAAAACTTTAACATTTACATAACTGAAATAAAATCAGTTGAAGTACTAAAACTAAAATAAAAATAATATAAATTTGTTTTTGTTTTTTAAATAAAAGCGCATAAATTACTCAAATGTAAACTAAAAATAAAATGAAAACTGAAAATATAAAAACAGAAGCCAATTCAAAATATGAATAAACATGGTAACACTTTAGTTTAGGGTCCAATTCTCACTATTAACTAGTTGCGTATTAGCATGAATATTACATTTACATTTACATTTAGTCATTTAGCAGACACTTTTATCCAAAGCGACTTACAAATGAGAGCAATAGAAGCAGCTAGAACAGTCAAGGGCAACAGTATGTAACAGTACGTTAGTGCTGTAACAAGTCTCAGTTAATCTAGTACAGAACACATAGGACAGAAGGTTTTTTTTTTGTTGTTTTTTTTATTTTTTTAAATAGACAGACAGACAGAAAATGAATAGAATGTTAAGTGCTAATCTTGATTGGTAAGGTACTGCTGGAAGAGATGTGTCTTTAGCCGTTTTTTGAAAATGGCTACAGACTCGGCTGCGGTCCAGGAAAAGGTCCGTGAGAGTGATTTCATGCCTCTTTGGGATGGCACCACAAGGCGTCGTTCACTGGCAGAACGTAAGCTCCTGGAGGGTGTGTAAGTCTGAACAAGCGAGTTTAGGTATCTTGGTGCAGAGCCAGTGGTTGTTTTGAAGGCGAGCACCAGTGTCTTGAATTTGATGCGAGCTGCTATTGGGAGCCAGTGGAGACTGTTGAAGAGAGGCGTGACGTGTGCTCTCTTCGGCTCGTTAAAGACCACCCTTGCCGCTGCATTCTGGATCAGTTGCAAGGGTTTGACAGTACATGCCGGAAGGCCCGCTAGAAGAGCATTACAGTAGTCCAGTCTGGAGAGAACAAGAGCTTGGACCAGGAGTTGTGTGGCATGCTCTGATAGGAAGGGTCTAATCTTCCTAATGTTGTATAACGCAAATCTGCAGGACCGGGTTGTTGCAGTAATGTGGTCAGTGAATTTTAGCTGATCATCAATCACAACTCCAAGATTCCTGGCTGTCCTGGACGGAGTTATGGTTGATGATCCTAGCTGAATGGAGAGATTGTGATGAAGTGCTGGGTTGGCTGAGACCACAAGCAGTTCTGTCTTTGCAAGGTTGAGTTGCAGGTGATGTTCCTTCATCCAGGCAGAAATGTCTGTTAGGCAGGCGGCGATACGAACACCAACCGTGGGATCATCTGGTTGAAATGAGAAGTAGAGTTGAGTGTCGTCGGCATAGCAGTGATAGGAAACGCCATGTTTCTGAATGACAGATCCCAGTGATTACATGTAGATGGAGAAGAGAAGTGGTCCAAGCACTGAGCCCTGTGGAACTCCAGTGGCTAGATGATGTGACTTAGACACTTCGCCTCTCCATGACACCCTGAAGGACCTACCTGAGAGGTAAGACTTTAGCCACTGGAGAGCAGTTCCTGAGATGCCCATCTTCATGAGAGTTGACAGGAGGATCTGGTGGTTAACTGTGTCAAAAGCAGCAGACAAATCCAGTAAGATAAGTACTGTGGATTTGGATGCCGCTCTTGCCTGTCTCAGTGCCTCCGTAACCGAGAGTAGGGCAGTCTCCGTTGAGTGGCCGCTTTTGAAGCCGGATTGATTGCTGTCCAGGAGGTTGTTCTTTACATATTACAAGGATTTACATACTTTACATATTACAAGGATATTGGGTGTTTATTAGTATAACTATTCTTTTCTTTTTTTTATTAGTGTACCTCACTATTAATACGCAGTGATGGAATTTATTAAGGCAAAAGTCATAGTTAGTTAGTTAAAAGTGAGAATTGGACCCTAATCTCAAGTTTGACCATAAATACTATAGTATGTTGTAGTATAATATACGTGGACCACGTTTAATACTTTTATGGTGCTTTTTTGTTCCCCATTCATTGTAGTTGCATGGAAAACAGCGACTAGCTAGCCTAGAAATCTAGACGCACCCTAGTGGCAGCAAATCTAATTTGCAGCCAGCGATCTTTCAAAACGGATTTGGCCGTGACTCTGGAAGACTTGGAATTAAGCTTTTCTTTGAGGAAAGAACAAAGAACGGCACTGAAGTCATTCTTAAGAAAGGAAGATGTGTTCGGAGTTTTGCTGACCGGATGCGGCGGAAGTTTAATCTAGCTCCGCTTCACCTTCTTCGTTGCTCTGGTTGGTTGTAGCGCTATCCTATTGCGTGCAGAGGCAATTTGAAAGACAACCGTTTATCCCGCCCCTCGGATTGAGCCCTGCCAATGGTGTGTTCCCAGACCCAACATCTTGCAACTAGCACCGTCTACAAAATATCTCTTTTTTTTGTGTTCCACATAAGAAATAAAGTAATACCAGTTTGGAATGACATGAGGATAGGTAAATAATGACAGATTTTTCTTTTCTAGGTGAACTATCACTTTAAGTCAAAATTTTTAGGCAAAAAAAGCTAAATCAAAATCTTTCCAAGAACACTGTGGAGTAGGCTGCACGCCCCTGGATGGGAATCAGGTTGTTTAGGTGACTCATAGGTCAGCAGAAGAAAAAGGAGATCGAGAACCAGAGAAACCAGGAGAAAACGAGAGTAACACAGAGAATCAAAGATTTCCGCATTATGCCAAGAGTGCTGGAGACTTGCCGGAGATAGACCAGGCAGGCAGAGTTGGAACTATGCCAGTTTGCCTATTTTTTTTTTTATCTCTCTCTATTTCAAACACTCCCAACCCCTCACAAACTCACAGTAGCTTGATGCCTCACACGTTACGAACACGCGCTGTGTCTGTGCATCCATGTGACCTGAACATACATGTTAGGAAACGTGTGTGTAAGCACATATGTGAGTTTATATGCTTGCGCCTGCCCATTGACGGCACCTACATATGTTTGCGTAAACGTGCATAGGTATGCATGTGCTATATTAAGAGTGTCACTCACCCCACAAATCCCACTGACCTCATTATATTCTCACTCAGCAATGCTATCACTACAGCTTAGCACTGCCCCTGCCAAACACACATATACACACAGCGCTCTAGCAGCAAGTAGAAATGTAAAATGTACACATTTTTCAGGTTCAATATAATATTACCTCATTTGCAAACTCTTAAGAAAAAAACATATATTTAACATGTTAAATTGGAAATGACCCAGTGTTATTTTAAGTTTTATTTATATATTATTATAGTATTAATTAATATTTTGAATTAGATTTTATTTTTAATATCTATATTTAATATTATTTCAATTTTATTTTAGTAAGCTTACTTCAACAACATACCTATTTTATTTCAGTTTGTTGCCACAGTAACATTTCGAATTTTTGTTTGAGTTTTTAAAGTTTGTTTTTGATTTATATTTTACTTTACAGTTTTTTTTAAACGAAAATTATTTTTAATTGTTTAAGTTAACAAAATTCATGTTTTTCTGTAAGCACATTTTTGAAAAAAATAATTTGCAAAACAATATATATATATAAAATAAAAAAAAGGCTAACATTCACAAACTGCTGATGATGAGTTGAAAGAAAAGACATTCATATTAAACTTACAATTGTGTTTGTTGGTGGAGAGGGTGGATTCTATATTTTTAACCATACCTGAAAAACTTTACCCTGAATGGATCATTCCTCTGGGTTCGCTGTGTGACCTAAGGAGAAGAAAACAAGAAACGATCATTTCGAGGAAAGCCTAATTGCTCTAAAGGGAGTAATATTTTGAGAAGGAAGGATTGCTAATGGATTCTCAACCATTAAGCTTACTTTAATACATTGTTATTCTCAAAAAACCCTCTCAAACCATCATTTGTCCAAAGCAAGGAGTCATGCATGTATTTGTATATGCTTTTTTTCACATACGATCTATTTAAAAGCAAAAACAGTCATGTTTCTTGGCAATTTTCCCACCCTCTCTTTGACCCTACAAATAGGCTGGTTATTTCTTTCTTTCTATGTAAATTCCCTCTTTGCATGTGAAATGAGAAACAGTGCTTTGCTGAGCTTACTGTGTGTTTCTTAACACTGAATAGACGTTTATGGCCGGTTATCTGCTGTTAGCGTAACTTTTGAAGAAGTACATCGATTCTGTTAGTCCAGAAGATTACAAAAAAACTTGATTTCTAATGACATGGCCCTTTTAAACAACACTTTATACATTTAAAGAGGGTAGTCTACTAGAACAGGTCAATTTGTCATACAATTCCAAACTATACAAATCCTTAATTCGACCACTTCCGGACAAACGTACGCAGACACAATACACAAACAGGATGCAGGAGACTAGTGGAGATCTAAACAACTGAGAATATCATATAAGAGTTAATCTGATTAGCTTGCTAGGGTCAACATGGTCAAAGTATTGACTACAGTAGACCTGCGCTGACGCACTAACACCGGAAGCAACCGTGATTCATCTGCAACTTAAAGCTTTGTCCTGGTGGTCACAGGAGCGGCTTATTTGGGTCATCCATAGAGATTAGTGCTCTGTTATCACAAGACGTCCATCTTTGGACGTTGTTACAAATGTATCATTATAAGGTGACCACCCGCTTTTTAAGAGGCTCTGGTTCTGGTGTCATTTTCTTAATTTAACAAATAAAAATCCACAAATTATCTAAACTTTAAATTCATCCAATCAGCTCTAAATCATTGCGACATAACAAATAAACAAATTAACTGAGCAAATGAACACTTATCCTATGAATCTTTTCGAGTAAGAAAGTCAACAACACCGCTGACATAAAATCATTGACTATAAGTCAATATGAACAAATGAATTAATCCTATGAATCTTTTCGAATTATGTAATAGAATCAACAAAAAACCTAACTTAAAAAATCATTGCTAATTGGTCACATATAAAATCATTTATAAGTCATTATGAACAAATGAACTGCTCATCCTATGAATGCTAACATATCAAATCTATGACTTAAGCCAGGATTAGACCTTTCTTCGATTAGGACATTTAAGTAGCTTTTATAAACATGCACACCAAAAAATGATTAGATTCACTTAACTTTTTTATGTAACACCTAACTGGGTTATGTTGCATTTAATTAACATTGTTTATTTCACTAAACTTAAGTTTAAGGTTTACTGGTTTAAGTTTAAGGTTAATTCAATGCCCTTTAGTTGAATCAGGTTAACATTCTTGTCCAAAACTATTCAAGTTCAATTATTATCAAGCACAAATCAATGGGAGCCCAAGATTTGAAGCCATAAAAGTGCATACATAAAGGCCTTCTGAAGTGAATCAATGGGTTTGTATAAGAAACATCCATATTTAAAACTTTATAAAGTGGATGCACTTTTTGGGTTACAAATTTTGGGCTCCCATTCACTGCCATTATAAAGCTTGGAAGAGCCAGAACATATTTTTTAAATAACTCTGATTGTATTCGTCTGAAAGAAGACTGTCATATACACCTATGGCTTAAGGGTGAGTAAATCATGAGGTAATTTTCATTTTTGGGTGAACTATCCCTTTAAGTCATTATAAACAAATACTTCTCATCCAATGAATCATTTCAAATTATGTAACAGAATTAACAAAAATGCTAACATAAATAATTTACTCGACTACAAGTCAGTGCCTAAAATGATTAAATACAATATTTTAGAAATGTGCTACAACATTTTTCAAAGGCATAGCAATTTTAAAGTAAATTGAGAGTGTAGATTTGATTACCTCATTCACAATACTTCATAGGAGTGAGTCTCATTTAAGTCAAAATGCCTTGATTCCAGGCTATGCCTTCGTTACTTAGAAAACCCAAGTAAACATTACTTGACTGGTTTAAGTACCATTTTGGCAAAGCCATAAAAAAAAAAAAACAGGCGGGCAAAAGGTTTTTGAGGCGGGGCAATTTTTAATAAACGTTGACTTTTATAACGTCCTCCACTTTTTCCACCATTATGGCGATCAGTGTTCCCTTTGGTTGAGCATTTGAACTTCATTCATATTATTGTAATTCTCTTCCTATTGATGCAGCGATGCAACAAGAAATCAGTTACAATAATCATCAAATACAATAATCACAAATATAGAGGGAGTAAATCAATCCAATTACAAATGTATGCCATAAGTGTTAGCAATAAAATGTTATATAGAATATTTGTGAATTAATAATATAAAACAACTATATTTCATGTTGAATAGTGATCTTTTAACATTTTATTGCTAACACTTATGGCATAAACTTTTAATTGGGTTGATATAATCCCTCTATATTTGTGACAATATCTTGCAATCGACCATGCTTGAGTCACACACAGACTTCAACATTGAGCATGCAAAACACAACAACGGTAACAAGGATTTTTTTAAAATGAATTAGACCATTACAATTTTATTTGCTGTTGTTATTGCGGTTATGCTGTCAAAAGACAGCAAATAAAATGGTAAAATAAAGCCAAAAAGAGTAAAACAAAGCAATTTATTCATGCCACAATGCACTTTGAGAGTACATTTCCTCAGATCACATAGAATTAAGTTGACAAAACTTAAATGGTTTAAGTAAGAACAAATCGATGCAATTAAGTTATGCTTACTTAATTGAATTAAAGAATCGAGTTTGCACAATTGAATTAAGCAAACTGAACAAATTATGCTTTGCGGTGTAGGTGGAGAAAATGAATGAGATTTTTACGCAACCAGATTTTTGTGCTATATTGACATTGATGCTTAAACGTGGATGGTCATATAGTATGGTAATGTGCTCGTGGTTTTGACGTCATAAACATTGATTCTAAATTAATCACCATCATGTCTGGGTGGACTGGGGCGAGGGCTTTGCATTGTGAATATTAGCATATATAAGCTCTTTTCATGTCAAAAGTGCAAGAAAAAAATCCTGTTTATCATTATAAACACCCTTTAATTTAAGTTGATTAGAAGATCCGTCTTTTTTAAATGATGGCCTAGTTGCACTTTAGGTTGTGGATGTGTGAATGTGATCCTAAAAAAAAGACAGGTTGTTCCGATCATTTAGTAAAGTCACACGAGTAGGAGAATGTGAATGAGAGGCAGGGCTTTAGAAAAAAGACTGCGTGTGTATGAAAGAGAGTGAAAGAAGCGATGGGAGGTGCCTGCACGTGTCTGAGTGTTGAGAGGAAGGACGGAAGAAAAAAAAAGTGAGAATCTGTGTTAGCGTCAGAGATGGGTGTGAGAGTTTACACGTGGATGAGTGTTAAATATATGTTTAAAGGGATAGTACACCCAAAAATGAAAACTAATTTGATTCAAAATGTATGATTTACCTTCTTGAGTGGAACACAGTCGGTTTTTATTTTTTTTTATATCCTGGCTACCCCCCTCAATATAATGAAAATGAATGGGGATTGGAGATTAAACAATTCTACAATGGGGAAATTTGTTGTTGTTGTTTTTTGTTTTTTTTTATTGACAATCTAATAATTGACAATTAAATTAATAATATACATTAAAAACCTTTCATGCATGGCATCCACTACAGTGGACAGATATTTGGAAGCCGTTTTGAACCATTTAAGTTTTAGTACCACGTCCCAACCACAAATTGGTGAACCCCCGAAGCGTTGTCTACGATTCCATTTCATTTTTGTCTTTGTATCTCTTTGTTGTTTTGAGATATTGCTATCATACATTCAAAATGCCACAGGAAAGAGGAGGTGCACCAAGTACCTCAGGAATAAGTGTTAAATCATTTTATTCTCAGATAACCAAACAGGAACAAAAAATATTTTTCAACTAAATAACAAATACTTTTATCCAGATTTTAATCATATTTTTCTTGTACATTTTTTTCTGTGACAGAAAATACATCTGCCCACTCCAGTGGACGTGCCTATTGGGCCTATATTTAGATTCCACCTTATTTTGTATGTTTTAGTTAAAATTATGATATGATTTACACTTGAACAGTTTTATTAAAGGTCCCGTTCTTCGTGTCTTTTTGAAGCTTTGATTGTGTTTACAGTGTGCAATATAACGTGTTCATGTTTCGCGTGTAAAAAAAACCTGTATTTTTAACACAATGTACTTATCTGTATACCGCTGTTTTCACTGTCCTAAAAACGGCTGATGACTTCCTTTATTCTATGAAGTCCCTCCTTCAGAAATACGTAACGAGTTCTGATTGTGCCAGCGGTTCCCGTGTTGTGATTTGACAGCAGCTTAGCGAACGTGGCACGGTCCCTGTGTTGTGATTCGACAGCAGCTTAGCGCACGTGGAAAGGTCACGCCTCTTAACGGGAGATATATGCGCTTAATGATCTCTACAGCGTCCCTGGGAAAGCCAAACAAAGGTGATTTGACTCCGGGATGAAAATAACAGCGTCTCGACGACATGGCGACAAACACACTCAAACGCAACAATTCCTTTTCTCCACGCGACACGTCCTCTTCTCCACGTGGGACAGCAACAAGACCACACCCCCTTTTTTCGCGTAGTCTTGTGGGCGGAGGTTAGTCTGTTCTACTGTTCTACTGACGTCATTTATGAAGGAAGTACCAGGATGTAGTCCAAGCCAGCCGTTCGCTGTAGGCTTTGAAAGGGAACTTCTGTTAAATAAAATATCTCGCTTGGCATTGAACTTTGAGCTTTATAATTTTACAGGTATTATTTATGCTCTAACAGCAACTAAACTCTATTACACTCTATTACACACTAACTAAAGTTTGAACAGTGGGATCACGAAGAACGGGACCTTTAAAATATTTTTTATTAAAAATATTAAATTCATATTTCTTCATATTTTATCATTTATTTCAATGCTTACAGTCTACATTTATTTATTAGGTCATATAAAAGTATAGGCATATACTTATTTTATAGATTATATAATTATTGTATTAATAGTTTTAATTGGTGGAAGAAGGTAAATCAAATGAGACTGAAATTATGATACTGGTTTTAATTGGTTTCAAATAAAATGAGTTCCAATTCAGTCGACGTTGATTTATTTCACTAATTCCGTTCAAAAAGTGAAACTTGTATATTATATTCATTCATTACACACAGACTGATATATTTCAAATGTTTATTTCTTTTAATTTTGATTATATAACTGACAACTAAGGAAAATCCCAAATTCAGTATCTCAGAAAATTAGAATATTACTTAAGACCAATACAAAGAAAGGATTTTTAGAAATCTTGGCCAACTGAAAAGTATGAACATGAACAGTATGAGCATGTACAGCACTCAATACTTAATTGGGACTCCTTTTGCCTGAATTACTGCAGCAATGGGGCGTGGCATGGAGTCGATCAGTCTGTGGCACTGCTCAGGCGTTATGAGAGCCCAGGTTGCTCTGATAGTGGCCTTCAGCTCTTCTGCATTGTTGGGTTTGGCATATCGCATCTTCCTCTTCACAATACCCCATCGATTTTCTATGGGGTTAAGGTCAGGCGAGTTTGCTGGACAATTAAGAACAGGGATACCATGCTACTGGTTGCTGGTTGCTTTAGCACTGTGTGCAGGTGCCAAGTCCTGTTGGAAAATGAAATCTGCATCTCCATAAAGTTGGTCAGCAGTAGGAAGCATGAAGTGCTCTAAAACTTCCTGGTATACGGCTGCGTTGACCTTGGACCTCAGAAAACACAGCGGACCAACACCAGCAGATGACATGGCACCCCAAACCATCACTGACTGTGGAAACTTTACACTGGACCTCAAGCAACGTGGATTGTGTGCCTCTCCTCTCTTCCGCCAGACTCTGGGACCCTGATTTGCAAAGGAAATGCAAAATTTACTTTCATCAGAGAACATAACTTTGGACCACTTTTTTTCCTTTTTGTCTTTAGCACAGACTAGATGCTTCTGACGCTGTCTGTTGTTCAAGAGTGACTTGACACAAGGAATGCGACAGCTGAAACCCATCTCTTGCATACGTCTGTGTGTAGTGGTTCTTGAAGCACTGACTCCAGTTGCAGTCCACTTTTTGTGAATCTCCCCCACATTTTTGAATGGGTTGTTTCACAATCCTCTCCAGGGTGCGGTTATCCCTATTGCTTGTACACTTTTTTTCTACCACATCTTTTTCTTTTCCTTTGCCTCTCTATTAATGTGCTTGGACACAGAGCTCTGTGAACAGCCAGCCTCTTTTGCAATGACCTTTTGTGTCTTACCCTCCTTGTGCAAGGTGTCAATTGTCATCTTTTGGACAACTGTCAAGTCAGCAGTCTTCCCCATGATTGTGTAGCCTACAGAACTAGACTGAGAGACCATTAAAGGCCTTTGCAGGTGTTTTGAGTTAATTAGCTGATTAGAGTGTGGCACCAGGTGTCTTCAATATTGAACCTTTTCACAATATTCAAATTTTCTGAGATACTAAATTTGAGATTTTCCTTAGTTGTCTGTTATAATCATCAAAATGAAAAGAAATAAACGTTTGAAATATATCAGTCTGTGTATAATGAATGAATATAATATACAAGTTTCACTTTTTGAATGGAATTAGTGAAATAAATCAACTTTTTGATGATATTCTAATTATATGACCAGCACCTGTATACTACACACCAAAACTTTTATGCTCACCAAGGCTGCATTTATTTGATCAAAAACACAGTAAAAACAGTAATAGTGCAAAATATTATTACAATTTAAAACAAAATACATTTCAAAATGTAATCTATTCCTGTGATGGCAAAGCTGAATTTTTAGCATCAGTGTCACATCATTCTAATATACCGATTTGCTGCTCAAGAAACATTTATTATTATTATCAATGTAAAAAAAAAAGTAATCCTTTTTTTTTTTCTTTCAAATTATTATTTTCTTTCTAAAACAAACAGACAATTCTCTGAAAACAAGACTTTTTTGCTTCTTACATTAATGCACCATGTTTTAAGATATTTTAACTGGAAAACAAGATTTGTGTTCTATGGGATAAAGTAAGTCATTCGGGTTTGAAACAACACAAGGGTGAATAAATTATTTTTTGCTGAACTATTCCTTTAATTGTGTGAGAGTGTGAGTGCAGGACATGCTGTGCAACAACGTTTAGTCTCTGTTTCCATCAAAAAGTGTGTAGAAACATTGCTACTGTTCAGCAGTATATAAATAGAACGGCAACCAGCACAGCTCGACCCAGACTCACAGCGCCTATGGATCAGGATCTAATGTGTGTGTGTGTGCGTGTGTGTGTGACCGTACACACACTATTTAGAAGCCCTCTATTAGTGAATGGACATTTCTCACATCCAACCCTTTACTCTCTGACTGTACTCTCAACACCTCCAGAAGCATCCCACAATCCTCCTCTCATTCTCCTCTGTTATCTAATTGTTTGTCCTTTTTATACCCACGCCATCTTATCCTCTCTCTCACTTTCTCTCCTCTGCCGTTGCCAGGACAACCGGCAAGGCACGGGGTGAATACAATCCTAAGATCTCTTCATCCGACCCACCTCGCCGTAACTCACCATCACACACTCGAATGCTCTCGCGCCCACATGTTCTGACCACACCACATGCTATAACCCCATTTAAACCGTCACATGTTAAAAACGCTTGCATACACACACACACACACACACACACACACACACACACACACACACACACACACACACACACAGAGACTTTCTTGCACAAACATGCACTTGGTTTGGCTGGCTGGGTGAAGACAGCCTAGAGCAGAGAGGAAGAGGGTGCAATCGATGAGCATCGACATGCAATACTGCACCAAGACAGCCACTGCACAAACAAGTAGAGAATGAGACAGGGGGAAAAGTTCGGTGAGAAAGGGAGAGCATCTTCATACCTGTGTGCTCCATTCACATGAATAATCTGTCTGTGGCAGAATTGAAAACTTTAAGTCTGTGGAAAGAACAAATGTTCATTAAAAATCTGAAAAAAGTGCAATTAAGTATTTTTGCTTTATTTCCAGCAAAATTATTTTAATATTTATTCAATAGCATATAATCATTTGTGAACAATTTATTAACTGTCCTATAATTTTTGTATTGATTAAATTTATACTTTAAATTAGTATAATGAATTTAATTTATGAATATTTTAAATCTGTTTTTTTTTTTTTTTCATTTTCATTTTAGTTAAAGTTTCAGTTATTTTTGTGTTTTAGTCATTTTAAATAGTTTTTGAGTTTTTAATTTTTTTAAATATGTGTATAGTAGACATGTGCCGGTATACGATAATACGACATATCACAATAATGAATGTGCACGATATTGTTATCGTGGGCACTTCAAAATACAGTGAATAATTATTTAATACGAATTGTTTAGATTTTTAGAATGCATTAAGAATATTTTTCCCATCAACCATTTAAAAAACACATTATAATAACATTATTTTAAAATGTTATTTAAAATTAAAATAACTATTGTTCTTTAAAATTATTTTGCACTTTAATCTGTTTGAAACATTTGTCTACTTTATACACTTTTTGTGTATTGCTTTATTGTATTTATGTTTATTTAATGTATTTATTTTTTGTTATAAGAAAAAAACCCGTTATTAAACCGTTATTAAAACTTTTTTGCAACTTACTTCAATATGGTGATAATACCGCATACCGTAATAAAAGCTTCAGCAATTATTGCAATATGAAAATTTGTTACCGTCACATGCCTAGTGTATAGTTTTTACTCATTTTTATTTCAGTTATTTTAGTACATCAAGTTAAACTAAATTAAAAGCTTTATAGATTTTATTTTATTTCAGTTAACATTTGTTTTATTTCAAAGGGAAATGTTTTTCTGGGTTTAGATTCAGTTTTAGTTAACTATAATAACTCCGATTAATACAACTTTAATTAAATTATTAAATGAACTATTACTAAAAAAAACTATTTCAAACTAACTAAAATTAAATGATTAAAATCTTAAAATGTACTCAATAAAATGTAATATTGTATTGGTAAAAAATAAATAATTTAGATTAATTAAAATAACTAACTAAAACTACTTCTAATAAACAATTTAAAACTAAATAAAAATAAAGTATTAATACATTTAAAATATTAGGGTAACGCTTTACAATAAGGTTTCATTAGTTAACATTAATTAACTATTTTAGTTAACATTAACTAAGAATGAACAATACTTCTACAGAATTTATGAATCTTAGTTAATGTTAATTTCAACATTTACTAATACATTATTAAAATCAAAAGTTGTATTTGTTAACATTAGTTAATGCACTGTGAACTAACATGAACAAACAACTAAAATGAACAAAGATGAATCAATACTGTTACAAATGTATTGCTCATTGTTAGTTCATGTTACATAAACTAATGTTAACAAATGAGATCTTGTTGTAAAGTGTTACCAATATTATTTTGCCAGTAATTTGTCCAAATAACATTTTCCTATCACGCACAATTTTGCCACTCAAATCACTTATCTAATTTTATATTTACAGGAAAAAAACACACAAATACTGATTAAGAAATGACTTTTTTTACACAATCCAACAAGTCAGCATGATGCTGTGCGTCATCATTATGCAAAGTCGAAGTCTCGATCACACATACAAGTAAAACAAACTGTGGCTGTGATGAATGGGGAATCACACATTAAAAGGCGAGGTTGTGAACGCTAGCTGTCTTTTATTCTCGTAGACACAGAGCACATTGATTTCCTCAGTGAATTATTTAGCAGCCGAAGCAAGCACTGTTGCCTGTTCTTAGAGGTCCAGATGGGAATTAGTGAAAAGTACTTGTGTATTGTAGAGGATAATTTTAACATTTCAGGATGTTTTTGCTCATTTGTTCAGAAAATGTTTAGCCTTGAGCTTTTCCTCAAGCATCATTAAAAAAGTTCCTGAAGTATTCTGCAACCATTTGACACCATGTGATATTTACATTCAAACATGGTTATTTAAAGGTCCCGTTCTTCGTGATCCCATTGTTCAAACTTTAGTTAGTGTGTAATGTTGCTGTTAAAGCATAAATAATACCTGTAAAATTATAAAGCTCAAAGTTCAATGCCAAGCGAGATATTTTATTTAACAGAAGTTCCCTTTCAAAGCCTACAGCGAACGGCTGGCTTGGACTACATCCTGGTACTTCCTACATAAATGATGTCAGTAGAACAGACTAACCTCCGCCCACAAGACTACGCGAAAAAAGGGGCGTGGTCTTGTTGCTGTCCCACGTGGAGAAGAGGACGTGTCGCTTGGAGAAAAGGAATTGTTGCGTTTCAGTGTGTTTGTCTCCATGTCGTCGAGACGCTGTTATTTTCATCCCGGAGTCAAATCACCTTTGTTTGGCTTTCCCAGGGACGCTGTAGA